>SJYT01013441.1:185456-222667 GCA_006410635.1 Cephalophus harveyi | reverse complement strand
AAGAGGCAGGTTAGGTGGTCTGGTATTCCCATCTCTTTCAGAATTTTCCACAGTTTATTGTGATCCACACAGTCAAAGGCTTTGGCATAGTCAATAAAGCAGAAATAGATGTTTTTCTGGAACTCTCTTGCTTTTTCGATGATCCAGCGGATGTTGACAATTTGAACTCTGGTTCCTCTGCCTTTTCTAAAACCAGCTTGAACATCTGGAAGTTCACGGTTCATGTATTGCTGAAGCCTGGCTTGGAGAATTTTGAGCATCACTTTGCTAGTGTGTGAGATGAGTGCAATTGTGTGGTAGTTTGAGCATTCTTTGGCATTGCCTTTCTTTGGGATTGGAATGAAAACTGACCTTTTCCAGTCCTGTGGCCACTGCTGAGTTTTCCAAATTTGCTGGCATATTGAGTGCAGCATCATCTTTGATTTGAGGATGAAATGCAGATGATTTCACAGCATCATCTTTCAGGATTTGAAATAGCTCAACTGGATTCCATCACTTCCACTAGCTTTGTTCGTAGTGATGCTTTCTAAGGCCCACTTGACTTCACATTCCAGGATGTCTGGCTCTAGATGAGTGATCACACCATCGTGATTATCTGGGTCGTGAAGATCTGATGATTTTATTCTCCAATTGATCTGCTCTTATCAAGATGTGTGGCTGTAAATTCTTTGCACCCTCTGTGAGAGGTGGAGCCGATTTCCCTTCCCCTGGAATTTGGCTGGGTCTGTGATTTCTTTGATCCATCCAGTGCAGTGGACTTGATGCTCTGTGATGTCCAAGCCTGGGCCATTCCAGGCTGAGGATACTGAGTCTTTGAGCCCACCCAGCGCTGGGAGATGTCTGCACACCAGGAAGAGGCTATCAGAGGGTAGCAAGGCACACCAGGTCACACACAGTTAAGCTAACAGCTGACACAGTCAGTGCTTGCTTGCTGTATGCACCACTCTGGATGCCCAATCCAGACCTCCAGGTGTCTGCAATCAACATCTTGCAAGTTGGAAAAACCACCTATCCATTCTAGTCAGTTTGCAATATTATGAGCAATAATAAACAATTTTTGGTGTTTTAAAAGCTTCTATATTTAAGGTAGTTTGTTGTTTAGAAATAGATACATGAAGTGGCATATGAATAAATTCATTCCCCAACAACATGCATTGTAACAGAAGAGACAGGGCAACCTCACCATGAGACAAGGAGGTAACTAGATTTTTGTGCCTACTTAAACAAGGTTGGATTGAGAGAAGAAAGCCAATACTCAGCTGAAAAATTTTGTCTCTGTAGTTGGCATTTTGAAATAACACACACACTCACATACACGGAACCACTTTGGATGTCCCACCCACAAATGCAGACTGATGATGCAGGTGTTGTTTTTGTGACTCAAATAAGTGGTTTTGTCATTAGGAACGTGATTTTCTAGAATGATGAACCACTCTTGGTAAAGTTCCAGGCAAAATAGAAAAATATCTCTTAACTTGCATGATAGATACATTCTTGGAAATTTCAATATAGTTTCATTCCTTGTAAAAATAGCCTTTGTATTTACATGCAAAGAGTTATAGGAAAGGTTCAGATCATCTTAAACAGGTTTCTCCATCTATATGAAAATCCGAGTGCGCATTCAAGAGTCTTATGAGATGAGGGGCAATTTACTATTTTGTAGGATGATTAGAATCCTTATTTTCTTGCCACTAAATGCCAGAAGCACCCCTCAATTATTATGTCAACCAAGCAAACCAAGAATCTTATTTTATAAGGGCTGAATTATAGTGAAACCTGATTCTTAACCTCACAACATTGCACTGATTGGACAAGAGTGGGATTCTGAAAATTGGAGCAGGGACATAGCAACAGATACAGTGAAGCTGGGGACCTTGAGTTCCTAAATGCCACCATGTCGTATAGGAAAGAATTAACATAGAAAGTCCTGCTTGCAAGGTGACCCTCAGTTGACTCCTAGGAACTTGAACTTTGGAAGAGATCCCTTCTTTCCTTAAATGATAAAAGTGTCTTAGTGTGCGGCAATGGGATTTGCATGAAACCTGGTTTCCTTTGGGACTCTGAAATTTTGTTATATGCAAAATGGCAGGTGGTTTTATGACCAACCTCCAGTAAAAAACCCTGGGTGCTGTACCTCTGATTCCCTGGTAGACAACATTCCCATGTGTCGTCACAGTTCATTGCTGGAGGGAATTAAATGCTTCCTGTGTGACTTCATTGGGTGGGGAATCTCAGAAGCTTGTGCCTGGTTTCCCTCTAGGTTTTGTCCCATGTGACTTTTTCCTTGGTCAGTTTTGATTTATATCCCTTTGAGGTAATAATAGTCGTGAGTACAACTGATGTGCCTCATCCTGTGAGTTGAACTGGGGGTGGTCTTGGGGAGCCCCAGCACGATAATAGAATCATCCCTTCCCCCACTTGAAGAGGTGAAGACTTCACCTGAAGACTTGCAATGGCCTCCCTGAGATAGTGATCCTGAAGAGGCACTGATTCTCCTTAGGACTCACCCTCCATGATCACTCTCTGCTTCTAGACCACAACTAAACTCAAGTCCCAGCAGGCCCTACAGGGTGAGGTACAAAGTTTCTCCAGAGAGAAGGGTGGTATGCATGCAGAGAACTGGGTGACTTTCTATTTTATATTGACAGTCCTCAGGAATACATGTAGGAATGGCTCTTCAGGGTGTAACATCAGAGTGGAAAGAATATGAGGATGAACTAGCCCAAGTTTATTGATACACATTCTCTAAGAAGATATCCTAGATTCAGTGTCTTTCTTGATGGGTTAGAAAGCACTCTACCAGACTGATTGATTGACATATGGATGTTTAAGACTGCCGGTAAAGACTGAGGAGCATCATAGCAAAAGCCTCAATCACCATGAAGAGATTTTTAGTAGAAATCTGGACTTGAAGGCAATTATTGCTGAGGATAAAGAAGGAAGTAGGAACAGTGGAAGCTAGAGGAAGGCAGATGCTTGCTATATTGCTACAGGAAGTTCAGTGACATTCCTCCCTGTAGTTCATGGAAGGCAGAACTCATAAGCAATGAACTGGAATACGCAGCTAAGTAGATTTCCAAGCTAAGGGTTGGAGGTGTTGCTTGGTTTCTTTTCACTGCTTATAGTAAAATGTGAGAGAAGAGACATGAATTGAAGGAATAATCACTGAAGGAACAAGGACTTGGTGATTTTGAAAACTCTTAGTCTCAGCAGAGAACCAAAGATCCTAAAAGACAGGAATGGGTGCCAGACCATGGCAAAGAGAAAAGACTGAGTATGTGGCTGCACAACTCTTTGCTGAAATCCCCAAAGCTTAAAAATATAGAAGTATTTGCTTACATCAATAACTTTTCCAAGAGATTAAGATATTCTTCTCAGATCTTCTATATCAAAACAGAGGGCCTAGGGAGACTTAAGAGCATTCTTCCTCAGGAAAAAAAAAAAAAAAAAAGGTAGAGATGGGATTATCAGGAAAAGGTCTGTGGATATACCTTATATGAAACCCAGTGAAAATACACTCAAGGCTTACAACCCTCTCAAAAAAAAAAATTGTATCATCAGAAACACTGCTGACTTGGACTAAATGGAACATAGGTTGTACAAAATGGCAGAGAAATTGGGACTGGCAGCAGTGCCAGAGGTGGTCTCAGTTATTTATTGTTGTGTAACAATTAAACTCAAAACTTAATGGCTTAGGGACTTTCCTGGCTCTTCAGTGGTTGGGAGGTCATCTTCCAGTACAGGCGGTATTTGGGTTTGATACCTGGCTGGGGAGCTAACACATGCTTCATAGGCCAAAAAACCAAAGCAATATTGGTCAACGTCAAAAAAACTTAATGGTTTAAACTTGTGATTCTGTGGGTCTGAAGTTTGAAATGGGTTTGGCTGGGATGGTTCATCTCTATTCCACCTGGCTGGGACTGGAATACCCACTTCCAAGACGGCACTTTCCTTTCACATCTGGTGATTTAAAACTGTTTTTTTTTTTTCCCACCCAGCAGTCCTGGAGCCCTCTCTATGTAACATCTCACTCCTTAGAGCCTCAAATAGAGCTTGGACTACTTATAGCATGATGGTCTCAGGACAGTCATATTTCTCTCATGGTGAGTGGCTTCCAAGAAACAGCAAGTAGAAGCTTCCAGACCAGTTAAGAACCCTTCTGCTGTATTCTATTGGGCAAAGAAGTCAGAAAGTCTGACCATCACATTGAGGAGAACCTGAGGATTAGAGAGCATTATTGGGGCCATAGTTGGAAAATACAGTCTTCTATGGAGTCCTTTAAGAAAAATTCTTTCTTCAGTTGCAGGGATATAGATTATATTTAAAATATCTTGAAGAATAACAGTTTAGACACACAAGGTTTTACATCATGTGAACTCACAGAGAATCAGGGTCATGATCAAGAATGTGGACATATCCATTAGCTCTTTGTACAAAACCCCAGAGACATTCTTCTTGACTGCAACAACTTAGTAGTTCCCTGCCAACCACCTTAGTATCTGAACATTCATCAGTCTTGAGAGTTGCTGGAAATATTAAAAGAACTGTGATCCTGTGCTTCTGCAGCCAGAGGTGGGAAGGAAGTAGGAATGACAATTGATCTCTCACTTTATTTTACCATTAAGAAGGGGTGGCAAGAATACACAGAAGAACTGTACCCCAAAAGGGGTCTTAATGATCCGAATAACCACAATGGTGTGGTCACTCACCTAGAGCCAGACATCCTGGAGTGTAATGTCAAGTGGGTCTTAGGAAGCTTTACTATGAACAAGCTAGTGAAGGTGATGAAATTCCAGCTGAGCTAAATGATGCTATTAAAGTGCTACAGTCAATATGCCAGCAAATTTGGAAAACTCAGCAGTGGCCACAGGACTGGAAAAGTCAGTTTTCATTCCAGTCCCAAAGAAGGGCAATGCCAAAGAATGCTCAAACTCCCACACGATTGCAGTCATTTCATATGCTAGTAAGGTAATGCTCAAAAGCCTTCAAACTAGGCTTCAACAGTACGTGAACCATGAACTTCCAGATGTTCAAGCTGAATTTAGAAAAGGCAGAGGAACCAGAGGTCAAATTGCCAACATCTGTTGGATCATAGAAAAAGCAAGAGAATTCCAGGAAAACATCTGCTTCTTCTTCATTGACTACAAGAAAGACTTTAACTGTGTGAATCATAACAAACTGTGGAAAATTCTTAAAGAGATGAGACTACCAGACCATCTTACCTGCCTCCTGAGAAACCTGTATGCAGGTCAAAGAAGCAATAGTTAGAACTGGAAATGGAACAACAGACTTGTTCAAAATTGGGAAAAGAGTACATCAAGGCTGTATATTGTCACCCTGATTATTTAACTTCTCTGCAGAGCACATTATGTGAAATGCTGGACTGGATGAAGCACAAACCAGAATCAAGATTGCTGGGAGAGGTGTCAACAACCTCAGATAGGCAGATGACACCACATTAATGACAGAAAGTGAAGAGCAACTAAGAGCCTCTTGATAAAGGTGAAAGAAGAGAGTGAAAAAGCTGGCTTAAAATTTAACATTAAAAAAAAAAAAGAAAATCATGGCATCCAGTCTCATCACTAAATGGCATATAGAAGGGGAAAAAGTGGAAACAGTGACAGATTTTGTTTTCTTGGGCTCCAAAATCACTGTGAATGGTGACTGCAGCCATGAAATTAAAAGATGCTTGCTCCTCGGAAGAAAAGCTATGACAACCTAGACAGTATATTAAAAAGCAGAGACATTACTTTGCTGACAAAGGTCCACTGAGTCAAAGCTATGGTTTTTCCAGTAGTTGTGTGAAATATGAGATATGAGATAAGGTATATGAGGGTTGGACCATAAAGACGGCTGAGTGCCAAAAAATTGATGCTTTTGAACTGTGGTTGTGGAGAAGACTCTTGAGAGTCCCTTGGACTGCAAGGAGTTCAAACCAGTTAGTCCTAAAGGAAATCAACGTTGAATATTCATTGGAAGGACTGATGTTGAAGCTGAAGCTCTGATACTTTGGCCCCCTGATGCGAAGAATCAACTCACTGGAAAAGACCCTGACCCTGAGGAAGATTGAGGGCAGGAGAAGATGGCAAGAAAGGATGAGATATTTGGATAGCAATACCGATTTAATGGACATGAGTTTGAGCAAACTGCAGGAGACAGTGAAAGACAGGGAAGCCTAGTGTGCTTCAGTCCATGGGGTCAGAAAGAGTTGGACACGATTTATCAACTGAACGACAATAATATTTATGGATTTATTGTCATACCATGGTTATTTACATTACTTAGAGCAAATCCATATACTTGCAAGTGGGGAAGATTCTGTGAAATCCTTATACCTTTTTTCACAATGGATATCATGTTATGTATCATCCAGTATCCTCATCCTTTTGTGTATAAAGACTGATGACTTGTAAAATGTCCTGATAAACTAAAGAGATGCCCATTCATTCTGAGAAAGACTATTATGTCTCTTTGTGCCAGCATGCACATCAGATACCAGCAGTTGTGGGATGTGGTACTGGACTTAGTTCTAACTCAATCCAAGCATTTTTTATCTACTCTCTATCAGGATATGTGGACTAGTATTTGCTACAAGAAGCCTCATGGGAAATTTCCATGTTAAGTGTTGTTACCTTATATATTAATTATTAATGTATAACACACACAAGTATATCATATCATTTTACATTCCAACTTGAAATTATTTTAAAATATGCACTAAATGGTACTCATCTGATGGCATGATTACTTATACGTTCACACCAGGGATTTTGGGAGCCGAATTTTTGAGCTTCTGTGATACATGAAACAGATTATCTTTTCTTGTGTTCTGTGCTCATCAAAAGTGTGATGGTACGTGAAATGAACAGGATAGGATTGAGTAGAAGTAATCTACTGAAACAGGAAGACGAAGCTGATAGGGATGTCCCAGATCTCACAAAATGACCTGTTCCATCAGTTCAGTTCAGTTCAGTCGCTCAGTCGTGTCCGACTCTTTGCGACCCCATGAATCGCAGCACGCCAGGCCTCCCTGTTCATCACCATCTCTCGGAGTTCACTTGGTTCACGTATTGCTGAAGCCTGGCTTGGAGGATTTTGAGCATTACTTTACTAGCATGTGAGATGAGTGCAATTGTGCGGTAATTGGAGCATTCTTTTGCATTGCCTTTCTTTGGAATTGGAATGAAAACTGACCTTTTCCAGTCCTGTGGCCACTGCTGAGTTTTCCAAATTTGCTGGCATATTGAGTGCAGCACTTTCACAGCATCATCTTTCAGGATTTGAAACAGCTCAACTGGAATTCCATCACCTCCACTAGCTTTGTTCGTAGTGATGCTGTTCCATCAGCTATAGCTGAATACCAAATACTGCTATCTTTGTGGTTTAAAATATCAACAGTCATTTATTTTGATCATGAAGCTGCTTCCTGAGGAATCCAACCTGTGACAGTCATCATTCACAGTAAGGTGAATAACCAGTTAAAGCTATTCTGAAGTGTTCAGCAAGATCATAGCAATAGATGAAAAGCATTATCAGAGACTGGGCCATGAGGAGGACACCAAGCCAGTGTTTATTATACACCATGGATTTCTGCACTCACATTCAGCTTGAAATAATTCATTCAACTTTCCTTGTAAGAGTGCCTACATTTATAAGGCTGTAGCTTCTGCTCTGAGACCTCAGAAATTATCTCCATATTATATCTGGGTTCTTGGATAGGCCTAGTGGAGATACACACTCCTGCCCCAAAAAGCACAGGGATGTAGTTTATATGAAGGTAAGAGTTTGTTGAAGGCAAGAATTTGTTGAAGAAATATGTGCATATGTGTGTCTGTGTATGCACACACAATTCTGTACAGAGAATTCAAGTTTGGAAATGACTTTAATTTGGTGAAGTCCATGCATTCATGCAATATTAAGGCAGAGAATAATTGGATATGTTGGGAGAAGGTTGATTCTGTTATCAAGAAGCATGTCAAGAAATAGAAAATCCTCAAAGAAAAGTGAGCGTAAAAAATATTTTTTCAAGTACAAGAAAACGAAAGATGCAGAAAATGTATGAGATTGATAATGGGATATGTGACATAAGGAAGGGTCAAGCCCATATTACAGCACCAGCAGGACCCCTTTCCTAGCCTCTACTTCTATAGTCCCTATATGTCTTTATACAAATGAATCCCTGTTAACAAAATATAAAAAAAATTACATTGTTGGTCATCATTGTCTTCTACCCTCAAGCAATTTAAAGTAAATCTACTCTAAATCATGCTGTAATTGAAGAAGAAACACAGCTGGACTTTGGACTTGTAAGGGCAAGTTCTGGCAGCCAGGCTATGAGTGGATGAGATAATTGTTTTCTACACATTCAGACAGAAATCATGTGTTTGTGAATCCACCATGAAAAACTGGGAAGGGAAGTCATTTGTTCAATTTGTGTGCATGAATCACTGCCCAGGACAAGGCCAGACCAGATCAGGCCATCTGTGTACATCTTTATTGAAAGCCGAGCTGAAGGAAAAGTCAGTGGTTTTATCCATTAAAGAGGGGAGTTTACAGCAGCAGGGGCTGGTGTACGCATGTCCCGGCCAAATAAATCTGGGTTATAAGCTTGACAAAATATATCTTAGTACAAGAGGAAGATCTTTGAGCAATTTGTCCAGCATGTATTTAGAGGCAAGGGCTTCGCTGGTGGCTTGAACAGTAAAGAATCTGCCTGCAGTGCAGAAGACCCATGTTCAATCCCTGGATTGGAAGATCCCCTGGAGAAGGGAATGGTTACCCACTCCAATATTCTTGCCTAGAGAATTCCAGGGACAGAGGAGCCTGGTGGGCTACAGTCCATGGGGCTGCAAAGAGTTGGTCACGACTGAGCAAAATAACACTTTCAGCTCGAGAGCGGGGAAGGCAGAAGAAAGGGCCCTTTGCTGGCACTCTTGGCTTGGCTCCTTTTCCTGTGATTCTGTTTGGCTTCAAATTTGCATCCACCTTCAAGCTCCAGAATCTCACTGTTCATTCCTCTTATCACACGCCCCCACAGAAGCTTCTTCCAAACACAGGACCTTCACCCTTCCTAAGAGGAGTTGTGCCATCATTCTCTCTCCATTTCTTCATCTTAGGTAATGCTTTGGCACTCACCCCATATTGTTTGGGACCTCGAAAAGTTTTCTGAGAACCCAGTCTAATAGACAATGATATAAGATTTAAACTAAGTAAGGAATTTGTGTCAATCCAGATGGAATTATTCATTGCTGACAGGGGAAACTGTGAATAAAATGGACTGCAAATTCCCCATGAAAATGGGATGCATAAGAAAGATAACATCCAACATATGGGATGCCATGTAACACCATGGGCTTTAAAGGGAAATGGCAGCTAAAGTCCATGATGCTATTTGGCATCCGGTTTGTGGGCAGGTAACACAAGGATGTGATGACCCCTCGATTGAACTAAATTGGCTGTTCTTCCAGCCCTCCCACCCCCATCCTTCTATGCAAGGGCCTCGCTAAGGCAACATACCAGGAATTTTAAGAAATTAACAGTGTGTTCTGGGCTGGACTCCTCATCATCTTTCTTCCCATTTTAACAATTCTCTCCTCCCTCACTGCTTTGCCTTCAGTAGTTCACAGAACAGGCTGAGCGCCCACAATGACTACCTGCCACGGCTGATTCTGGGTAGGATCGTGAAGGAGAAGATAGTTATAATAGATTTATTGGTAGAAATGAAATAATTTAAATATTACTGTGAGCAACGTAATAATATTTTGATCAACACTGGGTTTCCTGGTTTTGATAATTAAACTGTGGTCATGTAAGAGAATGTCCTTATCCTGAAATCTGCCAACAACCTAAATGAATTTGGAAGTGGTTTCCTCCCCAGAGCCTTCAGGTAAGAACCTGGCCCATTTGAATATTCTGAGCTCAGTCTCATGAAATTCTAAATGGAAAAAACCCCAGCTGAGTCTGCCTGGACTTCTGACCTTCTCAACTGAGAGCTAATAAATAAGCGTTCTTTGGAAAAAAAAAAAAAAATAACATCATGGGTTGAGTATGAAGTGTAAGAAATTGTAAGAATGTTTTCTTATTCTCCAAAATTTTATCCAGAGTCAATACCATTTAATGTGATTGTTTTGGTACCCAAAGTAGCCAAGATTCTAGTAATAAATGTATATATTAATACACATGTAGTTGTATGTATGTAAGTGTGTGAAGATGGTGGTATCTAGATGACATAACAGATGACATAACAGAGTCAACTTAACTTTAGAACACCAAGGGGCATCCTTTCCAGCTGAACACCCCTGTGATTTCAGCGCCAGTTGGACAGGGGGCTGTGCCAGCCAGGTGTGTGAGAGTGTCTTCAGTGTGTCTCACTGGGAGGTCAGTGGTTCTGCAGGGTCCTTCCTGAGCCATTCATTGTTCTAAAGGCCGTGGGGATGCAGAGGAAGTCTGGGAGGCTTTGGACCCAGTCCCTGCTCTGTGATCATGAGACCTTGGGCATGGCGAGACACCCTCAAGCCCCAGATTTCTCTCTGTCAAGTGGAGGCAGCAATATCCCCTTGGCAGGGTTCTGGTGGACATCAGCTATGACTTAGGTATTTGGCTTGCCATGGAGACTCTGGAGTGCTTCATGACTGCAAGCCAGAATGATGGTGATGATGATGATGAAGAAGATGAATCCATTACTTTCTCATCTTTCATTTTTAGTGTTCAGGCAATCAAAGGAGCCAAGAATCTATCTGTAAATAAAATTAATAAATTTGTAAATGTTACAAATAAGTTGTAATTATTAGGACTCAAGAGTCAAAGGAAAAATGGGCCTCCTTCAACTTGTCTTCCCCTTTTTAAAACACACACACACGTATTTTCATCAATAATACAGTAATATAGTGTCAGTGTAAAGATCTAAGCAACGTAAAAGGAAATAAAAATCCAGTTTTTGGAAATGGCCCTGTTACACAGCATTCAAAATCTTTTTCTCTGCACTGATAAAACCTGTAGATGGAAACATATGCAGATCATTTTTCTTTTTTTACCAGTTATGAATCATACAATGCACAATGTTTACGACTCTCTTTTTATAAACATAACCTGAAGATTGTTTTCTATGTTAGTTTGCAACTTCTCCCTTATTGTTTCAAGGAGCTGAATACTACTTTACAAAGTATGGATCAACCATCTTTCATTTAGCCTTTTTTTTTCTTGGTGAGCATTTTAATTTTTTCAATTTTGTAATCTACAGTATGTGTTCCAGTATTTTGATAGATATATTACAAGACCAGATATCAGAAGTGGGTTTGCAGATCGATGGAGATGCCCGTTTATAATGCTGGATTTGTCAATTTACTCCCCAACAGACAGAATGTATGAGAGTGTCTCAAACACTTGTCAAGAGTGCTTATTTTCAATTTTTAAGGATTTGTCAATTGGTGGCCTTTTATTTGCAGTGTTTTATTTATGAGTGAGATTGAACATTTAAGATAGTGCTTTATTTCTTTTGTATTTGTATCTTTTCTTTCTGCGACATTGCTTTTTTCATCGACTGAATTTTTTAGGCATTACTGATGATTTTTAATAGCTTAAAAAATATCTAAGGACATTATGCTTTTTTCCAATTATCTTGTATATTCTTAATTTTTATGCTTTTTATTGTGCAAATAGTTTTACACTTTCTGTGGCTAAATTAGTTTGTTTTTTCCACGTGTGATTTGTTACTTTTACACTTTTCTTTGGAGACTCTCTTCCATGTTATATGTATTTTTCTTTTTCCTTTTTAAGATATGTGTACCTATGCCTTTTGAGGGCTAATAAAATGCCTGCTTTTTATTTAAACACATTTCTCTTATATACATCTATTTGTTTCTGGACTTTTAAATTCTACCCTGTTGATTTATTTGCCTTTTCTGTGTCAAAATCCACCCTTTTAACTATTATAGCTACATGAAGTACTTTCTTATCTAGTAGTGCTTTCAAGTTCCATTTCTCAGAGATTTCTACTTGGCCATTGTTATACTTTTTCCTCCCATTACTATTTTAGAATTAACCTATCAGATCCATCTAAAAACTGGTTGTGAGCCGCCCAGCATTCATCAACCATTGAATGAATAATCACCCTGGGGTTCATTCACATGGTGGGTTGTTAAGCAAAAATTTTAAATGATTGAATTATCGATATATACAACCCCTTGACTGAATCTCAAAACAATCACACTCAATGAAGAAAGTTAGACACAGAAGAGCACATACTGTAAGATCGCGTTTATACAAACTTCTAGAAGAGGCAAAACAGACCCATGGTGGAACAAATTAGAAGGTGTTTGCCTCACAGTGGGAGTAGAGATCCATTGGCGGTGTATGAGAGAAACTTCTAGAGTGATGTTAATATTTCACAATTGATACCAGTTACTGTTATTTGAGTGCATCCATCCCAAACCTTAGGAAATGTTCACTTAATATCTATGTGTATAATTGTATGTAAGTTTTAAAAAACTGTAAAAAATATTGACTCTAGCTAATGATATGTACATGACATGTTTAGAGTGAAATGTAATGATGTTTTTCAACTTTGATATGCATTACCAAAGATGGATTGATGGGTGAATAGAGGAATGGATAGGTGGACATTTTGTGGTAAAGCAAACACAGTAAATTGTTAAGATGAATCTAGGTGGCAGGTATATGGATGCTCACTGTAAATTTTTTCAACTTTTCTTTGTCTAAATTTTTTCACAATAAAATACTGGGTGGAAATCCTGTTGAACTTTGCTTAGTCTTCTGGTGAATTTATAGATTTAGTTGAAAGATAGTTAGCATCTTTATAAAATTGATTCTACATTAAGATGTTTGTTGTGTCTCCATATATTCAAGGATTCTATTTGCTTTAAGTATAGCTTTATGAGGTTTACTTTTGGCTGCTTTTGCACAATTCTTGTTGGTATTATATGATTTTATTCCTACTGTGAATTTTTTCCAATTACATTTTCTATTGGCTATTACTGTGTACAGAAAAGCTTGATTTTTATTTGTGAATATTTCATCTTCTGAACTTATTTAATTCTAAGGTTTAATGATTTGTTAAGGATTATCTTGGATTTTCTATATATGTGATCATTTTGTCAGGCACAAAATTGCCTGACCTTTTTAACTTCCTCTGTATTTTTCCATTCATTTCCAATATTGATTTCTCATTCTTTTTCTTATGTCATTGACAAACATGGGTGCCAGCAACAGCAAGGAGACCCACATGGAAAGGGCAGGACAAGTGGTGGAGTGTTGGCAGAAGTGTTGGAACCATGTTGGATCTAGAAGCCATTGTGAGGACTTTGAGGTGTGGGGAATCCCCGGAGGGTGTGTGCCTGGGAGTGACTTAAGCCAGTTCATCTGTTAAGAACCTTCTTTGGGGCCTCTTGAGGGATGGATGTATGAAAGCATACAAATTTATAGTCTACCTAGAGAGTGCAGGCAGGAGATGGGTGATGTTGAAATTAAAAGGAGAGGAGAGGTCAAGGGTGACTCCGAGATTTTAGCTTGAGCAACTGGGTGCCATTCAGTGTGGGGAGAAAAGGGAGAGTAGGTGGAGGGTGTAGGATGGGGTTCATATCTGAGCATGTTTGTGACGCCTGTTCGACATTGAGCTAGAAACATTTGGCACCTCAGGAGACTGCACTATGTTGAACAATAAGCAGCAATGAGGCTGCAAAGAACAAAGAGGACCTTTATAAAGCATCCTAAGAATTACAAAGCAGGAAACACAGATTTGGGTAAAACAAAGAATATTCACGAGAAGAGAGAGAGTCGGGGTCTGATAAAGGCAAAAGATATACTCTAATACAAAAAAAGAAATATTTATTCTTAAGGGATAGGTGTCACGATTTGTTTTAGATTAAGGGTTGGATAAGTGTCTTGAGTTTCTGGCAAGTGTTTTGGATGTCTTCATTAGGACAATAAGTAGTCAAAAGGTCAGAGTCCATCCAGGTTGCAATGTGTATAAGTCACACTTCCTCAATAGCCTTTCAGTTCTTTTTAGAGAGCTCTCTTAGCAATACCAACTCCATTTGGAATTTTTCTTTCATAATGGGAGGCGCAGATTTGGAGGCAATCAATGTGTAGATGACTTGCAGAGGGGCCACATGAGCCATGCAGGTCAGCACTTTGGAGTTGAGATAAAGACAGGGTCTGACCCCAGAGCCCAGGAGAAGTATTCAGTGAGGGGAGGAGAGCCTGGTGAGTGTGGGGTTGGGAAGCCAAGTCTGGAGAGTGGTCAGAGGAAAGGAGTGATTCACTCCCAACACTGGGTCTGTCTGTGAGATCAATGCTATCCTGTGGGAATTGGGTGAAAGTCTGGAGGGGAGGTGTCAAAGGAAAAAGAAATGGGTATCTGGAACCCTGGGACTCATCTTTAGATTTTTTTTTTTTCCTTAAGGGGAAACGTGGGGATGGGGCAATTGCTGGGAGCTGAGTAAGCAAAGGGTGAGCTTTCCTTTTACAGCACACTCAGCACTGTCTTGTAGGTTTATTGAGATGTTCCACTGAAGAGGGTAAATTTGACAAGGAAGGGCAGAGAGAAGACACGGAGGTCTGTGCCCCTAGGGAGAGGGTGCCCCCGGGAGGTGCACAGATGATTCACCCAAGGTGATGTGACCCCCCCCTCCCTACTTTATGTGTGAAATATCCTCTTATACCTTCTCTGAAGATACTGATGAGGTTAATTTTAATGTATTCTACTCTTTCTCTATTAATTCCATTCTTGGATGTTTTCTTATTGGTTTGTTATGTTGGCACACCTTCATGATATTCTCTTCTCTTGGGCATGTGGTACTGAGCTTCATTTTCAACCTCTGGACTTGATGAGTCTTGCTCTCTTCCCAGGTGGTTCAATGGTAAAGAATCTACCTGCCAATGCAGGAAACACCAGTTCAATCCCTGGGTTAGGAAGATCCCCCGGAGGAGAAAATGGCAACCCACTCCAGTATTCTTACCTATGAAATCCCATGAACAGAGGAACCTGGTGGGCTACAGTCCATGGGGTCACAAAGAGTCTGACACAATTGAGTGATTGAGCATACAAAACATCGTCTCCTCCCAAGGAGAATTCCAATGCCATGAACTGGCCCAGGTGACTGTGGGAATGACATTGGGCTGGGGAAGGCAAATTCGTGGCTTACTTTCTGGGGTGGGGCCCACCTTCACCTTCTGGTCTCTGACCCTGTAGCCTCTGGGGCCTACAGTGTGAATTCTCCCTTCACTCACTGCTCAGCCCAGCCTGCGGAGGTTTCAGTGCTTAGACTGGCTACTCAGGCTGCAGCTCCCAGTCCACCCACCACTGGACTTTCCTCCAGCTCTGAGGCTGGTGTATCACCCAGACCCCTCTCTCCTTCACACCTTTGTGTGCTGTGCTTGGTCGCTCAGTCGCGTCCAACTCTTTGCAACCCCATGGACTATAGCGCATCAGGCTTTTCTGTCCATGAGGATTCTCCAAGCAAGAATACTGGAGTGGGTTGCCATGCCCTCCTCCAGGGGATCTTCCCAACTCAGGGATCAAATCCAGGTCTCCTGCCTTGCAGGCTGATTCTTTACCATCTGAGTCACCAGGGAAGCCCCTTCAAACCTTTGGTTGTTATTATCTCTGCTCTTGTTTCTCCATCCATGTGGGCCTCTTTCTCTTTCTCTTTGGCAGTAATTATGATCTGGCAGCCCACTCCAGTACTCTTGCCAGGAAGGTCCCATGGATGGAGGAGCCTGGTAGGCTGCAGTTCACGGGATCTCTAGGAGTCGGACACGACTTCACTTTCACTTTCATGTGTTGGAGAAGGAAATGGCAACACACTCCAGTATTCTTGCCTGGAGAATCCCAGGGATGGGAGAGCCACGTGGGCTGCCGTCTATGGGGTCGCAGAGAGTCAGACATGACTGAAGCGACTTAGCAGCAGCAGCAGCAGCATGATCACTTCCTGATGGTACTTTCTTACTTTCAGCTGCTTCCTGGATTTATTTTGGTGAATAATTCTCTCTCTTTATCTCAAATGAGCATATGAGTGTACTTTCCATCTTGATCAATTTTTTTTCAGCCATCACTTCCTTGGAGACCATGTCTCCTCTTATAATGTCAACTCACTCTCCAAACCAATGTCTCCACCATTGTCTAAATCTTGGTGGTCCCTGAAACAAGTTTACCTTCTTCTTTACCAGTTGCATCTCCTTTTGAACTCTTCTGTTGGGGGAACTCTTGCTCCCATGTTGTATATTCCTTTCATCTGAGACTCACATGGTCATTGCTTTATCCACAGAGCTGTGGTCTCAGGATTTCACTCTGGTGCCTCAGGCACGGTGCCTCTTGCCTCCACCACTGTCAGCACCTCTCCCTCTTTACTTGAGGGACCCCCAGGCCACACCAATGGCCCCTTCCTCCCTCGGGTTACACTCCAGTTGAGCCCAGTGCATCTTTGAATCTACCTGTGTCCTCTAGAATTCCCCAGTGGTCCAGCTCTCTGACACTTTCTGCAGCTCCCCACTGCCCACTGGCCATACCCTGGTGTAAAAGACACAACAGGAAGAGACATAGGAAGCTCCTTGAGAGAAAGGTCTGGAGGGAAATATTACTTTTCCAACACATTGTCAATAAATACGCCCCCCCCCCCACGCCGCCAACCCCGCACCCTGCAAAGATATTAGTGAATATATCTTTTACCTGAAGTGAGAACTTAAAAAGAGAACTATTCTTTTAGATCACGCAGGCCTCATCTAAGAATGGGAGTGGGTTGGGAACTGACCCCAAATCTAAAATTGACCCTTAAGAGAAAAATGAAAAATCTTCCGACCAATGTGGGAAAGCTCGTTGGGGCACAGGGAAGCCTGTGTTTTTGTCTTGATGCTGTGAGGAAGCTGGTGGCCAGGGCGACAGTTGGAAGGCTGGCAGACAGGCACATCTCTGCTCCCATGTGACCCGCTGGGGTCCGAGCCCCCCTATAATTAGGAATCCCAGATGCTGCGGTCCCAGCCTGCCCACCACAGGCAGAGCTCCCAGCCTCCTCCCTCGGAGGATATTTTGGATCGGGGGTTTTGATTTTATTTTTGCATGAGATCCGCCTAGGATGACAACACCAGGATTGATTGATGGCCCGCACCAAGCTGCCTCTTTCACCGCTTTGCTGGGGGGCAGGCCTGGGCTGTGGCTTCAGTCAACGGCAGCAGGAGGCCAGCTGAGATGGCTGCGGAATCCCACAGACGGTGCCTGATTTCCGGCAGATGTCCCAGATACCAGGCAGGAGAGCACACCACAAGAATGGTTGCGTAAAATAGGTCTGCTCAGTGTGACCTGCCAGCCACAGGATGGTTGCACCCAGCTTGGTGTGTGGACAGAGTCAGACAGGGCTGAGCCCGCAGCCCAGAGTCTCCCTTTTCCCAGGGCAGATGCCCCAGGCTGTCAATCCAAGCTTCTACTTCCCCACTCCTGTCCCCTGGGGCCTCTGCATAATCTGATCTTGAATGAAGGGGCCAAGCTATGCAGATAGCCCTTTGTTTTTCCAGGGCTGATTCTGATGCTGAGGGTAGGACCTGGGAGACTGCATCAGAATTAATAACCAATAATCACCCCCCTCCCTGCCAACGACTGCCCTCTCTGCTCCTGGCATGAACAACTGTTGGCTGGTTCTTTGGGACCACCAGACAGCACAGGCCCAGGATGGGGATGTGGCAAGGGCCACAGGACAATGCTTTGGTTTTTTGGAGCTCATACTGGGGACCAGGGTGTGAGTACCTGCACAATGAACAGATAAGCAAGTTGACAATATGTTGTGCATGTATGTTAAGTCACTTCAATCATGTCTGACTCTATGCAACCCCATGGACTATAGCCCAGCAGGCTGCTCTGTCCATGGGATTCTCCAGGCAGGAATACTTGGAGGGGATTGCCATGCCCTTCTCCAGGGAATCTTTCTGACCTAGGGATTGAACCCATGTCTCCTGACATGGATTCAACACGTCTCCTAACCCTAACCCTGCACTGCAGGCAGATTCTCTACTGCTGGGCCACCAGGAAAGCCAACATAGTATGTTAGTGTGAGTCACTCAGTCGTGTCTGACCCTTTGCGATCCCGTGGACTATAGCCCGCCAGGCTCCTCAGTCCGTGGGAATCTCCAGGCGAGAATACTGGAGTGGGTTGCCACTTCCTTCTCTAGGAGATCTTCCCAACCTAGAGATCGAAACCCTGGTCTCCCATATTGTAGGCAGATTTTTACCATCTGAGCCACAAGGGAAGCCCCACATAGTATGTTGGATGGGGCCAAATGTACTGGAGAAAACCCCCAGGAGAGTGAAGGCAAGAGGAAGTGGGGTGGGCAGGGGGTGGCTGCATGGAGCTTGAGATGCTGCTGGGAGAAGGCTGGTGAGGTGTATTTGCAGGTGGAGGGCTGGGGCAGCCAGCCCATCCTCTGGGGCTCACATCCCTTCCCTACTCCACCCCCTGACACAGTCCTCATTGTAGAAGGGGCTGGGGCCTTGCAGATGGGGAAAATGAGGCTGAGGGTGTCACTGGAAACCCCAGGAAGGAATTTGAACCAGGTCTCCCTATACAAAGAAACACAGGAAGAGAATTGCTTTGAAAACGGAGAAAACCAGAGGACTTCAGATTATACAGATGTATTATTGTAAAGCACACAAATTACCCCAGATAAATAGCGAAGAGGGCAGGACAAGCCCTCTGAGCCTCACCTAACCTTCTCCCGCCCCCTCCCTCAGATCATTGCTGAGCTTCGGCTCGTGCCCTCCACAGTTCTGGCTCTGCTTCTCACTGTCTCACCTGCATCCTCCCTTTCCTGACTTACCCTCTCTCCTCCCTACTGCTACTACCTTACTCCTTTCTCTCCTGTTTTGGAGCAGGTGATGAGATTTTTTTCTCCCTTTGGTCAGGAACTCACCGGCACGCTCATCTTTCCAGTAGGACGCACTAAGCTGCCGCACCTGTGAAATGGGCTCTGGTGCTCCCCAGAGAAGCCACATGCTCCCCAGAAAGGTGCAAGACAGACTGAGAAGGAGTATTTTGGAGCACAGAATACACGACGGAACTGCCAATCCAGGGCTCGGAGAGCCCCACTGAGAGGGCTGTGTGTGTGCTCAGTCACTGTGTCCGACTCTTTGCAACCCCGTGGACTGTGGTCCAGGCAAGAAGACCACAGTGCATTGCCATTTCCTCCTGCAGGGGATCTCCCCTACTCAGGGACTGAAATCACAGATCCTGCCACATCTCCTGCATTGCAGGCAGATTCTTTACCACCAGCGCTACTTGGGAAGCCATAAGAGGACCGGGATCCCCTAAAGAGTTAGACAGCCATCAAAAAGACAGAAGGACCAGCTCCTCTCACTTCCACACCTGTAAGTGGCTGACTGCCTGGAGAGAGAACACGGGCGAGGAGACAAGGTCTCACGTGGCAACTTTCCATTTGTGTGACCTTGAGTGTCAGCAGGCCTCTCTGTGCTTTGAGGGTGACAAAACCTGACCTGTGTTTCCTCTGCCTCCCTGGTAGGGTTGCAATGAGAGAATGAAGTCTGAAGATATGTTGTAAAGTACACCCTGTGAATTCCATCTTAACTAGTGTGATCTTGAGTTTCAAGGGGATATGGACATATTGGGCTTCCTGGGTGGCCCTAAAGGTAAAGAACACACCTGCCTATGCAGGAGACCTAATGGACAAGAGACATGGGTTTGATTCTTGGGTCAAGAAGATCAGGAGAAGGCAATGGCAACCCACTCCAATATTCCTGGCTGGAGAATCCCATGGACAGAGGAGCCTGGAGGACCACAGTCCATGGGGTCTCAAAGAGTCAGACCTGACGGAAGTAACTTATCACACACACACTCACACACACACACACATGGGCATATTATTGCCCAGATGAACCTTGTTCCTGTCTTATTTACCATTGCTGGATCAATTTTTACTTTTTTGAACAGCAGACTCCTTTGACAGTATGAAGTCTGTGGGCTTCTTTTCAGAATGATTTTTTTTACACATATACACTATCCTCTATGTATCTGTTGGCAACAATGCCATGTGTCCTGCAAATACTTGAGATTTCTCAGATGACAGGATCTTGAGAACTGCTTATCCAGCTGTGGTTTGTTGCCCACAGTCACATTCACAACCAAGGTCTACACTATGTTTCAGTTAGAGGTGAGTGAAAATAAAGATTCATTTCCCCATCTTATTCCCCTGTACCACCCATAGACTCTAGCGGAATCTGTGGCTCCAGGGTAAGCATGTTGGAATCAGAATTATGATCTCTGGACATTTTATTTGGACACTTGGATAAAGTAATCATAACACTAAGGGGCAAAATAAGAAGAAAATTCCACATTTTTAGCAAGTTTTTTGTCATTGTTGTTCCATTTTTAAAATTACCCACAGAGGAAACTCCTCTAGCTACGGGGATCAAGTTCAATCTGACCACTAAAGATGAAATGAGAACACTGGCTGCCGTTTCCAAGTTAGGGCTGAGTTCCTAACTGATCTTTCAATTACCATCTTAAGGTGTAAAATGGTCCTTCTAAGGAGGTGGGCAAAGAGAGTCAAACGTCTCCTTGGGGGTTTTGCTTCTTTAACATAGGCTCTAGTGTTCTTAGAGGATCAGACCTGGGATCAGGTAGGTCACAGAGGGTCAGATCTTGGAAGAGGGAAGGGCATTCCGAGGTGGAGTATAAGACAATCTGTCCGAGATTTCTGGCAAATTCCAGACACACAGCTTCTTTGGGAAAGTGTATTTCCCCAAACAAGGCTAAAAGAACACTCAACATTGCACAATTCCCCTACTGACAATTCCTGTGTTGATAACAATTGTAAAGATACATGTTGAATAAGTGATGGGTGATACTGTCTCAAAAAAGCAATATAGAATGTGACATGGAGAGAATAACAATTTTAATTATTAATAGGACTTGTGAAACAGATGTAGGAAACTAAAGTATATTGATGCCTTTCATTTTCATTCAACAGCCCCAGATAAAGTGCAATTTGTTTACTCCTTTCTTCAGTAACTAATAAAACAAAATCCCCCAGAGAAAAAAGCCTACAGGAATTGTTGGAGGTCATCCTGTGTGTTTCACCCCATATCATTTAGCCCTGAAGCTTTGATTGTATCAAGATATCTGTCTCAGGCATACATTTGCAGAAGGATGGAGAGTTGCCGCTTGCGTTGAGCAGCACTGGGAAGAGGGGCTTGGAAGACTTTCCAAGAATTCAGTAAAGTGGAGTGCAGGCTGGGCCCTTGGAACACACACATAACCTGGTGAGGGCGTCCGCTGGTGTCCACAGTCTCCAGGATAAATGTGGTGCTCACAGCGCGTTACGTGTCAAAGGCTGGGCTGCTGCTTCTGAAAGATTGGACACTTCCATCCTTAGGGATCAAGTCCCCAATGTTAGGGTAGAAAGTAGATTTCTAGCTTGACTCACCACTCAGTGCTGGCTCAATTCACCTCTTCTGCCTCGGGGCTGGCCTTAGAATTCTCTATGGGTGGGGACCAGAGGAGAAGATGCATTGGGCACATCTCACACTTTAGCATGTCCTTGCTTTTACTTTTCCTGTAAAAAGAGACAATTCTTGATTCTTAACATAGCTCGGGAAAACATTGTGAAGACTCATCTGATGATGTTCCCTAGAGAAAGAGCTATGTTGGGATAATGTATTATCCATTTGCTGAAAGCGCTTCCCTTGTAGCACAGTTGGCAAGGAATCTGCCTGCAATGCGGGAGACCTGGATTAAATTTCTGGGTCAGCAAAATCCTCTGGAGAAGGAAATGGCAACCTACTTCAGTATTCTGACCTGGAGAATCCCACGGACAGAGGAACCTGGCAGGCTGTAGTCGAGTCCATGGGGCCACAAGAGTTGGACACAACTTACTAACTAAACCACCGCATTTGCTGAAAACTGTGCCACGTGGTTAGTAAGTCAGTTTTCGAATCATTTCTGTTCTTGTCACATGTCGTGTTTTTCTTCTGCTCTTAGCTCTTGCCCCCACAAGTCCTTGCTTTGGGGACTTTTGGGTTCCCATTGCCCCAGAACCCATGCAGGGGTTGATGGTGTGAGCTGCAAAGGGAGGCGCTTGGTGGCCAGATGTGCCCCTTGAAAGTGCGGAGACACTGCGCTGCCCGGCTCCCTGACTCCAAGTTCTCTTCCTCTGTGACAAAACCCAGGGGCACCATGTTCTGACTGATCACGAAAACACAAGAGGTAAAAGCATTCTGGGCATTGGTGTCTCACTCTTTCTGGTGAGACACTTTCACAGTTGCCATGGGGGGAAAACAAGCATTCTTGGTGATGCCACTTCTGCTTTTTTTTTAGGTTGCAAAATAACTTGATTTCTAATTTCTGGTAGAAGGGTCTTTCCCCCGGAGTAAAGAGCTCAGCCAGGACTCTGGCCATGCTTGCTTCTCCAGGACAAAACAAGGTGCTCCCTCATCATCTTGTGGGCAGTGGTCCCAGCCCTGCCTGGACAATACGATCCCCTGAGGAATTAAAGCCAAACAGATGTCCGGTGCTGCCCGTACCAGAATTTTGGACCAAACAGGTCTGCATGGGGCCTGGCAGCAGGAATTTCCCAGTTCCCAAGGGCTCTGCAGTGCAGTCATGCTTCCAAACCACCATCAAGCCCATCATTTCTTCAGTGGCACCTCTGACGTCCAGGTGTTCTATTTCCACTCTGTTTCTTGGTGATGCCACTTCTGCTTTTTTTTTAGGTTGCAAAATAACTTGATTTCTAATTTCTGGTAGAAGGGTCTTTCCCCCTGAGTAAAGAGCTCAGCCAGGACTCTGGCCATGCTTGCTTCTCCAGGACAAAACAAGGTGCTCCCTCATCAACTTGTGGGCAGTGGTCCCAGCCCTACCTGGACAATGCAATCCCCTGAGGAATTAAAACCAAACACATGCCCGGTGCTGCCCGTACCAGAATTTTGGACCAAACAGGTCTGCATGGGGCCCGGCAGCAGGAATTTCCCAGTTCCCAAGGGCTCTGCAGTGCAGTCATGCTTCCAAACCACCATCAAGCCCATAATTTCTTCAGTGGCACCTATGACGTTCAGGTGTTCTATTTCCACTCTGTTCTTACTTCAGAGCATCACACTTCAAGATATCTGAAGTTTGTGTTTTCTGAATGCTTCACATTCTAAGTCTGCCCACATAAATCTGGATGTTGGGGAAAGTCACACATGAATTACTTTGAAAACCAATAGTAATCATTTACAAAAACTTAGCTGTGTTTTCAAATTGCTTTTGCTGGACTAAATCAGAGCACATATATTTCCAAACTTTGGGGACAGTTGTTGTGAAATTGCTTTTTCAGCCTGTCTCCATGGCCAGCTCTTCCTCTTATGTGACAGAAGGTGCTGGGTGGGTATGGCTGAGCCCCTGGATGGTCAGCCACTTTGGGCTCTGAGGCAGGCCCAGGAGCGACCTAGATTGACCACAGGCCCAGGGCCTTTCCAGGGCCCAGGCTCTTTATCGTCTTCCTCTTCTACGTCTGCCAAAGAGAGAGAAAAGATGAGACGGAGGAACAAGTGCCAGTTCTTTCTTTAATTTTTCACTGCAAGGGCCACATGCTCCAAAATCAACCACTTATTCCTGACTCCTGAATCCACCACTGGACTTCAAAGACAATCTTACAGAGCAGTTTTAGGGTCACAGACACATTGAGGGGAAGGGAACTCTGCTCAATGTTATATGCCAGCCTGGATGGGAGAGGATAATGGATAATGTATATGTATGGCTGAGTACCTTTGTCATCCACCTGAAACTGTCCCAGCATTGTTAATATCTGTACTTCGATATGAAATAAAAAGTTTAAAAAAATGGAGGGGAAGGTACAGAGATTTGCCGTGTACCTCCTGCCCCCACAAGTCCGCCTCCCTCTTTATCAATGTCCCCCAGCAGACGATACATTTGTTAACAGCTGATGAACCTACACTCATGCATCATAATCATCCCAAGTCCATATATTAGGGTCCACTCTTGGTGTGCATTCTGTGAGTTTGGACAAATGTATGATGACATATATCCACTATTATAGTATCTTGCAGAATAGTTTTACTGCCTTAAAATCCTCTGTACTCTACCTATTCATCTGCCCCCTAAACCCTGGTGACCACTGAACTTTTTTGTGTCTCCATACTTTTGCCTTTTCCAAAATATTATATAGTTGGCATCATTCAGTATGTAGCCTTTTTAGATTGGCTGCTTTCCACTAGTAATGTCTATTTAATATTCTTCCATGAATTTTCATGGCTTGATAGTGTATTTCTCGCTATGAATAGCATTCTATTGTCTGGATGTATTACAGCTTATGGGCTTCCCTTGTGGCTCAGCGGTAAAAATTTGCCTATAATACAGGAGCCTCAGGAGAAGTGGATTCAATCCCTGGGTCAGGAAGATCCTCTGAAGGAGGGCACGGGACAACCTACTCCAGAATTCTTGCCTGGAGAATTCTAAGTACAGAGAAGCCTAGCGGGCTACAGTCCATATGGTTGCAAAGAGTCAAACACAATTGAAGTGACTTAGCACGCACGCATGCACTGCACCTTATACGTCCATTCACCTACTAAAGGACATCTCGGTTGCTTGCAAATTTTGGCAATAGTACATAAAGCTGCTATAAAAATTTGTGTGCAGCTTTTTGTGTGGACAGAAGTTTACAGCTCCTTTAGGTAAACACCAAGGAACATAATTGCTGGATCATACAGTAAGAGTTTACTTAGTTTTGTCAAAAACTGCCAAACTGTCCTCCACTGTGGCTGGACCATGTGTGTTCCCACCAGCAGTGAAGCAGGGTTCTGCTGCTCCGCGTACCAGGTGATTTTTTATAAAAGGCCATTCAGTTTGCAGCAGAGGTGATTAGATTCCTGCTTAAAACAGAAGAAAGAAACAAGTGAGGAATGTAAGAGGGGAGGGAAGTGTGTCACTGCTGGACAGATTTGCTTTTGACTCCTTTTGCTTCAGCTATGCCCACCATTCAGGCAGCCAAGATTGAAAGGTGGTGGCTGGTGCCTATCACTGTCAGTGGTAATGGCAGACTAGGCCACCCAGGATGGCCATTTTACCTCCAAGAGGCCTTTCTTGTATAGCTGCCTCGCTGTTGAAATAAGCACCAATCTAGTCTCCAGTCTTTACAGATCTATTTTAAGTGGGTGGATCATTTTAAAGAGCAAGGTTGGAGTGTATTCACAGGTGAATGGACATTTTCCACACCCGTCTTCCTGAGTGACTGTCACAGGATGGAGTCCTGTGGACCCAGGCAGATCTCCTTACCTGTGAGCAGTGTTCCTATCACAAAAGGAATACGATTGATTCAGACCCAGGTAAGAGCCTAGAGAAGTCCTAGTGCAGTGGACGCATGATCAGTGAACCCAGCTCTGAGCTGAGTAGTAGTGACCACCCCAGCTGGCAGGACTGGTGCCCTGAGGTCCCCTACCTGCGCCCAGTGCTGATGATCCCTGCTCTGGGAGTTCGAAGGCGCCTTGAAGACTTCCTCTATCACATTTTCAGACACGGAAACTGCTGGCCTCCTGAAAGTCCTTTGCCTTGACCCCCGGGCATCTTTTTCCTTACAGGTGTTCTGCTTTCTCCCTATTTCTCTTTCCACTGAGCAGTGAGGCAAATTAGGGCCATGGTGACACAGACTGTGCTTTCTGATGGCTGGTCTTCAGTGCTACTTGTCAGTTCAGGAGACACCAAGTTCCTATGAAACTAGGTTTCTATGAAAGTGAGTATTACTGTAGGTGAATAAGCACATACAAAGACGTGAATCAGATAGGATAACCACTGATGGGAAAACTGCCATCTAGATACATTCATGCACATACAAATGAAGCACTAGTGAAACACAGTTCATCCTTTTAAATTCATCACTCCTAATTTAGGTCCGTCTTTGAAGCAGTTTGACTTAGCAGGATATTTGCAGTCAATGTTTTAAAAAATGGATGTGATGATTTCTTCAAAATCTTCTAGAAATACTTATTCTGCACTTGCAGAGGCAATATTCTTACGATTCTTAGTACAAGCTCTTACCCTCTCTAGGTTTTGTTCTTGATTTGAACAAAGTGGAGAATTTTGGAGACAGGCTCTAAGGCTAAGTACTTCTTACAGGAGACAAGAATTTGAGCAGAGGCTGCCTGGCTAGGAGGGGCTGGTGTTGGTTGCTTTTGTTGCTGGCTGGAAGGCAGCAGGAGGGGTGCCTGGAAGGATGTCTGAGGGTCACAATAGCTGGTTCTTGAATCTCATTCATTAACTGGGAGATTTTGTTAATTATTCACCTTCCTTGGGCTTCTGCATCTTCATCTGTAAAACACAGACTGGAACACTCAGCTTTAATCTTTAGTGATTAAAGTAACCACAGGATTGAATGGGGAATGTGTAAAAGCCACCTGTCACATAGCAAATGCTCAATAAATATGAGCCATTATTATTCTGCTTGCTTCTAAGGGAACACAGGACCATCCCCCTGAGAAACACAGAGGACAGTAAAATAAACAACAGGATACCTGTCGGGACTGCGTCCCAGTATAATTCAGTTTCCTAGGATTTACCGTTATAATTACTTAACTCCTACAATGCAGCAGTGGGGCTTAGCTCTAAGAGAGGAATGACTTCACATGGTAAGGGAAGAGATGCCGCTTCGAAACCCAGTAGAGACTTGCCAGTTCTTTGCGTGCACAGAACAATGAGCTCAGAGGCTGGGGGCAGAGCAGATGGCAGCAAGCCCATTCGCCAGCCACGGGCACATCTCCGCTTGCTCTGAGGCCATCACACGGACGTCTCCCAGTGAGTCAGGGCCTGGAAGAGCTGGTGTGTCATGTCTTAATGAGGCAGGAGTGAGACCCTACCCACTGTGGATAAAGTGCGGTTTTGTTTCTTAACGTGAAGCTCAGCTTTTCAGGTCCTTCCCATGTATTTGCCTCTAGAATTTCACCAGGCATGTACCAGAGCTGACATGTAACAGCACACCAAATAGCTCCACATCATCTCCATCATATAAACACTCTCTGCCTTTTAAGAATTTCTGAGTCAGTCATCACATTTTGCCAAAGATAGTTTTGCCCAAGACTCACTTATTTCCTTTGTACCCATAAACCATCAGACATCACTTTCTATTTTTCTATTTTTAGAGTGAACCAAACAAAAAATTTAACTTGTGCTCATGAAAATTATTTGGTTTTGCTTTAAAGTATGCTATTTTTTCTACACACATATAAATATGTATGTGTGAAGTCACTCAGTCGTGTCCGACTCTTTGCGACCCTGTGGACTGTGGCCGCCAGGCTCCTCTGTCCATGGGATTCTCCAGGCAAGAATACTGGAGTGGGTTGCCATTTCCTTCTCCAATAAATATGTATACATATATATATATTGTACTAAGTCGCCCAGATCGAACCCGGGTCTCCCGCATTGCAGGCAGACTCTTTACCGACTAGGCCACCAGGGAAGCCTGTAAAGAGTCTGCCTGCAATGCAGGAGGCCCAGGTTAGATCCCTGGGTTGGGAAGATCCACTGGAGGAGGGGATGGCAACCCACTCCAGTATCCTTGCCTGGAGAATCCCCATGGATGGAGGAGCGTGGCGGGCTATAATCCATGGGGTCATGAAGAGCTGGACATAACTGAGTAACTAACACTATGAAATATATATATATATATATATATATATATATATATATTATGGTCTGTTGCCTGTTAACTGTTGTCATTGTTCAGTCTCCCAGTCACGTCCCACGGACTGCAGCACGCCAGGCCTCCCTGTCCCTCACCATCTCCTGGAGTTTGCCCAACTTCATGTCCATTGCGTCAGTGATGCTGTCCAGCATCTTGCTAATAATTGCTAATACTTTACCCATATGTAGTAGCTCAAAAGGCCCCCAAAATGGATGACTTGATTTTAAAACCTTTAGGCATCATCTAATGCCTGTGAGGAAGCAGGAAAGGAGGCTTGTGAGAGGGTGGTACATTCAGCCTTGTCCTCCTGTGATTTTCTTGCATGGGACGTACTCAAACTGTTAGCCATCCAAGTGGACATTAGAAAAATAAGGGCCCTGGGGTGATGGCAATCAAAGTTGCTACCTGTCCTTCAGGACATTCTAAGCAAATACTTATTTGTCTCAGATTCTGAGCATGTGATGGGGAGCTAGGTAATAGTGGCAGTCTTTTTTTTTTTTTTTATATATATATATATATATATATATATATATATATTATGGTCTGTTGCCTGTTAACTGTTGTCATTGTTCAGTCTCCCAGTCACGTCCCACGGACTGCAGCACGCCAGGCCTCCCTGTCCCTCACCATCTCCTGGAGTTTGCCCAACTTCATGTCCATTGCGTCAGTGATGCTGTCCAGCATCTTGCTAATAATTGCTAATACTTTACCCATATGTAGTAGCTCAAAAGGCCCCCAAAATGGATGACTTGATTTTAAAACCTTTAGGCATCATCTAATGCCTGTGAGGAAGCAGGAAAGGAGGCTTGTGAGAGGGTGGTACATTCAGCCTTGTCCTCCTGTGATTTTCTTGCATGGGACGTACTCAAACTGTTAGCCATCCAAGTGGACATTAGAAAAATAAGGGCCCTGGGGTGATGGCAATCAAAGTTGCTACCTGTCCTTCAGGACATTCTAAGCAAATACTTATTTGTCTCAGATTCTGAGCATGTGATGGGGAGCTAGGTAATAGTGGCAGTCTTTTTTTTTTTTTTAACATCTGTGAACTAATACAAACTGGTTAACTATGTTCTTCTTCCCTTTCTTCTCTCTTCCTTCCCTCCTTCTTACACTCCTTTTTTTGTTGCTGTTCTGGTCAAGTCCTGTCTCTCACTTGTTTACAATATAGAAAGGACAAAACTCCTCTGGGGACATTATGGGCATTAAATGGACATTAGGGATGATTTTTAATTACCAGCAGGACCGCTCCTGTGCCAGGAACAAACTCACTTGTACCAACTTAAAAGGCTTATGTGATTCATGTGTGCTGAGTTCGCCTTTTATTTTGAGTGCCAGGTAGGATTGTCTCCTCCACAAGCATTATCCAATTAGTGGGATGGGCCTCCCTACTGGCATGCCTGCTGGTTGCTTGTGCTAGGCTTCCAAGGGTTGTCATGGATACCATCAAATCTGATGCCCTTAAACTGCAAAGGGATCTCTTAAATAGGGAGGCCTAACCAGGGCCCCCAGACTAAACTATGGCTGCAAGTCTCAGACTCCTACAAAGACAGCATGTCTCAACCAATGCCTAGATATCAGAGCACCTGAATAACAATGCCTGGATAACAGACTCAATCTGATTCACAAGGCATGGGAAACCTTGAACTCTCCTGGCTCATTTCTGTGTCTAACTGCACTCTGAAACCAGGTGCTGAACAGCAGCTGTGTTCCCAGGATGCTTGGCCCTAAAGCCAAGTGGGTCTATTCTGTCCTTGGGGCTTATACTATACAACACTAGAAAAGTGAGAATCAGGCAGAATGAAGCTAATTAGATTGTCCTGGTCCATCCCAAATCATTTCAACAGGTAAGATGTAGACTGAAGAAGCACTAGTAGAATCATCATGGAAGAGGGTTCTAGAGATATCCTTCACCACACCTGACACACACCATTTATCAGACTGGCACATTAGGCTCTTATTAGTCAATGTCCTGTCCAGTAAAAATAACCGAGGCTCTTTTCTTTAGTTTACATTATACATCAGACACTGTGTTCTCTCTCTGTATTCTTCCTTCAACCCTCACACTAACTCATGGTGGTAGTTAATACGATCATATTTTCAGATGAAGAAACTGAGAGCCAGTGGCAGAACCAGGATCTAGACAAGGTGTATCTGGCTCAAAAGCTTATGGCCTTGTCTGTGCTCTATACTGCAGCAAGATGAGGGTAGACTTTCCCACGAGGTGCTTTTCAGTATGTGTTTTCCCCTCAAATAAATGTGGCAAACACTAGCTGTAAGCTTCTATAATGTGACTTCTTTTCATAAAGGCCCTCTAATTTTCTCTAGTGAACTATAAATGTCTAGGAGAGTAGATGCAGCTTGCTTAAATCACTACAAGCATCTCACAAAACAGTGATCCATAGAACATAACTTTATACAATGTCAGGGGAAGGTAATCGGACACATTGGACGGGAGAAGGTATGGGTAAATAAGGACAGAGCCAAGATATGGAGAGGGAAAAGCAAAGAAAGGGCTTTCAAAGCAGGAGATGGGGTCCAGAGGACAAACTTCTTCCTTTACACCCCCAACCCTGCAACACGCACACAACTTGCCAAAATGGGCTCTACGTGTGCACATTAACTTTCATCCAAGGAACTTGGAGGGAAACGTATTAGTAAATCATGTTTTTTGTTTCTCATCTGCAAATCAAATTTCATCCACAAAAACAAAGGTCAAGACTAACAATATCTTAAAGAATCAACGGCCAAGAAACAGTGGATATTTGGTCCACAGCAGATTTGTTTTTCTTACAGACTTGCTTGTTCAGAGAAGTCATTTATGCAAAAGTCACAGAAAAAAAATAAGACATGACATTGTGGGAAGTTCTAGCCATTCAGTGAGGTTATCAAGATAACTGGTACCAGTGGCCAATAGCAAATATTTCCCTTTGTCCAACACCATGGCAATATGAACTTCACCTCTTCATAGAAAATGGGGAAGGGAGTTATATCAATGCAGGGCAGAGACAGCCAATTCTCTTCAATATCCATTCTCCCTTTTTTCCTTTTAGAGGTGGAATCCCTCAGAGCTTTAAACTGGGCACATGGATAAGCGATAGCATTTCCCAGTCTCCTTTGCCACTACATATGATCACATGACCAAGTATGGGCCAGTAAGATGGGAGAAGTGATGCTGCTTAAAAAAAAAAAAACAAAAACAGGAGACGGTCCACTACTGCCCCTGCCTGTCTTCCGGCTGGGAAAATGTAACAGTTGGAGTAGCTGTTCACACCCAAGAAATGGAAGTCATGGGGCTGGTGCACTGGGATGACCGAGAGAGATGGTTTGGGGAGGGAGGTGGGAGGGGGGTTCAGGAATGGGAACACGTGTGCACCCATGGCAGATTCATGTTGATGTATGGCAAAACCAATAGAGTATTGTAAAATAAAGTAAAATTAAAAAAAAAAAGAAAAGAAAATGACAGAGCAGTGGCATCAGCCTGGGCTGTTTGCCTTTGACATCTTATGTTAGAAATACAATTATTTCAGCCACCATATTTTTAGGTCTTTGTTATAGGCATTCAGTCTATATTCTAACTCATGCCGTCCAATGGTCAAGGTCGACTTCAAATGAATCATTAGTATAAGAGAATTTCCCACTCCTTCCTTCTTCTGTCTTTGTCTCTCTCTCTGGCTTCCCCACCCCCAACTACCCACCGAAGTTAAAACACTAACTGTCTGTCTTCCACGTGTCTAAACCTGTGTGTGGTCTCCCATTTCCATTCCTCAGTTAATTCAGCTAAATGCAATCTTGAAGGACGAGATTAAAGGGTGACAGAAGCTATATAGGCATGATGTTGACCACTCCTTTGACAACTGAGGGTATAACTCAACTCTCATTTAAAAGATACAATGAGAGTCATTTTATCTTAGTCCTTATTTTTGTCTTAAATGATAACTGAGCAGAAATTGTTTCATCTGGAACATAACAGGGATAAATAATAAATGGGCTTTCCTCACTTGAGCCAGAGAACACAGGAAGGTAGAACAAAACAGGCATAGGGAAGACAGACTAGGGAGTGTGTATGGCTTGGTAGAAGCACACCTGGAGGTCTGGACACCCAGAGCTCAGCTTCTGCTCAGGGTATCGATGTTTGCAGAAGGAAGGAGAGAGGTTCTTAGTCCCCTCTCCCCTCACCATGATCGGATCAGGGGCAGCTTGGATTTTTCAAAGATGGCTTCAAGGACAGCTCCCATCCCACAAGCTTGTCTGCAGAGTGGCCTTACCATGCTCCTGTTAAGAGCTGGAGGTCCCAATTTCTCCCCTGGCCTATACCTACTTGTGGGAACTAGCCGTGATTGATGGTGTGTGGTTGTGACAATGCATGGAAAACTAAGTCTTCAAAGAGGCCCCATCAAGGGTCACACTGTGAGCAGACCCAGCCATGGGAGAAGCTGCATGTGAGCTCTCTGAAGTACCGGCTCAGGGAAGCCTAGCCTCTGGGTCACACAGAGAGGCTGCTAGATGATTCCAAACCCAGCCTCTGAGTCAGCCCAGCTGAGCCCCACACAACCCAGAGAAGAGGCATCTTCCTCCATCACACCCCCAGCCCTGTCCCTGACCCGCAGAATCTGTGATCGTGAGTTGTTATTTTACATCACAGAATTGGAGGTGGTTTGTCATGCTGCTGTAATAATGAAAAGAATTTAATATCCTTACCACAAAGTACCGTTTTAGAGTGAAATGAAAAGCACATCTTGAAAAACATACCCTGAGTTCTTAGTCATCTGGAAATTTCCTAATTAAAATATCAGGGTGGAAAAATCACCCCACACATAGATACTTGGTGGCTGGAAGAAAGTTCATTGGGTAGTAATACTGAGAGGGCCTCATTAGGTGAAGGCAGAAATGCAATACCCTGGACCCCAGGGAAAGATCCTTCCTGCGTTCATGAGTCCAGCATTGGTCTTTATGGAAGGTTAGTAGCAACAAGACAGGCTTGAGGCCAGGGAACCCTAGAATGAGAACTCCCAGAGTGTGAATAGTTTGGGAACTGAGAGTTTATACATATTCCCTTAAATATATGCAATTCCATGTGATGCCTCCTGCTATCTTCCAGGCACCTACCTTGTCAGAGCCACCTGCCTGGTGGGTAAAGGGGTCAAAGTGGGGTCAGTGTGAGCACGAGGTCACACTCCACGAATGTCTCCCCAGGAGATGCTGGGGCCTCTCACTGACTTCGAGGCTGTGAGATCTAGAAGGGCTGGCTCTGAGGGTAAGATGCAGCCTGTGGGTGGTTTTAGACCTGCAGAGACCAGAGGGTCAGGTCGGTGCATGCAGACTCCTGCCCTCCTCCCCCCACCACTGCCATACTGCGGCTGCTCAGGGCTGAGGACCCACCAGAACTTGCAAGCTAAGTGTCACTGGCTCAAGGACTCCTGGATTCTGCCTAGTCTTGCTAAAGATTAGTGCAAATCTCAACTGGCAATATTTTGTACATTTTTACTTCTAATTTTGTTTTGTTTAGGATGAATTCTAATCTTCGAAGAGGAGAGAATCCTCTATTTGAGAAACTAAAATTGAAGGTATGCAGAGGTCTCTGGACCAGTGATTCACAATGAAAAGGTTTGTTTTCATTTATTTTATTTTTTAGCTAGGAATTCTACTCCATTTAAAATGAATATATATGTATATATATTTAACAGGGAGTGCATTCCCATGGGCCACAAGTCCAATCCAGCCTCGAGTGACCATTTTCTCCTTCACTTTTCTCTATCTCATGCCCTCCTCCAGTCCACGTCTCCATCTTCTCGAGCTCTGAGTGAATCCTTCCAGATTTTCCATATGCAAGTGTAAGAAAATGCAATAACATTTCTTTTATTTTCCTTCTTTCATACAAAAGGTAGCATTTTTCACCTTTGCTTCCCAAGGAGTACGTATTAAACCATAAATTTTGCACTATTATTCAAATTATATCACTTCTAATGGTGCTATGATTGGGATGATTAGTTATGTCAAAGTAGCTAGGCTACAGCGCTCTGTTTTTCGGCCAAATGCCAATCTAGAGCCCTGGAAAGCTGTTGTGTGTATATATATATATTTTAATGTGATGAACACTTAATCAACAGCCTTTGAGTAAAGCAGATCTATGTGGGTGGGTCTCATTCAATCAGTGGAAGGCCTTAAAAGCAAACACTGAGGTTTCCTGAGGAAGGGATTCTGTCTCAAGTCTGCCCCCATGAAGGCTTGCCTGAGTTTCCAGTCTGTGGGTCTTCCCTATAGATTTCAGATTCAAGACTGCAAAACCAACCCTGATCTGAATTTCCAGGCTGCCAGCCCACCCTGCCGATTTCACATTTGCCAGCTCCACAGTTGTGGAGATGATTTCTCAGAGTAAATTTGCCTCTATATGCACAGCCTATTGGTTCTATTTCTCTGGAGATCCCTGGTTGAAACAATGACTATGTCTTTTTTTTTTTTTTTAAAGAAACCATTGAAGCATATGTGTGCTAAGTTGCTTCAGTCATGTCTGACTCTGTGCATCCCTATGGACTGTAGCCTGCCAGGCTGCTCTGTCCATGGGGATTCTCCAGGCAAGAATACTGGAGTGGGTTGCCTTGCCCTCCTCCATGGGATCTCCTCAACTCAGGGATTGAACCTGCAACTCAGTCTTCTGCATTGGCAGGCAGGCTCTCTACCACTAGTGCCACCTGGGAAGGCTTTTTTGAGGCGTAGTTGAAGCATAGTTGATTTATAATGGTGTATTAGTTTCATGTGTACAGCAAAGTGGTTCAGTTATATATGTATGTATGTGTATATATATATATTCTTTTTCATATTATTTTCCATTATGGTTTATTACAATATGTTAAGTATAGGTCCTTGTTGTTTATCTATTTTATATATAGTGGTATGTATATGTTAATCCCAAACTCCTAACATCCTTCCCCACTGTCTTCCCCTTTGGTAGTCATAGGTTTGTTTTCTGTGTTTGTGAGTCTTTCTGTTTTGTAGATAAGTTCCTTTGTACTTTTTTTTTGAGATTCCACATGTAAACCATATCATATGACATTTGTCTCTCTGGTTTACTTCACTTAGTATGATGTTCTCTAGGAATAGAGGAGGCATAAAGAATTTAGAGGTGACTTGTCATGACTGTAACTCACTTTCCGCTGACTCAGCAAGGGATGTAAAGGAAAAGGATGGAGCCTTTACTTCTGAATCCAGTCACATCACGCAGTGATGATCCCTTGGCTTCTCCGTCTGTGTGTATTGTTGTTGCTCAGTAGCTAACTCAGGTCTGATTCTTTGCAACTCAATAGACTGAAGCATGCCAGGCTTCCTGTCCTTCACTATCTCCCCGAGTTCGCTTAGACTCATATCCATTGAATGGGTGATGCTATCTAACCATCTCATCCTCTGCTTTCCCCTTCTCCTTTTATTTTTAGTCTTTCCAAACATTGGTTCCCTGGTGGCTCAGAGGGTAAAGCATCTGCCTGCATGGTGGGAGACCTGGGTTTGATCCCTGGGTCAGGAAGATCCCCTGGAGAAGGAAATGGCAACCCACTCCAGTAGTCTTGCCTGGAAAATTCCATGGATGGAGGAGTCTGGTGGGCTACAAAGAGTCCATGGGGCCACAAAGAGTCAGACATGACTGAGCAACTTCACTTTCTTTCCAATAAGTTGATTCTTCGCATTAGGTAGCCAAAGCATTGGAGCTTCAGCTTCAGCATCAGTCCTTCCAATGACTATTCAGAGTTGATTTCCTTTAGTGTTGATTAGTTTGATCTCCCGGCTGTCCAAGGGACTCTCCAGGGTCTTCTCCAACACAACAGTTCAAAAGCATCAATTCTTCAGCACTCAGCCTTCTTTATGGCCAACTCTCACATCCATACATGACAACCGGAAAACCCATAGCTTTGACTAGACAGACCTTTGTTGGCAAAGTAATATCTCTGCTTTTTAATATACTGCCTAGGTTTGTTATAGTTTTTCTTCCAAAGAACAAGCATCTTTTAATTTCATGGCTGCAGTCACCATCCTCAGTAATTTTGTAGCCCAAGAAAATAAAATCTGTGTCTACACTCTCCTAATAAGAACCCAAGGACATCACTTCCTCACCTGCGCTTCCACATGAGGCCTTGTATGGAACGGAAGGGTCATACACGTGTGTCCTGGGTCCCCAAGGCTGTAGCTAGGATGAGTGGCATGGGGTGGGATGGAAGTGAGGTTCTGGAAAAGTCCAAGGCCCACTGGGCTTTTCTCCTTACAAGGCTCCCAGTCACCCCTCTTTCCTGGAAGTTTGTAAAGACAGCTTCCTTGTCTGTAAAATGGTAACCATGCTTCTATTGGGCTCAGGATTATTATGACGTAAGTCAGTAAAATCCTCAAAAGGAAATCTACCCCATTTATAAGTACCCAGAAAATATTATCCATTTTTTTAAGCACAAAAAATTTTTGCATCTAGAGAACTGCTCTTCTTGAATGAAATGAGGAACAAGATTGAGTTATGCCAAGAAATAGGCCTGCATTTTTTGATATTGTAAAATTCAGGCTTGTATGCTGCTATGCCGCTGTGCTCACAGGCTGAGTTGTGGCCCATGGAGTGTAGCCACCAGGCTCTTCTGTCCATGGGACTCTTCAAGCAGGAACACTGGGAGCCATTCCCTTCTCCAAGGAATCTTCTTGACTCAGGGATTGAACCCATATCTCTTAAATCTCCTTGTTAGGGAAATTAAATAAATAGTCTTGTTTAGGCTTCAGGGGAGCATTCTTTTGCATTGCCTTTCTTTGGGATTGGAATGAAAACTGACCTTTTCCAGTCCTGTGGCCACTGCTGAGTTTTCCAAATTTGCTGGCAGATTGAGTGCAGCACTTTCACAGCATCATCTTTCAGGATTTGAAACAGCTCAACTGGAATTCCATCACCTCCACTAGCTTTGTTCGTAGAGATGCTTTCTAAGGCCCACTTGACTTCACATTCCAAGATGTCTGGCTCTAGATTAGTGATCACATCATCATGATTATCTGGGTCGTGAAGATCTTTTTTGTACAGTTCTTCTGTGTATTCTTGCCACCTCTTCTTAATATCTTCTGCTTCTGTTAGGTCCATACCATTTCTGTCCTTTATCGAGCCCATCCTTGCATGAAATGTTCCCTTGGTATCTCTAATTTTCTTGAAGAGATCTCTAGTCTTTCCCATTCTGTTGTTTTCCTCTATTTCTTTGCATTGATCACTGAAGAAGGCTTTCTTATCTCTTCTTGCTATTCTTTGGAACTCTGCATTCAGGTGCTTATATCTTTCCTTTTCTCCTTTGCTTTTCGCCTCTCTTCTTTTCACAGCTATTTGTAAGGCCTCCCCAGACAGCCATTTTGCTTTTTTGCATTTCTTTTCCATGGGGATGGTCTTGATCCCTGTCTCCCGTACAATGTCACGAACCTCATTCCATAGTTCTTCAGGCACTCTATCTATCAGATCTAGGCCCTTAAATCTATTCCTCACTTCCACTGTATAATCATAAGGGATTTGATTTAGGTCATACCTGAAT
>SJYT01013441.1:26196-183970 GCA_006410635.1 Cephalophus harveyi | reverse complement strand
TCCGAGGGATGGTGGTGAACAGGGAGGCCTGGCGTGCTGCGATTCATGGGGTCGCAAAGAGTCGGACACGACTGAGCGACTGAACTGAACTGAGGCTTCAGGGGAAAAGCAGAGCAGACCTGTGACCTTGTTTCTAACCTGTCTGGGCACTGCCCTGACTGGGAGTGACTGGGAGTGGCTGCCTGCTGTGAGTGCAAGGCTTGCAGCACCAGAGATAAGACAGGGAAGAATGTGGAGATTGTTGAGCCCTTGGATGGACTGGTTGGATCTCCTATTCATGGGGTTCTCAAGGCAAGGATACTGAAATGGTTTGCCATTCCTTTTTTCCAGCGGACCACGTTTTGTCAGAACTCTACCATGACCCGTCAGCAACCGATCCATCCTAAAGGAAATCAGTCCTGAATATTCATTGGAAGGACTGATGCTGAGGCTGAAACTCCAGTACTTTGGCCACTTGATGTGAAGAAGTGACTCATTTGAAAAGACCTTGATGCTGTAAGATCGAAGGTGGGAGGAGAAGGGGATGACAGAGGATGAGATGGTTGGATGGCTCACCGATGTGATGGACATGAGTTTGAGCAGGCTCTGGCAGTTGGTTATGGACAGGGAGGCCTGGTGTGCTGCAGACCTTGGGGGTCTCAAAGAGTCGGACACCAACTGAGGGACTGAACTGAGCTGAACTGAGCCCTTGGAGGGGGCCTGGCCAACTGAGCACCAGGCTTAGCTATGTTCCGAGTTTTACACAACAAACCCAACAGCATTAACATGAAACTCGAGTTGCAATTTGGTCACAGACTGATGACAATATCAGTTTGCATCCTGGAATTATAAATGGGAACCCGGAACTACAATATTTGAAGTCTCACCCACGGAGCAGTGCTGCCTGGGACCTTTTTCCAACTGGAACTCCAGATGTGCTGTGACATGAGACTTCCCAGGGCTGATTTTGTCTGGATATTGGTCAAAACCCAATTTAATGATGTATCCCTTGCTTTTTCTATTTCTCTTTTCTTTTAATAATAGTATATTGAGAGTAAGCTAGATAATTCTCTAATAAGTATTTGTATTGTTTATTTGTATATAATGAGTGGCTTATTTTGTTAACAAATCCTTTGAACTTGAGACGAAAGTGAAAACTTTGGACAATACACTTCTGCATTGGAAGGCCCATTCTTTACCACTAGTGCCACCTGGAAAGGCCTCAGAAAGACATGGGTTTGAGTAAAATGGGGAGATTTCAGTTTCACCAAACATGGATTTCCAGCTGACAACAACAATGGAATGAGCTCTGTGAGTTTGCTGGTCTAGGGTAGAGCTACTCCGGCCAGGATGGAAAATCTCTGTTGCTGTGCTCTTTCTTGCAATGACTGTATTCTCTGTGAGTGTGAAGCTGAGAAATGGAGAAGCAGGGACATCTGGCTGCAGATGGCTGTGTGGTGCTTCAGGAGTTTGCACTGAAACATTTACTGGAGGTCTTTCTCCAGAGATATCATCTCCAGATCTCTTACCATGCTTGCACAGTCTGTAATATTCTGTGCTCACTCCGGTAGCTGCATCATGTGGCTTTTCATAGGAAAGCAGATAAAAGAAACATTGATATTTACGAGATGATGTGAAAATAGGTGTAATCAACAAAAACTGGGGGGATGTTTTCTGGGTGGGATTAGAGGAGCACGCCTACAGTGGCCTTTCTTAAAGGAAATAGGGGCTCCAGCTTTTCCTACAGAAGCACCATTGGATCATAACAAGCCCAAGAGAGGAGGGACCACAGGCCTGGTTTTCCCCTGGTGTGTAAGTCCCAGCCTTTTCCCAGGACCACATGTCTGAAAGGTAGTATCTGCTCAGTCTCGGGACAGAGTGAGAATCACACTCTTGACTTGACCACTACCTCCCACCCCCAGCCTCTGCAGTGAAGAGAGGAAAAACCATCTGCAGCACACCCTCCCCAGAGCACCAGAGGGGAAGATGGCAAGGTCACTGCCTCTGGGCTCTGCTCTGGGATGGGGATGATGAGGACACTCAGAGAATACAGAGGGGGCCTGCAGTGTGGTGTCTGTGTGCTGATGAGCATCCAGACATCCTGACCTGTAGGTGGGAGGGGGGTCGTGTTGGGACCAAATGCACCTTCTGTTGATCCTTCTGCCCCATTTCCTGGTGACTTTGTTCTGGGGCTGTGAGGAGGGTGGGAGAGAGCAGTGCTGCTGAGAGTGGGTCCAGAAAAGCGCAGTGCCACTGGTCCAGGGGAGATGGCATCTAGAGGAGTAAGAGGGGTACCATAACCTCTGCCCTCCTGGCCTTTCTTATGCTTGAAACAGTCATTTTTGGCTTGGGGCAAAGGCTGTAAAGAAAAATCTGAGAAATGAGACTGTCAGATCTCATTTGACAGTCAAATGAGACTGTCAAATCTCTGTCCTCTGCAGAACCATGAGCAGAGGACAATAATTTAAGAAGCAAGTGGAACAGCAGAGGGCTGAATGCTGAGTCTATTGCTCAGGAGCCCCTGGACCAGGATCCAGCCCATCCAGACCAAGGAAGAGGGCAGAGGCAGGTGCTAAGAAAGTCCTGGTTTTCTCGGGTTGTGAGATAGCAGAGAAAGCAGCCCCTTTTCGGCAAACACACACCTGCTTTGTGTTGTGCTGGGGGTGGTAGTGTGTGCCTTATCAGCAATGACACCACGCAACCCAACTTCCAACCAGCTGTGTGCTTGGGACGACAGCTCGGCTAGGGCGCTTGGCCCGAGCATCCTAACATCCATTCCTACCTCACAGGCAGACCCTTCAGAGCACAGCTTCAAGCCCTGGGTGTGCCAGGATGCTCCAGAGTGAAATATGCCCTTGTTTCTCAAAGTGTATTCTTGTCAAATTTGGCTTTCTTAAAAGCTGCATTACTGAAACCACAAATACCTACTATATAGTACAGGGAGCGATATTCAATTGCTTGTAATAAATTCAATATCTTGTAATAACCTATAATGGAAAAGAATTTGAAAAAGAGTATGTATATATACAAATATATGTATACACACACACACTCGCTGGAGCGGCAAGCGGCCAAGAGGAGATACCCCATGTCCAAGGTAAGAAGCAACGGCTGAACTTTGTTGGAGCAGCCGTGAAAGAGATGGGAATACCAGACCACCTGACCTGCCTCTTGAGAAACCTGTATGCAGGTCAGGAAGCAACAGTTAGAACTGGACATGGAACAACAGACTGGTTCCAAATAGGAAAAGGTGTATGTCAAGGCTGTATATTGTCACCCTGCTTATTTAACTTCTATGCAGAGTACATCATGAGAAATGCTGGACTGGGGGAAACACAAGCTGGAATCAAGATTGCTGGGAGAAATATCAGTAACTTCAGATATGTAGATGACACCACCCTTATGGCAGAAAGTGAAGAACTAAAGAGCCTCTTGATGAAAGTGAAAGAGGAGAGTGCGGAAGATGGCTTAAAGCTCAACATTCAGAAAACTAAGATCATGGCTTCTGGTCCCATCACTTCATGGCAGACAGAGGGGGAAACAGTGGAAACAGTGGCAGACTTTATTCTTTTGGGCTCCAAAATCACTGCAGATGGTGATTGCAGCCATGAAATTAAAAGACACTTACTCCTTGGAAGGAAAATTATGACCAATCTAGACAGCATATTAAAAAGCAGAGACATTTCTTTGCCAAGAAAGGTCTGTCTAGTCAAGGCTATGGTTTTTCCAGTGGTCATGTATGGATGTGAGAGTTGGACTGTAAAGAAAGCTGAGCGCTGAAGAATTGATGCTTTTGAACTGTGGTGTTGGAGAAGACTCTTGAGAGACCCTTGAACTGCGAGGAGATCAAACCAGTTCATCCTAAAGGAGATCAGTCCTGGGTGTTCACTGGAAGGACTGATGCTAAAGCTGGAACTCCAGTACTCTGGCCACCTGATGCGAAGAGCTGACTCATTTGAAAAGACCCTGATGCTGGGAAAGATTGAGGGCAGAAGGAGAAGGGGACGACAAAGGATGAGATGGTTGGATGGCATCACCGACTCAATGGACATGAGTTTGGGTAAACTCTGGGAGTTGGTAACAGCATGCCTGGCATGCTGCAGTCCATGGGGTCACAAAGAGTCAGACATGACTGAGCGACTGAACTGAACTGAACTGAACACACACACATACACACACATACACACACAAATACTGAATTACTTTGCTGTACACCTGAAACTAAAGTTGCAAATCAGCTATACTTTAATTAAAAACTTGCATTACTTAGCAGAATCCAGACATGAAGAAAATTATGGTTTCTGTTGAGATAAGTGGAGTATAGAATTGTTTCTCCAAAGTCGGTTTGGTTCTTAGCTCAGGAAATAATGAATAAAGCAATTTTATTGTGACTGTGGACATTCTATGGAAGCAAACACAAGAGTGCTTTTCACTGAAGCTTCCTTATGTGGGGGTATACTGCTTCTCCTCTTGTGTGTCTGGAGTGGACTGAACGGCTGCAGACCATGCACAGATACCTCATTTCAAGTAAGAAAAGACCCTGGTCCCTGCAGGCATCTTCTCTAGCTGTTTAATAAACATCACAGACTCAGTGCTCAGCGGTACGAAACACCACGAAGATATCATCTCACAAGTCCATCCAGAGTCTGACTACCATCAGCGTCTCAGAGGCTGAAGTCGGGTGGCAGCAGGACTGTAGGACTGAAGTCTCTGCTTCCCCAGAAGCTATCAGCCAGACCCCTCCCAGCTCTCAGAACTGCCCAGTGGCAGTTTTCAGCAGGCTTATTGCTTCTTTTTCCACTCAGAGTGGAATAGTGTTCCCTACTTCTTCCTCTGCAACTAGCTATGGAAAATTCAACACTTGAAAAGCATCATAAAATTAGATGGGACCCAGCCACTCAAGATACAATAATTACAGGAATGATATCCCATCACAGGGAGATCAAACCAATCAATCCTAAAGTAAATCAACTCTGAATATTCAATGGAAGGACTGATGTTGAAGCTGAAGCTCCAATACTTTGGCCACCTGATGTGAAGAGCCAACTCGTTGGAAAAGACCATGATGCTGGGAAAGATTGAGGGCAGGAGGAGAAGGGAGAAGAGGAGGATGAGATGGCTGGATGGCATTACTGACTGAATGGACATGAGTTTGAGCAAACTCTGGGAGCTAGTGAAGGATAGGAAAGCCTGATTGTGCAGGAGTCCATGGGTCATAGAGTTAGACATGACTTCAGTCTCATAGAGAGAGACTGAACAACAGCAACAATCCTATTGCATCCCACATCGGTCCCTTGTGTGTTCAAAGGGAGGAGAGGCAGGAACCTAGAGGTGCCTTAGAATCCTGCCCACCCGTTACAGATGGACTTGGACCCCGGAATGGGCTCTCTGCCAGCATCCCCAAGCTGCACCTCCTTCAGCTCAGGACAGCTGGATTCAGCTGTTGCACACCTCAAACACCAAAACACCCTTCCCATAGTTTTGAGTGTAAAGGATGCAGATTTTCTGTGCTCAGAAAAAAGTTTCAAATATCTGCACACAGCCTGGTGCTCTGTGGGATTTTCTCTGTTGTGTTCTAGGGGTCTATAAGCCCTTGGATGGGTGACCAGCCTGCCACGCTCATGACCATGCTCTTCCTCCTGCCGCCTCCTGCGTGTTTACTGAGCACAGAGTGTTCTCTTCAGCCCCTTTGAGCTCAGAGTCCCCTTGCTTCCCGAAGACCTTCTATAAGCAATAGACCAGAAGCAAATTCCTGGTGATAAAGTGGAGAGAAAAGCCCACCCCAGGGGTTTAAGACATTGTGAGGATTTGACTTGTATCTCTGGATTCCCTGGTGGCTCAGCTGGTAAAGAATCTGCCTGCAATGCAGGAGATCTGGGTTAAATCCCTGGGTTGGGAAGATCCCCTGGAGAAGGGAATGGTTACCAGCTCTAATATTCTTGCCTGGGAAATCCCATGGACACAGGAGCCTGGTAGGCAACAGTCCATGGGATCACAAACAATCAGACACAACTTAGTGACTAATCATCACCACTAATTTGTATCCGAATAGTCATTAATCCTGTCTTTTCCCTCCAGCTTCTGAATGGATGCTTAAAAACACTGGATTGGTTCACTGTAATTTGTTCAGATTGGCTAAACCATACCTAAAACCCAGTGCCTCTTTTTAAAAGGGAGCTATTTTGATCCACGGTAGGCAGGCCCTGCCTCTGAGCCCTGAGAGGCATTTTATGTCCACACACTATTAGTTCCAGGTCCCCACCATTTGCCATGGCAACATACCAACTTGGTTATTATCTCACATTTTGCCTGAAAATGATTCTTTCTGTATAAACATATAAAGAAAACTTTCACTGCTACTAAAGCCATAAGTTTGATGTACCAGTTGTGATTTTTTTATATAATATGCTCCAAAATAAATAGACAGCTTTTAGGTTACAATATTTGTCTATGTCACATTTTGAATCATTTTGGAAAATCCTACTTTAATATAAGGAGCAGATCTGTTTCAACAAATTGCATGAAAAAAATTTATATATATACATGCCTATGTGTGCATACTAAATCGCTTCAGCAGTTTCCGGCTCTTTGCAAACTTATGGACTGTAGTCAGCCGGGCTCCTCTGTCCATGGAATTCTCCGGGCAAGAATAACTGGAGTGGGCTGCCATGTCCTCCTTCAGAGGATCTTCCTAACCAAAGGATCAAACCTGCACTTCTTATGTCTCCTGCATTGGCAGTCTGGTTCTTTACCACTAGCACCATCTGGGAAGCCCATGCATATGTGTATATATATTAAGTTATATATATATAATTTTATTTTTTGTTATCTCTCATTTTTACTTAGGGTACATATTTGAATGTGTTCCTATGACACTTATTCCCAGGGGAAACAGGGTCTTACTGACCTGAGGGTTCATTCCAGCGCCAGGACCATTTGCTTATTCCCCAACAGGGCTGAAGGTATCAGGTTTTTAAGAAGCTATGAAATGGATAGGAGAATGTTCCATTTCAACCTCATCCATGCTACGTGGCTCCAGAGGGGAGGAACCTTCCCCACGGTGAACTCTCATGCCGGTGACACGTAAGCATCATCAGTAACCTGCAGGCAGGTCTATGGGAATTTGTGTGCCACTTAAGGATTTCGCAGGCACTGAGTCTCCCCACTCACCCTCTCTCAGTGCTCGCCTTCCCCCAGGCTGGTGTGTGTGTTGCTTGCTTCTGTGTCTTGCAAGCCACTGTGGGGCCATTGCTACTTCAGGCCCTCCTGCAGCTGCTAACAGGTTTCAGGCAAGTCCTGCGTCAACGTCATCCCTGCCCGAGTGAGCGCTGAAAATTGCCCAAGGGCGTTAGCTGAGAGCCAGGAGAGGAGACCGCTCCCTATGGGAGTTAACTGCTGACTGTGAAAACACGAATCTCACCTAGGATCCTCTGAACTCTATCCTCACTCTCCTAGCTGGAGGGACAAAATTTCCTACCAGGTCAGGATTCTGTGGTGCCACACAACCTCTCTTTGGACTGAAAACTTGACTGTGTTTGTGGCCCAGCCCCACCTCCCACATAGGCGTCAGATACGAGCAACCCCTGACTTACACTCTGAATTGTTTGTGTGTGCATCGGAAGGGCTTGTTGCACTGCGGGTGCAGGCATTTCGTTGCATTTCAGGGTGGAAGGAGCAGGCCACGACTTCCCGCTGGGGTCTGAAGGCTCTTTCGCGAGGCACACCAGCTCCTGATGATAAGAAGGCAGGGGCTCTGTACAGAGTGTGGAGACAGGTTGCCTGTGTTATTTTGGCCCCTCAGTCCCTCTGTCTAGCCAGGTAAATCAAGGCAAGTTACATAATCTCTCCCTTTCTCAGTTTCCTTACCAGTAGAATGCAGAGGCAGGTTGTCCACATTAAAAAAGACAACATTTTGAATGCAGAGCAGTGTGTGTTTGGCCCCAAGTCAGCAAAATGCAAGCCAAAAATATGGGCTAATCTGCGGAGCTACAGACTTATACAATCCCCAGTTTTAGCCTGAAGTTTGTGGGTCCCAGGAAGTCCTACTTCACCTCTTAAAACATCTTGGATCTTCCCTTTGGGAGTTCCAAACTCCAAAAGATTTTAATTTGCTATCCTCCACCCCCAAAATCCCTGTTTTATTTCACATGAATTGAAAGACAAAAATGAAAACTCTTACTGCCCCTGTGGCAAATTCCCAGGTAGAAGAATATAAAATTTAATAAGTTATTTTGGGGAGGTTGGTTTGGAGCAATTGTAAGACAAGTCAGGATGGACCACAAGGTAAAGGGTCCACACACAGAAGAATGGGTCCATGCCATCTCATATCCCACTTGCCACCTGTCATGGTGGCACTGAAATGTCCATGTTCCCGTGGGGGTCCTAACACTCTAGGTCTGCTCCCCTGGAGTCAATGACCCCTGCGGCTGACGGCCCCCAGACATATGCCTCAAACTGTTACTGAGTCCAAGCTCCCTCTGCTCAATGCACAACAGGTCAATAAATCCTAGAGACGTGGATTTGGCCTGAGGTAAAGAATAAGATTTATTCAGCAAGCTGGATGACCAAGAAAATGGCAGACTAATGTCTCCAAATTAATCTTATTATCAGGGCCAGGCTGCCAGGTTCTTTTATAGAGCAGAGAGGGGAAAGAAGTGAGGAAATAAAGTAAAAAGGCTTGCCAGTATCTCCTGGAATGGCCAGTCTCAGGAGAGGATGTGTTAATGTCTTCCTTCCTGTAGCTATCCACAGGTGGCCATGGTCTAGAACAAAGGTATTTTGGTTTAACACTAAGGGAGAGGAGCAGGGTTCCCTGAGGCAGGCCCCTATGCATGATTATAATAAGCACCAGAAGCACCAAAAAGCAAAAGTTAAAGTAATAAACAGATCCAACATGGAATCAAAATTGGCTCTTCCCTGTAAAAAATCTTGTGTCCCACGGGTCACCTCACAGTGACTCTGGGTGTTCACGAGAAGCTGAAACATCACAGGCACCAATCAGACTGGTCCCAGGGTTGGGGAACCACACTGTTCTTGGCTGGTTCACTTGCCTCCGAACAGGACTCACTGTTCATTCTCCTTTCCTCACTGGTCCCCAGCCAATTCAGCCTCAGACTCTTCTCAGTCACTGAGGAAACAGTTCCAGAATCTCCACTTCCTATCAGAGCCATATTCAAGTCTCCATACCTCTAACTTGCCCCTGACTTCTCTCCTTTGCCCTCCTGGCCATTTCTAACCCTACAAGTGGAGTGGATGTTTAAAAGCCCCAGAGTCGCCATGGTTTCCCATTTTATACAATTAAAATCCAAATTCCTTGTAAATTAGTGCAGCCACTGTGGAAAATAGTATAGGGTTTTCTCAAAAAATTAAAAAAATAGAACTAACATATGACACACCTGGGTATATATCTGAAAAACAGACACACTAATCCGAAAAGATCCATGCACTCTGGTGTTCATACCCGCATTATTTCTAATTGCCCAAGATATGGAAGCAGCCTAAGTGTCCCTTAACAGATGGATGGATAAAGATGTGGTCCAAATATACATATATGGAATACTGCTGCTGCTTAGTCACTTGAGTCATGTCCGACTCTTTGTGATGCTATGGAGGGGCTGTGGGGCTCCTCTGTCCATGGGATTCTCTAGGCAAGAATACTAGAGTGTGTTGCCAAGACCTCCTCCAGGGGATCTTCCCAACCCAAGGACTGAACCTGGGTCTCCTGCATTGCAGGTAGATTCTTTACCACTGAGCCACCAGGGAAGCTCATATGGAGTACTACTCAACCATAAAAAAGAACAAAAATTTGTCATTTGTGGTAATCCAGATGGACTTGGAGGATATTATATTAAGTGAAATAAGCCAGTCAGAAAAAGGCAAATGCTGCATGATACCAATTACATGTGGAATCTAAATAATACAATGAACTAGTGAAAATAACATGAAATAAGCAGACTCCCAGATATAGAGAACAAATTAGTCGTTACCAGAGGGAGGGGAGAAGGGACAATACAGGATTGGGGAATGGGAGATACGAACTGTTGGGTATAAGATAAGCTCAAGGATGTATTGTATAATATCAGAATGAGGCTAGTATCTTATAATAATTGTAAATGGGAAGTAATCTTCAAAAATTGTAAACCTTTAAAAAATCCAAATTCTTCATTGCAGTGTAGGCACCCCTTGACTTGCCCCCTGTGTGTTGGATCTCTCTTCACCCAGCCTCCCTTTCTGCACACAGTCTTGGCCACACTGGCCATCTGGCTGGTTCAGAGGCACCTGCTCAGCCTCTATCCAGGTCCCTCATATCCTGTCTGGACCACCTGCCCCCAGTTTTTTGCCAAGAGCAGCCTCTGCAGCCAGTCCTATCTGAAATAGTGTCCTCTCTATGCTGTAACTCTTGTCCCACCTGTGTCACTTCTTTGAGCCCTCTTATCACCACCTGAAGCCCTATGGTTATTTGTTGCTCTTTCCCCTCACTGCAACAGACCCCCCAGAAAGCCAGGGATGTTGTCTTATTTTCATCTGTAAGTGCAGCCCCTAAAAGCAGAGTAAGAATTCAATAAATACACTTTGGAGGAATGAAGAGCTCACGCTGGTACCAGCATGATGTTGTAGTCACCTCTGTCTATTTAAAAATCTCTGACTCATCAAGGAAGATGGGGCATTTTGGATTTCATGGTTCACATTCTCCCCAGTACCTGTTTTTGGTTAAAAAAAAATTAAAAAAGGAGCCTGCGATCAAAATTGGGCAACCTAACACAGTGGACTGAACTTTTGAGTAAATCTCAGTGCTGCCCTTAGAAGAAGAGCTGCCCCTAAGGTCATATTCTCCAGACTTTTCCCAGATGACCCTGCCTGCTCTGATATAACATTGGGATCTGCCATCACTGCCATCCCTTTAGAATGAGGTAAGACTGGGACCAAGAGGGTTCCATTTTTAACATCATTTTAACATCCCCATTACCCACAAAGAAGTCAGGATTAGCACAACAGAAATTATTGTGTACTGGCTAAAACTTAAGGATATTCACATATCAGAGTTGTTCTGGGTAGACCTGGTTAACATGGTGATAGAATCCAAGTTCGGGTACCGCACTTTTGCTTTTTGGACATTCTTCTATCTTCCTCCGAACCATTCCTCCCTCAGCAGATCTAATATTTTGGCAGCAGATCCAACCACGTTCTCTCTTCTTCTGCAGTCATCTCCACCCCTCTTGCATTGCTCTCTCCATTGGATCATCAAAGAATTATCTCTATTGGATCATCAAAGACTTATCTCTTAGCTTCCTGTCATTCTTTCCAATTTCACTCCTATCAGAATGCTTGCCAGTTTCAATGGCCATAGAGAAGATCCTTTAAATACGCTAGCCTTCCTCCCCTCCCAGGCTTTTGTTCTCCACCCTCCTCAGCCACTCTCATCCAGGGTCACGATGTAATTACCATTATTTATGTCTGGCAACCCATTCTAGTATTCTTGCCTGGAAAGTCCCATGGGTGGGGGAGCCTGATCGGCTGCAGTCCACAGGGTCGCTGGGTGTTGGACACAACTGAGCGACTTCACTTTCACTTTTCACTTTCATGCATTGAAGAAGGAGATGGCAGCCCACTCCAGCCTGGAGAGTCCCGGGGACAGGGGAGCCTGGTGGACTGCTGTCTATGGGGTTGCGCAGAGTCGGACACAACTGAAGCGACTTAGCAGCAGCAGCAGCAGCAGCAACATATCATTATTGGAGGCTTCCCAGCTGGTGCTAGTGGTAAAGAACCCTCTTGGCAATTCAGGAGATGTAAGAAACTTGGATTCTATTCCTGGGTCGGGAAGATTCCCTGGAGGAGGGCATGACAACCCACTCCAGTATTCTAGTCTGGAGAATCCCAAGGACAGAGGAGCCTGGCAGACTATAGTTCCTAGCATTGCAAATGACTGGCACAACTGAAGTGACTTAGCACACACACACATGTCATTGCCAGCGATTGCACTTCCAGTCCTGCCACAGCCATCATTTCAGGCATCCTGCTTGCCAGGTCACCTCCTCTTGTTTCCCAGATCACTTTCTCCCATCTGTTTGGTGCTATAATTAACTCTTCATCTGCACTGGGACTCCCATACACTGCCTTTCCTTATCTCAGTTAAATAATCCATCATCATGATCATGCCCTACATACATCCTTAACTCACATATTCCTTTTCAGGTTTGTCATATCTTTTTGGAAAATGTCCCAAATTGGGTAAACACAATTTCCCCAGGATTGGCACTTTGGCTGGTTCTCATTACTGTGGCTCTGGTGTGTCCTGACTGATTGATGCCTGTGCTACATTGACTGTCAGATGTTTTGAAGCTCACCGGTGAAATTTTCATCACTCATGTGCCTGCACCTGTGCAGTTGCTGGTGGCTGGAAAAATACCCTCCAACATGTTGACTGGCTTCACTTTAATTTCATAACATTGAAGGGGACCTACAAGTTTTCAGCTGCCACTTTACATTTTCTGGTCTATTTCATCTCATGCCCTGAATGATCATTCAGTCTTTCTTTCCCCACATCTCCCAAACTTCTTCTGCATCCTCTTCTCAGCTGATCACCTTGCTTCCTATTTCACTGGGAAAAAAAGAAGGAAGGACAATCCACCACCACAGAAACCAACATACTGACACATCTAACAATGTATTCCGTTTTCCCTCCTGCCAATTTGAACAGTCATTTCTACCATCTAGAAAAACTTCTCCACTTGTTCATGAGATGCTATGCCCCTAGCACATTGCTCTAGAAATTCTCCCTTCTTCTTTCATACTAAGCATTTCCCACAGTAGTGGGTCATTACCATCAGTCTAACAATGCACAGTAATTTTATCATTTAAAAGAAAAAAAACAACAGCAACAGAAATCTTTTGGCTTCACATCTAGCTACAGCCCTGTGCTGGACATTGTCTATGTTTTCCCCTGTCCTACATGAGATGGATGCCTAGGAACTACATTTTCCAAAATTCTTGCCAACAGGGTTTTGGTTAAATTCTACTAGTGACAGGCACTCTCATAATACTTAGAGAAGAAAGGAATATAGAGTTCTCATTTAGAAGTGAGTACTTCCTAGGCATCTTGACCTCCTTATTCCCGCCTCAGGACCTTTGCACATTCTGTTCCTGCTGCAAGGGAACTCTTTTTCCCCAGAGACACACATCACGTACCTCTCTCTTTACTCAAATGCCACCTTTTCAACTAGTCCTTCCTGACCGTCTTATTTAAAATTTCAACCTATTTTCCATAGCTCTCAGCACTTTTTAATTCTCTTTTCCTAACTTTTCCCAATTTTCTTCTCTAATATTTATCATCATATGACCTTCAGTGCAAATACATATTTATTTGTTCGTTATTGTCTGTTCTCACTGGAAAGTATGCTTTATAAGTACAGGCGGTTTTATTTGTCCTATATACTGTTAGAATAATGCTTGATATAGAATAGACACCCAATATTTTCTGATTCATCTAAATAAGTGAATATAATATGTTATTCAAAGCTATAAAATTCTTCTGAGTACATCTTTAGGTGTAATTAATAGGTCCTGGTATGTTGAGCTTTTATTATCGTCAGTCTAGGTATTTTGATATTTGGTTTTAATTTCCCTTTTGAGTTAAGAATTGGTTAAGAGATGAGTTTAAAAATTCCAGATCATAGGGGCTGTTTGTTTATGGCTATATTTTTTCTTGTTTCCATTATTAATTTTTTTGTTTTACTGCAGTTTGATCAGAGAATGAGGACTTACCAGGTGGCTCAGTGGTAAAGAATTCTCCTGCAAGCAGGAGACACAGGCTTGATTCCTGGATCAGGAAGATCCCTGGAGAAGGAAATGGCAACACATTCCAGTATTCTTACCTGGGAAATTCCACGAACAGAAGAGCCTGGAGGGCTACAGTCCATGGGGTGGCAAAAGAGCCAGACATGACTTAACGACTAAATAACAACAAACATCAGAGAATAATGTTGATGCTTATGTTTAATTTCTGGGCTATATTGAGGTTTTCTGTATGTTATATTAAACATACAGGTCATTTTTTATGTATTCGAAAAATGCATTTTATGCATTTGAAAAAAGTGATTATGTTATCACTCCACAAAGAGTTGGACATGACTGAGTGACTAGCACTTTCACCTACCACATTGTAACACTTCTGTTGCATCCTGTTATGTATTCATAATCCTAGTTTTGCTTTAGTCTTTGTTGCTGTTGTTTAGTCGCTAAATTGTGTCTGACTCTTTCGCACCCCCATGGACTGTAGCCTGCCAGGCTCCTATGTTCATGGGACTTCCCAGGCAGAGTACTAGAGTGGGTTGCCATTTGCTTCTCCAGGGGATCTTCCCAACCCAGGGATTGAACCCATATCTTCTGCATTGGTAGGCAGATTCTTTCCCATTGAACCACCAAGGCAATTAGTCTTAGTCCAACAATAAAACATAAGGATACTCACAGCCAACTTTCTGCCATGACTTCTCATTCATCTAGTCTTTGTCTCAAGTGTCTCCTTTAGCAGTTTCTCCATTACAAGTGTGAAAAGTTTTTTTCCTTCTTGCTTCTTAAATTAAACAACCATCTGGTTGGGTTCAAATATTTTTGGTCACTTTGGGTGACCAAAAAGGCTTATGTGTGTCATAGAGTTATTCTGGCCTTTGTTTTTTCCTCCTGCAGAGATTTCAGCTCACAGCTCAAAATCTCTATTTTCCAGCTGTCTTCATCAGCAAACTGCTCCCAGCAAACATGGCTTGCTTCTCTGCCTTTCCAACTTCTTAAGTACTTACACAGAGGGTGGTAGAGCATGACACATCTCCTTTTCTATTCCCATTACTGCAAACAAGGGGTTGGGTTGGCGGGTGGTATTTCAAGCACATCACTTACTTTGAGAAAGCTTCTCCAACGTCCTCCCTCCCATGTTTCCAGCACCCTGATTGACAACTGCGGTGGACAGCCCTTCTTTTTATTTTATAGTTTGGATCTTTGAATATCTCTAGGCTCATCAGAGATGTAATTTCTCTTTCCCATATCCTTTGTTGTTGCTGGATCTCTCAGAAGGAAACAGAGAAACAAAGATTTTATGCCATTATGATACAGTCAGATCTTGTGAGGTTGAGGCTAAATTTAGAATCACTTATTTTAGTGTATCCACTCTTCTTTATTAGTAGATTGCTGTATCCATCCTGGAGAAGGCAATGGCAACCCACTCCAGTACTCTTGCCTGGAAAATCCCATGGACGGAGGAGCCTGGTAGGCCGCAGTCCATGGGGTTGCTAAGAGTTGGACACGACTGAGCGACTTCACTCTCACTTTTCACTTTCATGCATTGGAGAAGGAAATGGCAACCCATTCCAGTACTCTTGCCTGGAGAATCCCAGGGATGGGGAAGCCCGGTGGGCTGCCGTCTATGGAGTCGCATAGAGTCGGACACGACTGAAGAGGCTTAGCAGTATTCATCCTGATACTTCACAAATAGCCTGAAGATAGAGACTAAGCATGTTTTCTGATATGCTTTGTTTAAAACCACTATTTCTCAAGGAGAATGGTTTTGCAAATACATCATGAAACATTGAGGAAACATTGAGTATTTCTCAATGTCTCTCATCACTCCTTCATTGAAGTAGCTCCTTCTAGGAGAACCATTGTATTTACTAAGTTTATATATACCCAAAGTGGAAATGTTATCAAGAAATTATAAATGTAGGTGAATAAAGCCAAAAAACAAAGGATTTTTTTTTTTTTTCTAGAAAACTACCACTTACTTGGGGCTTCCCTTGTAGTTCAGTCGGTAAAGAATCTGTCTGCAATTCAGGAGACCTGGGTTCAGTTCCTGGGTCGGGAAGATCCCTTGGAAAAGGAAATGGCAACCCACTCCAGTATTCTTGCTTAGAGAATCCCATGGACAGAGGAGCCTGGCAGGCTAAAATTCCATGGTGTTGCAAGAGTTGGGCATGACTTAGTGACTAAACCACCACCACCACCACCATCACCACTTATATATAATTAAAATAGTGTAAAATGGCTATAGTTATATCCTGAGATACAATTAAACAGACATTCAGTATTTATCAATATTTCAAATACTTAGGACTGTTGCCTTCTTTATTTTACTGTATATCCTTTAAGGTCAGCATCATTGTGTTGGCACATACCAAAGAGGTGCTAGATAGATAGTGTGACTTGACTTCTAGCCATCATTGTAACACATTTGATTTGCAGCCCTCCTCCCGCACTATCTGACAATGTATTGCTCTCCAGGCTGTGTGATCTCCAGGCTGGTTTTAAAGACATGGCCACCACCTTTCTATTTTCTGCCTGTTACTCAAGTCTAACTTTTTCTCCCTTGACTTCTCTAATTAGATTGGAGGAGGGCTTCCCCCAGCCACTCTACTGTTCATTGTTGGGCAATCAGCAAAAGTCTTGGCTAATAGTGCTTTAGTGTTTCCATTCATTCTCTTCTGCCTTCTTGCATCATAGATAATGGAAGAAAATCTTCTGAGAAAACATAGCAGGGACATTCATCCTAATCAGTGTCACTGAGACTGCTTGTCCCTGATTAGAATCAAAGTTGACCTTCATTAGTGTTATTGGTCTTATTTATTGGTGCTGATTATGTTTCGATCTAAGGAATACTAATCCATACCAAATATCTGATGGATTTTCTCTCCTAAAACAGCCCTAAGCATTAAAGCAGAAAAATTAATTTCTTAGATTCCAGATCAGTAGAATTGTTTTATTTTTCTTCTTTCAACATAGCTCAAATATTTTAGGCAGATTAGAATATTTCTCAGAAGCATTTTCCGTTATGTTTCTCCCAAAGCTCTCAGGACTTTAGGGTCTTTGGGTAAAAGAAGCCCTGGTGGCTGGAGCTCAGGCTGGATCTCAGACTTTCAGCTTTGTGAACTTGTAGGAGGTATGGTAGCTTACTTTTGGTTGATTTCTATCATATCTGATTTTTTTTTTATTCCTGTACCCACTCACATCCATGTGCTTTGGAGAACAAATACATCTTTATAGTCAACATTGGTTTGAACACTTACTGAGAAACTATGATATCTCAAAGCACCAAGACCTGCATTGCCCAATAGGGCAGCCAGGAGCCCATGGGGCTAATACTGTTTGAAATGTGGCTACTCTAAGTTGGGATGGTTATATATGGACTCTTTTGTGATCCCATGGACTGTAGCCCTCCAGGTTCTTCTGTCCATGGGATCCTCCAGGCAAGAATACTGGAGTGGATAGCCATTCCCCTCTCCAAGGAATCTTCCCTACCCAGGGATTGAACCTGGGTCTCCTGTATTGCACGCAGAAACTTTACCATCTGAGGCACCAGGGAAGCCCTATGGTACAAAGGGAACGTGAAATTCTCACTAGTAATGTTTCACATTGATTGCATGGCAAGATAATATTTCCTTATATATTGAAATTCATTTTACCTTGTTTTAATTTTTCTGTGTGTCTACTAGAAAATTCAAAATATCTAATGTAACTCACATTTGTGACTGCATTATATTTTTATGGGGTGGAACTGATATAAACACTAGCCCAGGCTCGTTTCTGAATTCTGGGCTTGGTACAGTGCCTAGGAGGATGGTAAATGGGAAGAAAGAATTAGGCTCCTATTTAAAGAGAGGCAGATTTAGTCCTCCTTCCTCTTCTCATTAGCTTTGAGACCTTGGCTGAGTGACTTAACCTTCCTGCATCTCAGTTGGCACCGCTGTGAATTTGGGCACAGTGATATCTCTCAAACATTGTGAAGGTTCAGTTCAGTTCAGTCGCTCAGTTGTGTCCGACTCTTTGCGACCCCATGAATCGCAGCACGCCAGGCCTCCCTGTCCATCACCAACTCCTGGAGTTCACTCAGACTCACGTCCATCGAGTCCGTGATGCCATCCAGCCATCTCATCCTCGGTCGTCCCCTTCTCCTCCTGCCCCCAATCCCTCCCAGCATCAGAGTCTTTTCCAATGAGTCAACTCTTCGCATGAGGTGGCCAAAGTACTGGAGTTTCAGCTTTAGCATCATTCCTTCCAAAGAAATCCCAGGGTTGATCTCCTTCAGAATGGACTGGTTGGATCTCCTTGCAGTCCAAGGGACTCTTCTCCAACACCACAGTTCAAAAGAGTCTTCTCCAACACCACAGTTCAAAAGCATCAATTCTTCGGTGCTCAGCCTTCTGTGAAGGTTAAGACAGGTGATAGAGTATCTGGCATATAGTAAATCCTCACAAATGGCTGTTTCCCTGACTTTGGCCAAATGAAAGGACTTTTAAAATACACTTATTGGTTGTTTAAACAGTGCTGCCAGCATCATTTATGAAGCATATCCTTATATGGAGCACAGAGAAAGATGCCTTTAGCAGTATCTTGTGTGGGGATCACTGTACGTCGGGGAAGTGATGGCACACACCGTAGGCAGGCAGGAAGAGAAGTGGAGCTGATGAGTGTCTGTTGGCAGCTCTATGAAAATTCCAACAAGAAGAATAACTCAGCAGCTTGAACTGTTCAGCAGTGTAAATAGAATGCAGCCTGGAGCTCTCTGCTGGTTACCTGTGTTCACAGACACTTGATTCAGGTCTGCTTGGGAAAGAAGGTGAGGAAGGAAGGGACAACTTCAGAGGCTTTCCAGGAAGCAGCCCCTGGGTGACTACATATTAACAATTCAAAGTTTTGACAAACTCAGCTACTTTTCACCCAGCTACACTGTTCTCCTATCTGAGGATAGTGCCTTATTATTGGACTTTTTCATGTTCTTACTTTGTTCAGGTGAACAGTTTCAGTAATTCCTACACTTTGGGGGTTGACACTGTCAAACAACAAGGCAGTGATTTCCAATAGTGGGACAGCTGATCAGGAAGGATGCTCTGAGAAGTTCAGGATCAGTGCTGAGTCATAGACAGAATTAAGAGAAGGCAGCAGGAGCCCCCAAATCCCAGGCCCCAAATTCCTCAGCTTAGAGTGCAGTTTTCAGTGTGACTGTGCCTTTTAATGGTACATACATGGAACTTGATACTTCCCACTTGGACCTCCCACTTCTGAGGTGTTTGTGTTGCAGTCTTCATAAAAATGCCTGCTCTTGGAATACTTTCTAGTAAGCTATGCTATGAATGGAGAGTGTGTAACCAATGTACCTTTTGACCCTTGTGAACTGTTGGTCAGATCATCAAATAGGTGCAGAGAAAATGTGCAGAGAAATACACAAATATTTTGAAGTCTTTTTATTGCTGTCCCATATATTCTTAAATATGAGTATTTGATTATTCCCACGCCTTTGTATTTATGATATATTTATGATTTATTATGACGTGCATGTATTCATATTGGTGGCCTCTGATGAGCCCTGATCTTCACACTCTCATGTTGTCCCCTCCCAGTGAACTTATTCATATGTCTTGCTCTGATCAATGCAACATCAGTAAGCATGACAAAGAGGCTTGGTAAGAGCTTACATGCTGAGCTCTTCCTGGGACATTGTCTCTTGGTGCCCTCAGTCCAATATAGAGATGCAGCTATCCTACTGGGAAAACCATGTGGAGGGAAAAATGGCTCAGCCGACTGAAGAAACCACCTTGGATGTTCCAGCTCAGGTAGCTGAGTCATGCAGAATAATCATTGTTTTAGCTCATTAAATTTTAGTGTTGTTGGTAGCTCAGCAATAGACAGTTGAGACAGTACTACTCGTAAAAGCTACTAGAAGATTGAGAAAGATAAACTTATTTATCAAAATACACACAATAAAAAAGGATCAAAAGACCCATTGAGGAAGTTACACAGGAAGATTAGGAGTAAAAAAAATAATAAAGCCCTAAGTACGATCAACCCACAGAAAAGCTTACAATTGCAGCCTGAATGATTGCAGGTGTCCTAAACTTCCTGCACTGAAACCAAATGAGGAGACGTGACCAGTTATGAGGTTGACAGTGTCCAGTGGGAAAAACACAGTAACTGTTGGACTGTTTGTCTATGAGTAAACACTGAGATTTGATACTCAATGAGAATATCAAGCGGCTCATCACGGGCCACCGATATGAGTAAATGCACATTATAATAATAAATCATAAATACAAAAGCTAGGAGTAATACAAAGGCCTGGAGAGTAAGAAGCCAGGCAACTTATTCCCTGTGGCTTTGTTGAATGATGTTGATGCAAATTTTCCTTTTATCTTCCTTCTATTGTGAAATATAAAACACAACCAGAAAATTATCGCAGAATCAAGATAATTTATCGCAAAGTAAACACTTGCATAAGCAAATACCCGGGTCAACAATGAGAACATTACTTCTCCTGGAGGACCTTCCATTTGCCTCTGTCTCTAAAGGTAACAATTATCTTTTGATGAAAATCACTTCCTTGCTTCCTTTAGCAACTGAATACTACTGGTTTAATATTACTGGTTTTGATTTTTATCTTAATGAAAACACACAGGAAGTATTCTTTTGTATCTGGCTTGCTATAGATTTTTCCTTTTCATTCCTGACTAGCACAGCACGTTGTAAATGTATTTCCATCCTTGAAATATATTTGAGTTATTTTCAGTTTGGGGTTTTAATAAATACTGCTACAATGAGTACTGCATAAATCTTTTGGTGAACATATCTATGCTATCTGTTGGGAACATATGTACATACATCAGTTGGGTCCTACTTTATTACTGTCCTTGACTTTAATTAATGATGCCAAGCTGTCCTCCAAAGTGGTGGTACTAATGGACACCCCTTACTACAGGGTGTGAGAGCTCTGGACCTTCACATTACACCAAAGCTGTGATGCTGTCTGTCTTTTTCATCTTGCATTCTGGTGTGTACAGGGTCATTGCATTGTGATTTTATTTTTTCTTGATTTTTAATAAACTTAAGTACCTGTTCATAGATTTATCCATTTAAAATCTCTTGCTCAATTTTCTGACTGTCATTTTCTTAATCAATTTGTAGAAATCCTTATACACACTGGGAAAGAGCCCTTTGTAAGGTCAATTCACTGCAGAGGTCTCCTTACTCTTTATGGTTTATCTGTTCCCTTCCTAGTGGTGTTTTTTTTTCTTTTGGATACAAGGTTTTAGGATTATTGCAGTACAATTGATCAAATCTTTCTCTTTATGGTTAATGCTTTTTGTGTCTTGTTTTATTTCTCTTTCTCTGTCTTATGCTCAAGAAAATATATTTTTTGGAAACATTTGTTGTGTTGCCTTTCAAATTTACAGCTATAAGTATGTGTATGGTACGAGGTAACACTGATTTCCTTCTGCTTCTCTTTGCATCTCCAACTGATGCAGTACCATGTAGTAAAAAGAATTTCCTTTCACCCAGGCTAGTGTTTCCTTGGCTTTATAGTCTGGCCATACTTTGCCTTTAGTTACTACTCTTTAAGTCTGTTAAATGTGTTACCTTACCTCTCATCTGTCTTAAAAACTGGAAACCGCCCCCACCCCACCCCGCACCCCGCAACACCCACCTCAGGAGCAAGCAGTGCCCGCTGAGCTCTCTTCGCTCTGATCCAGCTCAGTAATTCTCAGCTTTACTTGTAGTTCTCTGATGTTTTCAAACTCATGTTTTCATATTGTATTTGGCTCTTATCTTGACCCCAGTCAGAGTTTTATTTCAAATGAACTAATTTATCATTACTAGAAGCAAACATTTGGTGATTCTGTTTTAGATAATGCATACAATATCTTTGAGAATGGCAAGAGAAGCGAGGAGGACAAGGCAGGTGGCCACGAAGGCTTCAGAGGTCCAGTGATGCCTTGCATGGGCTTAGGGGAGGTGTAGGCTTCACGGGGTGACATAAACACCCCTCCAGGAGGTGCTATGGGCTAGAGGTCATGTCGAGAGAAGGGAAGGCCTCAAGTTCATGAAGGGGCATTTTATGAGGTGATAGGCATAAACAGTAGGTGACTTTAGCGGCAAGAACCATGCAAATAAATTCAGAATGGCTTAAATGACAAAGGAAGTGTATTTTCTCACATATTGCAAATTCTGTAGTCAGGGTGGTTCCTGAGTTGATGAATTCACCACCTGGAACATCATTAAGAACATGGATTCTCTCCATCTTCCTCAGCATCTTCCTCCTCACAAGTTGGCTACACTGTCCTGGCTCCACATCTAGTGACATCAGTGGACAGTTAGATGTGAAGTATCACTCCTTCCCATACACCTCTTGGTGTCTCTTCTCAATAGCTAGGACAAGCTTCCCCAGAAACCTCCTGAAGACTTCTCCTGTTTCTTCAGTCCCAATGGTCTGGACTGTCCAGGCCTGATCTAACCGCCGGAAGCAGGGTGGTACCAATGTGATTGGTAGACTCATCCTTTGGAACTGGGATGTGCCCACCAGCACCCCACAGAGAGACGCTGTGGTTTCTGGGAAGTGGGAGTTGGGAGGGTGCAGTAAGAGTGCATTTGCATAATGCATGGGAGGAGAAGAGAGAAAAGAGGCTCATGGAAACACAAGTCTGTCAATAAATTCCAGGCCAGGGTAGGGACACTGATATAGGGAAGGGATGGAAAGGTGAGAGGGGGGATGGAGGAAGGAACGCAACAAAAGGGAAAGAAGTGTGGACAGTCACCGAGCCAGAGGTGGGGCAGCATAATTGCTTGACTTCTAGGAAAAGCATTCTTAGCCTTTTCTCTCCTCCCTTCCCTACTTTCGTCACCTGGAAAGCTCCATCAGGCCAGTCTACAGGGTTCTGGGGCTGACCTGCCAACCTCCTCATACAGATAACTCAATCCTACTCTCAGTTTGCAGACTTACAGGCTTTGGAGGGTTATAGGATTGGTTCATACTGAACAAAAATAACGGGTGTCCCATGAGGGAATAATGTCTCAATAATAGACTACAGGAGAAAAAGGGGACAACAGAGGATGATATAGTTGGATGGCCTCACTGACTCAATGGGCTTGAGAAAGTTCTGGGAGATGGTGAAAGATAGGGAAGCCTGGGGTGCTGCAGTCCGTGGGGTTGCAAAGAGTTAGACATGACTGAGCTACTAAACAACAATGGACTGCCAATATTGCAGGCTCAGGACTGCTCAGACTGATGTGAACCTTGGAAAAAACCAAGCATGAGTGGGACCCTCATCATTCTTGGCCTTTTCAGATGCAACCATCCATTGGAGATGATGGAAACCCCAAGAACACTCATATGATTGAACTCAAGCAACCACTCATGCCTGACTAGAGGTCTGGCCCTTTCTGAGTGTGGCTTTGGGGGCTGGCTGAGCTTCCTAGGGTGTTGACTGACTCATCCTTTGGTCCTCTAGCCAGTCTGGGCCCTCCCCAAGCATGATGAAGTCTCCATCTTGGGAGCATGAGGTTCAGATGGTGATTCTGGCTCAGAGGAGCCTTAACACAAATGGAGAGACATAGGCTGTAGCTTTGCTTTATTTGGAGTTGGGGGCAGACCTGGGTTGAACTGGTTCTTTGAGACTCTAGCTGACTGGACCAAGAAAAGTCATCATGTACATGCTTTCCAACCCAGAGATCAGTTTGGTCTCTATTTTATGACGTTTGGTTAAGTCAACACACCCCAGGAGTGACCTGGTGACCTGGAGGTTAAAAAGTCGCAGAAACCTGTCTGCCATATCCCAGGACCTTCTTCAGAGTTTGGTATTTGAGGGTGCAGAAGAGGGCCCAGCAAATGTTTCCTGTTAAGAGACAGAGAGTAAATAATTTAATCCTTGAAGGCTGCATGGTCTACATTCCAACTATTCAACCCTGCTGAGTAGCATGAAAACGGCCATTGACAGATTATAAATGAGTGGGTGAGGCTGTCCACCCACAAAACTTAATTAACAGACAGGCAGCTTTAGATTTGGCCCACAGGCTGTAGTTTACCAACTTCTGATCTCAATCAATAATGCTATTTTTCATGGAAAAAAGAATTATGTAAAATCGTTTTTAACCGTCCTTTCATCTTAACTTACTATTTGATTTAAACACTTGTTAATGACATGGTTAATTGCCATTCCATTTTAATGGCTTCATAATTGGCCGACAAAGGGGAAAGGCAGCCTGGAATCTTCCTTCTTACCATATAAGGCATCTGGTCTTTTGAGACTGATTTGCTGCCTAAGTAACTGCACTGGAAATTTCTAATGGACTTACACAGTGGATGAGTCAGACTCTCACAGTTCTTTCTGTTCCTATTTGTACGATCTCTGGAGAGTGTGGACTTTCCTGTTTGTCACCCACTATCTTCATATCCACCTGGCCTTGCAGTTTTCACTGTCTCTGAGAGCCTGAGCGCCCACACAGTTCTTATGTATCAAAGATGTCAAACAAGTGTCACCAAAGAAGAGCGCTTGTACCATCTGTGATGGAGAATTATGTTTGAGCCAGAAGCACAATACTGCTCATGTAACATCAATAGTTAATCACAGCCAGGTGTTTTTACTCAAAAAGAGACACTATCTTCCCCTCTGGCTTATGATCAATCCACATGTGAATGGATCCATAATCACAGCGGTCAGCCTGGGTTAGGAGGTACAGGGCAATATATTTGTTGATCAGCTGTTTGATAAAGAAAGAAAAGAGGAGGAGCATTTATGAGAACTTTCAGTGTGCTTAGAACCCAGAACTGAGCAGTGAGCTTGGGAGCAGAAAACCCACATTCAGCTCTCTGAGCCACGTGACCTCAGATAAATTATTGAATTTTCCCTGAGCATTTCTTTTCTGGGACTATGGTGGATTGATGGCTAAAAAATGGCACTAATTCTGCTGGCTCCCTTGTATCTGTATGCTTTCTGTTGTACCTTTTCCGGCCTTCCCATTGTTAGAATCCAATTACCCGTGCCCCAACTGGGTTGCCTTTGGACTTGCTTAAGTACAAGATGCAGGGCTGGACAGGGAGCTACCTGGAGGCTAGTGTACTGCCCTGGCTCTTGCCTTTTTGCTTTTGCCTGGAACATCCCTGGGCTGGCTTTCTGGGAGGAAAGACAGTAAGTTGAGAATCAAAGTGTCCCCATGAGCTGAGAACCAGGTGAACCAAGCTGACAGCTCCCTGGACCCCATAAGCACACCCAATGCCTAGAGACCCACAGTTTTCCAGGGAATGACCTAAGGAAGAATGGCCAAATGCCATAATTCCCTAGCTGTTCCAGCCTTTGCTGCTGACTAGCTGAGTCATGAGTTAAAGAAATGCTTGCTGTTTGAGGCTAGTGAAGTTTGGGGTGGCTTACTATGAGATAATAGCTGATTGCTGTTGCCCCAACTCACAGAGTATTGTGAAGTTCAAATGAAGCTGTGCTCATTAGAGTGCTCTGAATCATAAATAGCACACAAAAATAAGCTGGGTTTCCCAAGTTTAATCAGTATTGAGACTAAACAGAAGATGGAAACTGATGTACACAGTGCATTCACTCCTATCTCACCCCATCACCACCCCACCCACCTACTCCCACTCTCTTCCTTGACACAGAAACAGGCTTGAGCTGGTTGTTATTCCTAATATCTCAGTCTGCTTTGATCTTCCCAGGTTCACACACCAAACTCATGCACTTAACTGGCGTTTATTGGTCACCTACTATTTTCCAGGCACTGTTTTTGACACAGAGGAGGCTAGGATGGCAGGAAAGGGAGGCAAATACCATCATCCTTCAGTGTCTGTTGGGGATTAATTCCAGGAACCCCACAGATAATGCAATCCATGAATGCTCCAGTTCCTCATATAACATGACATAGTATTTACAAGTTCTACATCCATGGATGTGGATACCAACTGTAAACTCGTGAATAAGGCAAAGGAAAGTATCAGAAGTGAAAAGGCTGTGCAAAAGATAAGTACAGAAAGAAGTGATGGGGTGATTGGGTGGCTACTTCACACCGGGTGATTTGGAAAGGAGGTAACATTTAAATGAGAGCCAAAGAAGGGAAGAAGCCAACTGAAGATCCAGGGGAAGAATGAAATGAATGAACGTTCCAGAAAGGAAAGGTGATCATGCAAAGACCTTGAGGCCATAGAGGCAGGACCTGAGCTGGGGGAGCAGCAGGGCCAGGAGGGGTCACTGGGGGATTCTATTCTCCACGTAACAGGGAGTAAGTCCTAGGACTGGGTCTACGTTAAAGACCCTCAGCTGCTGTGTAGAGAACTGCCTTTGGGAGACTGAAAGAAGAAGCCTGGGTACCCTTTAGGGGTCCTCTGAGGATGTTGGCAGACTTTATTTATTTGGGCTCCAAAATCACAGCAGATGGTGACTGCAGCCATGAAATTAAAAGACATTTACTCCTTGGAAGAAAAGTTATGACCAACCTAGACAGCATATTAAAAAGCAGAGACATTACTTTGCTAACAAATGTCCGTCTAGTAAAGGCTATGGTTTTTCCAGTAGTTATGTATGGATGTGAGAGTTGGACTGTGAAGAAAGTGGAGTGCCGAAGAATTGATGCTTTTGAACTGTGGTGTTGGAAAAGACCCTTGAGAGTCCCTTGGACTGCAAGGAGATCCAACCAGTCCATCCTAAAGGAAATCAGTCCTGAATATTCATTGGAAGGACTGATGTTGAACCTGAAACTCCAATACTTTGGCCACCTGATGCGAAGAACTGACTCTTTTGAAAAGACCCTGATGCTGGGAAAGATTGAAGGCAGGAGGAGAAGGGGATGACAGAGGATGAGATGGTTGGATGGCATCACTGATGTGATGGACATGAATTTGAGCAGGCTCTGGGAGTTGGTGATGGACAGGCAAGCCTGGCATGCTGCAGTCTATGGGGTCACAAAGAGTCAGACACGATTGAGCGATTGAACTGAGGATGTTTACATGAGTGGTGTGGGTGATTTTGCTGAACTGGCATCTGACCACCACTCTAATCATGGTATCTGTCATTTAAAAATTAATTCCCAGTCCAGAGAGAGCATCTCTTTCAGTTCATCATTTGTCAGCCCACACAATCTATTTGCTGTGCTATCTGAGCAGGGCCTGCCCTGTGCACTGAAGAGCCATCTGGGCAGGTGCATGTGATGACATCTCATGACCTGTGGGCAGCAACCCTGCAATGCACTGGGGATTCGATCCTTATGGTGTTGCACAGGATTGTAGGGTCAAGGCCATTGGTTTTTGTCAAGTTTTCACAGGTTTTCAGCTCAGATGCCAGTTGTATAACTTGGTTTAAATTATTTTAATTTTTCTGAAGATCAGCATGTGTTTCAGAAGCTGGGAACCACTGATGCTTCTGGTCTTAGGTATTTTACAAATTGTTGGGTGGCACAGGATCACACAGTCAGTTGTTACTTCCTTGTATCAGGTGGTCATTGGATACATTTATTTATAGCAATGTCTTCAAGGGACTCCTCATACAAGGGGTTACTTTTCACACTCTTTGGTTTGGCTTTTGGGGGTGGGATGGGGAAAATGCATTCTCTTCCTCCAGTTGACAACACCAGAATGAGTCAGTTTCAATGAAATGGAACTCTTGAGTGGACAAAAATCACCCAGTCTTACAGGAAGTCAGCTGTTCTCTGTCTCCCCCTTTCCCACAGGCCCCTGAAACTCTCATCCTAACTTCAGCTTAGGACAGACAAGGTTTAACAGGTGCTCAAGATTCCACAGTGAATTGGTTATGGTAGACATGGCTTCAGACAAAAACACTCTTGAACACTCATGCAAAATATATTCATGAGTTTAAAGATAAGTATCTGATTCAGTGGACTTGCCTTCTTAATTTATTTAATTATGGAGTTGAACTCATCAAATCAGGTCCAATTATGTGAAAGTTGTCATGGAGTGATTCATGTTGCTCATGGATTGGGCAATAAGTGGACTCATGCTGTGTGGATCTAACATCTCATTGCAATGAGCAGGTGCCCTCATCTTACAAAGTAGTCAGTAACATGATGCTCCCTCTTTTCCTTAAAAAAGGAAAAGAAGCTTTAACTCAGAAGCTACCTCTTGATAGCCAGAGTATTTTGCACATGGGGCTTCAATGTTTTGTGACATGTAGATGTTCAGTCTGTGTAGTAGTTTGCTAGGAATGCTATAACAAAGCACCACAGACCAAGTGGCTTAAACAACAGGAACATATTCTTGCACAGTTCTGGAAACTGGAAGTTTGATATTGAGGTACTGGCAGGGTTAGTTTCCTCTAAGGGTTAATCTGTTCCTTGCCTCACTCCCTGGCTTGTAAATGGTCATCTCCTTGTATCTTCACAAGCTAGTTCTTATCCACGTTTCCTCTTCTTATAAGGACACCATCATGTTGGATTAAGGCCCATCCTAATGACCTCATTTTCCTTTAATGACTTCTTTAAATACCCTATCTCCAAATACTATTACACTCTGAAGTCCTGGGAATTAGGACTTCAGCTTATGGATTTTTGAGGTAGGGACACAATTCAGCCCTTAATACTCTGGTTAATGCAGCCCAACACCATTTTGATAATCATGGAGAATGACTTTCAGGATATATTATTTTAAGAAATAGTAAGATTATTCTTCCCACATGATTTCGTTTCTGATGGATGCTATGATTGTTTTATCCTCGGGGTAGGTAGAGAAGGACTCCTGTAGACCTGAGATAGGAATGCTCCTGGGAGAAAGTAGGGCAATCCTGTAGCTCATTGCTTGTCAAACACTAGCCATCCTAAGAATCACCAGAAAACCTGTGAAAGCACAGAGTCCTGGGCTCACCTCAGAGCTTCTGAGTCAACAGATCTGGGAGGGCTCTAGAATTTTCATTTCTTGCAAGTTCTCAGGTGCCGCTGGTGCTTTAGTGTGAGCAATACTTGGATATCCCCCCTGCCCATAGTCCTAACAACACCCAGCAGAGTAGCCACGGTGAGGAGGGACTTAGCAGTGGACAGCAAATATTCTTTCTTCTCCTTGGGGCATCAGGTTTATCATTAAAAGCCACATCCTTAGACAGAGAAAAAAAAAAAAAAAAAAAAAAATTTGTCCTAAGAGATACGTATCACTGAGTGATTTTTAGGCATTGGCCTAAAATGGAAATTGTGATTGGCCTGGACCATAAATTACTTATAAGGTGGAACTTAATTCAGCCCTGGCTGATAGTAAGCTTCATTTTCACTTCTCCAGTGTCTGTGACCTGAGCTGGGAGATTTGTGGTTTCCATACCCCACAATGAAAGGAACACAGAGTGAATCCTACTCAATGCTTTCCCTCGGATGTCAACTCAGTTCCACATTTGCTTAAGATAAGATTTTTTGGGGAATTCTCACCTCTACTGATTTATCTCCAGTAGCAGCAAATGTCACTCACAAAATTATTCAGAATATTCTATTGCTTACTAGCCCTTGAGGGGCTTAGTCAGAAGTGGTTAATGCCTTTTCTGTCTAATTTGACTAGAAGGTTGTTAAGCTGTAAATTAAAACAATATATGCTGCTCCTGCCAGTGATGAAGCTGGTGGTGTCTGTGTAAATGTCATCACCATTGAGCATCAGTGGTTGGGGTTGCTCTTTTCTTTGTAGGGTCTTTGCTAATGCACCGAGCTGGACTTTGAAACAAGTCAAGTGAACTCACTGCATTTATACTGTCCTTTCTGACAGGCTGACTTCCTGGGGTGTTAGGGAGTATTAGACATGCAGGGGACCCTGGAGGGACCCAGGACAACAGGCCCTTATGTAGAGCTAAGGAAACAGAGTGTTGTGCCCAGGCTCCGCAAGTCAGAGGTGCCCCAGGCCTCCTGCCCCTCCCTAGCATGGAGAGGCCCCTGCCGCTGCCTCTACCATGACTTGTGGGTTGTGGGTGGGAGGGGGACACCAAGGCCATGTCTGATTAGAGCAGAGCCATTCCCTCACCCCAAGTATTGTCACCAGGGAAAGGAGCTGACCCAGGGAGGCGGGACCTTCCTGCCTGTGACTGGGCAGTGAGGCCGCAGGGTTCCCGACCAGCTCCTTCTCTCTTCACCTTCCCCAGGTGCGCCTCAGGGAGCCTGCTGCCTGGAGTGAACGTGAAGTCACTCAGTCGTGTCCAACTCTGGACCCCATGGACTGTAGCCTACCAGGCTCTTCCGTCCATGGAATTTTCCAGGCAAGAGTAATGGAGTGGGTTGCCATTTCCTTCTCCAGGGGATCTTCCCATCCCAGGGAAGGCCCAGCTTATAGAAGTGCCCCCAGGCCACTTGATCCAGGATGACCTGGACTCTAGAGGGTAGAACTCCTGGGCTAGACAGTTCTGTCCATCTAGCCCCATTTTCTGGGGCTGTGGGTGGACGTGAGTTCCAGCAGGTGTGGGAAGTTATTTCTTCAGAGACAAATGCCATGGCCCAGTCTCAGGGCCTGGGTCCTCCTGCGGCATGTCTGTGAGGGAGCTCTGGTCAGGCTGTCTGCAGAGCCACATTTTCCTTCATGCGTCTGTCCTTCACAACTAGGCTGCCCGGGCCTTGGCAAGCACGAGAATCCAAGAGGGTGGGGGCTTATGAGAGCCCCCACTCCAGAGTTCCTGAGTCAGCTGGTCTAGAGGGAGGCCTGAAACTTCGTTTTTAGCCAGCTTTCTGGGGATGCCGATGCTGTGGTTGAGATCACACCTGGAGAACCGCTGGATGACAAATCCCTCAGGTTGCTGCCCTTTCCTTGCCCCCCAGTTGGAGTGGTACCAGAAGCCTCTCCATTCTGTCAGTGGGTTCTGGTTTTTCTCGGGTTCCTCCCACTCCTGAACACAGATCCTTCTACACACCTGGCTTGGGGCTGGTAGCCAAGCAAGCTCTGGGTGTCACCCTCCTGACTGGTGCCCCAGAAAATCCCACAGGGCAACAAAAGAGCCCCAGGCTAGTGTTGGTGGGCTTTCATGTCCTCCTATAAAATAATGCAGGTGGGTTTGAGGGTCTGTGATGGTCTCTCCAGCCCCAAGCTATAGCAAACACTGTTTCATGTCCTCTTCATATCCCCTCAGCCTGTGTCTATTTACCCACTGCTACCAACAAGTTCCTCCAAAATAGCAATTTATTATTATTATATCTCTTGATTATGTGAGTCAGAAATGTAGATGTGGTGGAGCTGGGCTGGCTAATTTCTGGTCCATATGTCTGGGATATCAACTGGGAGAATGCAGACTGGGCACCTCTCTCTCTGTTATCACATACCTTTCTAATTGCTAATCTTGGGCTTCTTATAGCATGGCAGACCCAGGTTAGTCAAACTTATCCATCACTACTCAAGGCTCCAGGAGTGGGTATTCCAAGAGGCCTGGGTGGGAGTTGTAAACCTGCATAAGAAGTTTCTGAAGTCCCAAAACATCACTTCTATCATATTCTATGGGTCAAGGAATTCAGGAAGGTAGGTACTCAGATTCTGTGTATCAGTGAAGAAGTAGAGAAAAATGTGTGGTCTGGTTTAATCTACCATAGTCCACCTGAAATAACAGGGAGTCAAGACAGATGGTGGTCCCTTATCCTACAACATCCCACTTGGAGCCTGCTCTGCCTCAGTGTCCGAGAGCCTTCCCTAGTGCCCCAGGGGCTTGCTCAGGGCAGTGTAGGGCAACCAGAATGCTGGCTACTTAACTTCCCAAGGAATTAACCCTACCCAGCAGGAGAAGGAGTAGGCATATGGCCCCCCCGGTCCCCATCCCATGGTAGAATGATTCAGAAGCATGGTCAAGGTTGTGACTTGGGGGGTCCTTGGGACACTGAGCCCAGTTGCCAAGCAGTGTCTGTTCATTGATGCACTCTCAATGGCTTTCTTTCCACCTCCATCACATTCTGTCTCCCTCCGGGGGCCTTTTAGACCACCTCCAAGATAAACGGCCAGCTCTCTAGTCCCTGTCTCAGCATCTGCTTGCAGGGGCAACTGAACTAAGATAGACTCTTGGTGGGGTCTTGAGAAGGCACACAGCGAACATTCAACTCATGTCAGCTTATTATTATTGCCTTCTAGAAATGCCTTATGTCACTGAATCATAGTAGGGTTAGTTTCCTAATTCAGAGTTAAAAAAAAAATCCATAGAAATGTAATGACCTGATTTATGGACTGATTTCATTGTTAAATTATGTGTGTACCTGTCTAATTCTCAGCCCTTCAAGATCAGAGAAACCTCGCTCTGCTTGTATGAATCCTCTGGGTCATGAGTCAGTGCAGGGGCAGCATGACACCTGCACATCCCAGGCATGCTCAGCAGCAAGGCCTTGGACATGGCACAACGAGGAGGGCTCTCCATTAGCTGCCTCTATGGTTTTGTTCCTAGCACAAGGACATAGAGACGTCTTGGGTCTTGGAGTTACAGGGCTATCAGTTTCTGAGCATGTTCCTTCAGGACGGTTACCTTATTTCACTCTTACACCTCCTGCCTTTCCGGTGCAATTATGGTCCCCATTTAATAAAGGAGGAATCAAGGTCTCCAGATGCTTATTGAATTCACATTTCCAATAACAGCTCCTCCTCCTGACCTCCTCCTTCACAGTCTTGGTTCTCCAGTGACACCTAACATGCGTGCACACACACACACCCCCCTCACTAGACACTGGGAAGGAAATTTTGGGTTCACAATGGCATGATTCTGAATCATTTCAGCTTTCATTCCTGAGACATGTTGCTCTGTTTTGGAGAGGTCAGGTCCATGTTTAGTAAAACTTTGGGGCAAAAACTTGTACGGTTGCTGGAAAGGGCTGGGCTGTGTTGGCATTTTATGTGGGGAGAAGCATCGTGGCAGCAGTGTACCAAGGGCATGGTGTGTGCAGGGGATGATTACCTGCTGCTGACTTTGGGAGGTGGTCATTGACTGCAGAGACTCTCAAAACAATTTACTAAATATTTTTATGGTCACCATGCACTAGGAATTCTAAACAAGGTCAGTGATAACACACCCTTTCCCCCTAAAATCTGTGTCAGTGCAGGTCTGGAAACATTGCTGCAGTTCCCGGAGCCTTGGTGATGTGATGTCAGCTGCAGACGAGCACGTGGTCATTTCTGACCCTTTAATACATGGTCAGAGGACCCTGGGCAGCTCTTGGTCCTGGATACTCAGATACAGCTACCCTCTGGCTGTAAGAGCATGCTCTTAAGGGCTCTGACCATTCAAGCTCACTTCAGGCATATTTGGGGTCTCCAGTTCTGGGGAGTTCCTGCATCAAAACAGCTGATGAAATGCACCATGACTGCTCAGTAATGGAAGAAATAATGAAGAAATTGAACTGAGTTCCTCAAAGTGACCAGTTTGCATTTTTGTTTGTCTTTAAAATTCCACGCAGGGATGTAAGTTAGAACTGAGTGCAGTGTTTTTGTTTGGTAAGTTCAGATTTTGTTTCCTATGTGGATGATGTTTTGTTTCATTATTCATGGGCCATAGTTTCATCTTACTAAGAAATGAGTATTAACAATGATCTGTCTTGGAGGTAAATGTACTAGGCCTGTTCCACTGGACTTTGACTAAGGCAGACATCCAAGCCCTTTTTGATTTTTCTGCATGTGGTTGGCCTAAACCTGAAATATATATGCTATATCACACAAACTGCTGCTTTTTCTATTGTTAAGTTACAGCTGTCACTGTGTTATTAAACTCTCACACTGCATGTCTTTATTTGCAAGCCCAGATCCTGGTTAACATTCACACAAACATTGCCAGTTGGCACTATTGGAATTTTCTGCCCCTGTGTTTCTAGACTTACATGAGAATTCCTGCTCAAGGACCTCCAGTCACTGCCTATTATGGACTCTGGCTGTTCCCACCAGTGCTAGGACCTGTGTTTCCGCATGGACCCCCAAACAGACCCCCACACTGCTGCAGGCCTCTGGCTGAAGCCTCCCCAGTACTCAGCCAGGAGGAGCTGACCCCATGAAAGACAGCCGTGCCCTGAGGTTGCCCCCATGCTCTTGGGGATCCCTGAAGCCCAGCTCCATTTCCTCCACTGGGGCAAGACTGAAGGGCCAGGATGATACCCTTCATTGGTGCTGCCTCCAAAGTTAAAATTATCCCTCTGTCTGGTCCTGCTCCCTTACCGCCACAGGTACTGATCCTGAGGATGTTCCCCAAAGTACTGCCTCTGCACACACTAGGGTGTTTGGGGGCCTCTATTGTGTGTATGACATCACTCACCTCTCCAGACCCCCATCTTGCACTGGTCAGCCCTCTGGCCTGTGCTCTCTTCCCCCCCATTCATGCATGGGCCCTCATCTTGGCCCCAGTAGCAATTAGGGCCATGCATCAAATACTCTAGTCATTCAGCCTTCTGGGTTTACTTTCTTTGCCCCTTTTTTCTTATAGGGGTCTCTGGGCCCCTTTGGTAGCTTCTGGATGGGACTCCAGAGTGAAGGCTAAAGCTTGGCTATCCTGACTCTTGTCCCTTGAGTCTCTTAAGGACATCCACCCAGTCAGTCCTAAAGGAAACCAACCCTGAATAGAAGGATGGTTAAAGCTGAAGCTCCAATCCTTTGGCCACCTCAACTCACTGGAAAAGACCCTGATATTGGGAAAGAGTGAGGGCAGGAGGAGAAAGGGGAGGCAGAGGATGAGATGGTTGGATAGCATTACCAATTCAATGAACATGAGTTTGAGCAAATACCAGAAGACAGTGAAGGACAGGGAATCATGGGATCACAAAAATTTGGACAGCACTTAGCAGTTAAACAACAACAATAACCCTGACCCTAAAGAACTTAACCCTCCATGACAATAAGTATTATTCCTCTGCTACAATTGCTTTCTGCACCTTCTCTCCAGGGGAGCAAAAGGATGGAGGGATGGGGAGAGACGAGAAAACTGTTCGTTCTCTTTAAAGAGGCAGTTAAATCATATCTTCTTTTTTTTCATTCAGCAGACAAACAATAGAGGCTCTGTTTGTCAGGGTTCTCCAGAGGAGAAAAACCAATAGGAGGAGATAGATAGTTAGATATTCATATAAAGGAATTTCTTATGAGGAATTGGTCCATATAATAATGGAGACTGAGAAGTCATACTCTCTACTCTCTGAAAGGGCTGAGAGTTGATAGAATAGTACAATCTAAGTCTAAAAGCCTGAGAACCAGGGATGCTGAAGGCCACATTCCAAGGGCAGAATAAGACTATGTCACAACTTCAGGACAGGCACATGTAGCAAATTCTCCCTTCTTCCACTTTTTTTTTTTGGCTCGATGCAGACCATCAACTGATTGGGTGAGGCCCACCACATTGAGGAGGGCAATCTGCTTCATTCAGTCCACCAATTCAGATGCTAATTTCATCCAGAATTATACTCACAGACACAATGAGAATCACATTTAAGCTGATGCCTGGGCACCCCATGGCCCAGCCAAAGTGACACATAAAATTAACCTTTCTGTGCATAGTTATGATGTCTGGGTGCCTTGGGCCTCACCATTGTTGTGGCGGGGGGTGGAACTCAAGCATCTGGGACACATGGAATTATTGGGAAAAACTGAGACTTGTCCTTAGGCAAGCCTGAGGGTCACTCTTGTGGGACAGCCAAGCTGAGGGGTACAGCTGAGGGGTGCGATGCTGGTCAACAGCCAGAAGGCTGCTAATGTCAGCCCTCTCCATGGAATACGTGCTCCAGGCTCATTGGACCAGAGGGAGGTTGGCAGGCATGAGCTCCTCTCCCTCAACGCCAGTGGCCCTACCATGGCTACTCTCAACCTTGTCCTTTCATGTCCCCCAGGGGCAATGGCCTCCTCCCTCTGATGCTGTGACCACAACCCTGGGTGATCCTCCTTCCTCCCACCTTTCCCCAGCCTTGGATAGGCCAGTTACATATTCAATCTATTATTCATGGATAACATGACGCCCTGCCCGCCAGTCTTTGGGTTTTTAAATCCTTTTAAATAATTATTTTTTGTGTATCAAAATACGTTTCTCTTGCAGATTGAAAGGTTTGCCTTTGGATACTATTGTCTCAAGAGAGACAGCCTCTATTAGAGGTTAAATGTTGTATGTGGGCTCTTTCTTTGATAAATTCCTTCCATTACATTCACCCTCCTTGAGAACACATCTAAGGCAGAGGAAAGGAAAGGGAGGGGCTCTCTGCCTCCTCTTTCCCCTTATTTATTTTGTCTCCTTAATAAGTTCAAATCCTGGGCACAGTTAGAAGTTGCTACTGTTGTTCGGTCGCCAAGTCGTGTCTGACTCTTTGCGACTGTACTTTCTTCTTAGTGGGACAATATAAAGTGGACATGTTTTTCACAAAACCTGCAATATTGAAGACATCTTTGGAGTCCAGGTATTTCTAAAAAATGTTCCCTTTGAAAGAGGTCACTTGCTCCTCCTTTCTTTCCTTTCCTACCCACTCATCTTTCCTTCACTGATGAGATCTTCCAGTGAACCAAGGGTGGGATTGGTGAGCAGCTTCCCAGGTTTTACCAGCTATCTAAGATCTTTATAAGCTTAGTCAACACTGCCTGTCCCAGAGAATACAGGAAAGAGGCAGTGATCCAGGGGTCTAGAAGTAACTTCTCCCACCCCCCGCCCCCACATTTATGTACAGATAGAATTGTACATTTAGTGGGACTTGGATTGGTTTATTTCGACAATAGTGGCTGTTTCTACCTGAAAATACTCTTGAAAGTGCTGGCCCCTCATCCAAGCAAATGGGAGTAAGTGCCCAAGTGCCCATCAGCAAAGAAATGCATGAATGCATCACCTGACACCCCACTCTTCCCAGAGAGGGAATGCCACTGGAACTGGGACATAGTGACCTACAAGCTCACGAGACAACACAGGGGAGGAGCTGGCAAATGTGACATGAGCCAAAGAAGCTGAACAGGAAAGTACAATCTGTGATTCCACTTGTGCTGTTTGTTATTCAGTCACTAAGTCGTGTCTGACTCTTTGTGACCCCCATGGACTGCATCACACCAAGCTTCCCTGTCCTTCACTATCTCCCTGAGTTTGCTCAAAGTCATGTCCATTGAGTTAGCGATGCTATCTAATCATCTCATTTCCTGCTGCCCTCTTCCCCTTTTGCCTTCAATCTTCCCCAGCATCAGGGTCTTTTCCAATGAGGTGACTCTTCACATCAGTCAGTTCAGTCGCTCAGTCATATCCGACACTTTGCGACCCCTGGACTGCAGCATGCCAGGCTTCCTTGCCCATCACCAATTCCCGGAGCCTACTCAAACTCATGTCTATCACATCAGTGATGCCATCCAACCATCTCATTCTCTGCTGTCTTCTTCTCCTTTAGCCTTCAATCTTTTCCAGCATCAGGGTCTTTTCCAAGAAGTCAGTTCTTCACGTCAAGTGGACAAAGTATTGGGGTTTCAGCTTCAAAATCAGTCCTTCCAATGAATATTCAGGACTGATTTCCTTTAGGATGGAGTGGTTAGATCTCCTCACAGCCCAAGGGACTCTCAAGTGTCTTCTGCAATACCACAGTTCAAAAGCGTCAATTATTTGGAGCTCAGCTCTCTTTATAGTCCAACTCTCACATCCAAACATGACTATTAGAAAAACCATAGCTTTGACTAGACAGACCTTTGTTGGTAAAGTAATGTCTCTGTTTTTTAATATGCTGTCTAGGTTGGTCATAGCTTTTCTTCCAAGGAGCAAGTGCCTTTTAATTTCATGGCTACAGTCACCATCTGCAGTGATTTTGGAGCCCCCAAAATAAAATCTGTCACTGTTTTCAATGCTTCCCCATCTATTTGCCATGAAGTGATGGGAGTGGATGCCATGATCTTTGTTTTCTAAATGTTGAGTTTTAAGCCAACTTTTTCACTCTCCTCTTTCACTTTCATCAAGAGGCTCTTCAGTTCTTCTTCACTTTCTGCCACGAGGGTGGTGTCATCTGTGTATCTGAGGTTATTGACATTCCTCCTGACAATCTTGATGCCAGCTTGTGCCTCATCCAGCCTGGCATTTCACATGATGTACTCTGCATATGTTAAATAAATGGGGTGATAATATACAGCCTTGGCGTTCACATCAGGTGGCCAAAATATTGGAGTTTCAGTTTCAGCAGCAGCCCCTCTCATGAATTTTCAGGGTTGATTTTCTTTAGGATTGACTGGTGTGATCTCCTTGCAATCCAAGGGACTCTCAAGAATCTTCTCCAGCACCACAGTTTCCAAGTATCAATTCTTTGGCCCTCAGCTTTCTTTATGGTCCAACTCTAGCATCTATACATGACTACTGGAATAATCATAGCTTTGACTAAACAGAGCTTTGTTGACAAAGTGATGTCTTTGCTTTTTAATGTGTTGCCTAGGTTTGTCATAGCTTTTCTTCTAAGGAGCGAGCATCTTTTAATTTCATGGCTGTAGTCACTGTCCTCAGCCATTTTGGGGCACAAATAAATAAAATCTGACACTGCTTCTACTTTTTCTTCATATAGATGTCATGAAGTGATAGGACCAGATTCCATGATCTTAGATATTTCGATGAGTTTCAAGCCAGATTTTTCACTCTCTTCTTTCATCAAGAGGCTCTTTAGTTCCTCTTTGCTTTCTGCCATTAGAGTGGTATCATCTGCATATCTGAGGTTGTTGCTATTTCTCCTGGCAATATTGCCTTCAGCTTGTGATTCATCCAGCCTGACATTTCACATGATGTACTCTGTATAGAAGTTAAATAAACAGAATGATACAGCTTTGTCATACTCCTTTCCCTATTTTGAACCAGTCTGTTGTTCCATGTCTTGTTCTAACTGTTGCTTCTTGACCCGCATAGAGGTTTTTCAGGAGACAGGTAAGATGGCCTGGTATTCCCATCTAATCAAGGAAACTAAGCTCTGCTGATGGAAGTCAGGGTAACAGTGGCCCTGGTCCCAGTCTAACCAGGTGGTCCTTCCTTGGGGCTGCTGACATCTGCTCTTGTTCTGGGGCTGGACGTGTGGGTAGAGCAGTTAATGAGATCTCAATAAATCATGCACTTATGAAATGTGTGTGGGGTGTGTGTGTGTGTGTATCTCACATTTAAAAGTAAATAAAATTCAAGGGCCACATCTGTGTGGAGTGAGGAGTTCGGAAGATCCATGTGGGTCTTTGGGAAGGAGACACCACTTTCCTTGTCCGTGGCACTTCCCTCCTGCTCGGTGTCCTGGTCTACATTTTCTCTCCGTGGGCTGTAAGTGACAAGCTGGGGTTATAGTAGCCGATGGCCAGTACAGACTGAAGTGGGATCCCCCAATGTCACCCACTGTGCGATCATGGCTTTGAGGTGGCTGACAAAAGGGAAAATAAATGTATAAATCATTGTTGCTGCTTTTAATATTAAGACTCCAGATTATCCAGAACAGTGAAAACACTAAAGAGCGTTTTGATAATTGAAGTTGAAGATTCAGGTTTCTTCCAGAATGTATGCAGAAGGACAAACAGATAAAAGTACAAGAAGAAGCAAAGCTGTGAGGGGCAGCTCTTGGTCCTAGAGCTCTAGGAGGAGAAGCCTGGGAGAGGATGAGAGCTGAAAACCTCCCAGAGCCAAGGAAATGGGTTTCCAGTGGCACACTTCTTTCGTGAATATAATCCAGGATTTATTATTATTGTTGTTGCTGCTATTTGTTTGATTCATGTAAAACTGACCTCTTAAGAGGAATAAATTCAGTTTTCCTCTCAGAAACCCTTAAAAACAGAACCATCCTCTTTGAGATAAAAGAGGACAAACCAATTTAAAACTTTCACTTCCTCATTTCTTTTGTTGAATCTCAAGGGAACTTAAGGAAAAAACAAAACACTGAGATACACGGGTCTATTTTAAGAACAGTAGGTATTTCCACATTGGTGCTTTGACTTATTTCTAGACCAGAAACTGGATTGTAGGTCCTGTCACAGAGCCCTGTCCCACCTGGCGTTTGCTCTTCACGGGGCATGGGAAAGAGCAGCGTGGGGTCAAGCCAGAAAGGCAGTTTTGTCTTTTTCATGATCGAATGCAAGAATGTACTGCTTTTAGCATCTACTCTGATATGACACACAGAGGTCAGGATTGGAGCTTAGTCTTTTCTGGAAACGATCCCTCTGAATCAGGAGGACCACTTAAAGAAAGGAAACAGAATTGCGTGTTCCCTGGTAACTCACGTCACTGCTGCTATGCGCAGCTTTCCTTGTCAAGACTTTATCTGGAAGCTTCTCGTGGGAGGTTTGTTCCCATCGGAAGTGTGGTGGTATTCAAGTCACTGCAAGTGTACCTGCCAGAGGGGTTGCTTCTATTTCTAGAACCAGGCCTGAATGAATATGTAGGAAGGGATTTCACAGATTTCAAGAATGAGTGTTCTCCATAAGGAATCCCACAACATTTGAATGCAGACTAGTACAGCCACTATGAAGAACAGTGTGGATATTTCTTAAAAAACTGTAAATACAACTGCCATATGACCGAGCAATCCCACTGCTGGGCATACACACCAAGGAAACCAGAATTGAAAGAGACACGTGTACCCAATGTTCATCACAGTACTGTTTATAATAGCCAGGACATGGAAGCAACCTAGATGTCCATCAGCAGAGGAATGGAAAAGAAAGCTGTGGTACATATACACAATGGAGTATTACTCAGCCGTTAAAAAGAATACATTTGAATCAGTTCTAACGAGGTGGATGAAACTGGAGCCTATTATACAGAGTGAAGTAAGTCAGAAAGAAAAACACCAATACAGTATATTAATGCATATATATGGAATTTAGAAAGATGGTAACAGTGACCCTATATGTGAGACAGCAAAAGAGACACAGATGTATAGAACATCTTTTGGACTCTGTGGGAGAAGGTGAGGGTGGGATGATTTGAGAGAATAGCAATGAAACATGTATACTATTATATGTGAAACAAATCACCAGTCCAGGTTCGACGCATGAGACAGGGTGCTCAGGGCTGGTGCACTGGGATGACCCTGAGGGATGGGATGCGGAGGGAGGGAGTTCAGGATGGGGAACACATGTACTCCCACGGCTGATTCATGTCAATGTATGGCAAAAACCACTACAATGTTGTAAAACAGTTAGTCTCCAATTAAAATAAATAAATTTTTAAAAAGTCAAAATACAAAATAAAATGTATCAAGAAAAAGATGAAGTACTTAGAATGTCAATTTTTAAAATAAAGTCACTTTTACATGAAGTTTGGAAAATTGTATGGAGAGTATAGACATTGGGAAAGCCACCTTCTCACTTGTAATTTCTGTGGTAGGCAACTTCTGAAATGTGTCCCAATGGTCCCCACCCACTGATATTTATACTGTTCTGTACTACCCTCCATTAGAATCTAAGCAGGGACTAGTGACTTGTTTCTAATAAATATATAGTGGGAAAAGTTTTGAGATGGTATTTTCAATATTAAATTGGAAAAGACTATGACTTCCATCTTGCTCCCTTTTGGCTTCTCATTTGCTCAGTCTCATGAATCTAGAGGCCCTGTGTGAGTCTTCTAGGAAGATGCCCATGTGTGAGGAGTAAAGGGAGAAGTCTGGCCAATAGTGTGCAAAGAACTGAATCCTCTAGACATGAGTGAGCTTGGGAGTACTCTTTTACTAGTAGTCTTCAGACAGTGCTGGTTCATCTGGCACCTGGAAGGCAGCCTTGTGAGTGGCCAGAGTCAGAAGACCCAGCTTAGCAGTGACTTAGATTCCTGACCCACCAAAAGTGAGATAATAAATATTGCTGTGAGCCACACACACACACACACACACAAAAGGAATCCCACAACATTTGAGTTTGAAATGACCAACTGGATCATCAGGTCCAGGAGTCCCATCAAAGCCTATCTTGAGGTGGGGCTGCCAGAGGGAGTTCCAAGTCGATGCCTCCACGCTTGGCACCTACTGTGAGTATTGCCACACCATCTCCATTTACGCGCTGTGCTTTCACAAACAAGATTTCACCCGACAACACTTACCAAAGTTAAAAAGAGTTGAAAACCACTCAGCTACTTGAGGCCTTTATTTCAGAAACAGGAGAACCAGGCACAGAGAAGCATGCTGATCAAGGATTCCCAAACAGAAAGATCAGCAGATCACTAAGAACTCTCAAACATCAGAGAAAATGGAGCACTTTGAAAAGGCAGCAATTCAACAAATGGAAAGAGCCCATTTGGCAAAGTCTGAAAGGTAATCACAATATAGTCAAGGAGATTAGAGAATGTAAACTATTCATAAAACAAGAGGAGTTTGTTATGAAAAAGAACTAGGAAACTTGGAAATTAAAAAAAAAAAATGATTGCTAAAAAAAAAAACCCTCAATAAGTAGGTTCAGTAGCAAATGACATGATTGAAGAATGATTTAGTGAACTAAAAGACCAGTCATTTCCTGCAGAATATTCCTGAGGACAAGAAAATCAGAATAGGAGAGAAGAGTGAACACATAAAGGGGAGAGTCAGAAGCCTCATCACTTATTTTCCTAGAGTTAGAGGAGAACAGACAGAATCCAGGGAGGAAAATAAAAGAATCTTTATCATATTTTCAGTTCTAAGCAGGACTAGCCTTACCACTGTGAGGCCTTTGCAGTCTATGGGGCCCTATGCTTGAAAGGCTGTCGACTTGACTTAATACCTTGCTGTCACTGACTTGAAATTGTTAATAATTTAAGCTTTGCTTTTATGCTTTGTAAGTGAGTCTGATGGGAATAATGGAGTGTACATGTGACAGAGGAGACATTGTGCAGAACTGGCGTCTGCTGGTGTCCTGTTGCCTGATTGAAATCCGCAGTGCCCCGTAAACAGAGTAATTGTGCACCAGGATGCATGGAGTTCATTCAGCAAGACTCAGAGTGAGTACAGTAAGTGTGTAGCTTTCCAGCCAAGTGAAGGGGTGGTGACAGCTCTGTGAAGCCACTCTCTACTTGAACCAGAACTTGCTTCAAATGCACAGGGAAGGCAGTGGCCGTTTCAGCAACATGTAGCACCAAGGCACCCTGGCCTAGCCTCCCTTACCCATTACATTTCTGTATCAGCCAACCACTACCCTAAAGGGCTCACACAGCAGGAAAGGGAAGGACGTTCTTATTTAGTTCTTCCTTTCTCCTCATCAGGCCAAAGTGTCAATAAGTGAACTAAAAATGCTAGAGCTAGTTTTGTGCAGTATTTCCACTGTTTGGGTAAGAATGAACTACACCTGCATGGGGACTTCCCTAGTGGTCCAGTGGTTAAGATTCTGTGCTCCCGATACAGGGGACCCAGGTTCGATTCCTGATCAGGGAACTAGTTCTCCAATATGGCAACAAAGATCCTGTATGCTGCAATTAAGACCCAGCACAGCCAAATAATTTTTCTCTTTAAAGAAAGAAATACACCTGCATGAATTACACAAATAAACTATGTAATTTCAGTGGTTCTTCACGTGGCTCAGATACACTTGCATTTACATTTAAAGTGGCATTGCACAGTATGAAGGTGAATGCTAAAATGTATGCTAATAATGAAAAAATTTAACTTTTATTTATTCAGAACAACATGAAAAACACCATGCACAGTGGAATATTAGTCAGCCATTTAAAAGAATGGAATAATGCCATTTTCAGCAACATGGATGGACCTAGAGATTGTCATACTGAGTGAAGCAAGTCAGACAGAGAAGGAGAAATGTCATATGACATTCCTTTTATGTGGAATCTAAAACAAAATGGTATAAATGAACTTACAAAGCAGAAACAAACTCACAGCCTTAGAGAACAAACTTATGGTTGCTAGAGGGAAGGATAGGGGGAAAGACAGATAGGCAGTTTGGGATGGACATGTACACACTGCTATATTTAAAAAGGATAACCAACAAGTATCTACTGTATAGCACATGGAACTCTGCTCTATATATGTGGCAGCCTGAATGGGAAGGGAGTGTGGGGGAGAAGATACATGTGTATATACGGCTGGGTCCCTTCACTGTTCACCTGAAACTATCACAACATTGTTTGTTAATCAACTGTACTCTGATACAAAATGCAAAGTTTAAAAAGCATAATGAAATGGAAATACTGGCACAAGTATGGGAAAATATCAGAATGTGCTTAAGGGAAACATATAAATGAATTTTTTACATCCCCAAAATAAACGAAAACCAAAACACCATTCAAGTCAAGAGAGTCTGTGAAGGAAAGGAAAGCTTTATACTATGGTGTCTATAAGTATGCTGTCTTACAGGGCCCCGCATTTAAATTTTTCACGGGGTACTGTAAATGAGGTAACAGGCCCTCTTTAAAAGGCCGGATAGATTCACAGCAGAATATACTTTAAACACGTTTCTTTTGGAAATTCAAAGGTAAAGGGGAATTTTTTGAGCTTTTCAGAGACAGAAAGAGAGTTCAATGACAAGAAATGAGAGTGACCAGGACAAGTGATGTCTGAGCTGGGTAGGGATTTCGTTGCTGATCAAGACTGCCACTCTGGATGTGAGCTCTGCGGGGTGCCCCTCCAGGGCTCCCTACTCGGTGAGCCACGCGGGCAAGGCCCACAGCCTCTCAACAGCTGGGGGGCCCAGGCAGGACCTTGTCTTTATCTGGTCTAGAAAGCAAAGGAGGTGGAGAAGCCAGCGTCCCAGGGCAGTAAGGTGGCTGGTTGTGAAATCCCCAGGGCCGTCTCCTCGCAGAACCAGCAGGGCTGGCTCTGGATCCGGGCCAGGTTCCCGGACGTGCAGAGACGCAACCTGCTGGGCTGTCCCCGCGGGGCTGTAGGCAGGGCTGTGGTTCAAGGACAGGTTGGAACAAAGCGCCCACTTCTCTGGCACCTGGACACTGGGGCCCAGCAGAAAGCCCAGGAGGCTGGCGTGGGTCTGGGAGGCTGTGACAGATGCGGCCAGGACTGAAGGACACTTGAGCCACCTGGGAGACTGCTGTTACCCATGTCAGGATGGCCAGGACTAACTCTGAGTTCATGCCCTAAGTTCATGCACTTATAGACACACGCACACACAACTACAAACAGACACAGGTAAACATCTGCAGACAGACATACAGAGACACACACATTTACAGGCACATACACACACACACCTAGAGACACACACAACACACATATATTAAAATACACTCCACATATATATATATAGACACACACACAAACTCATGGACACATGCAGACATATACTTAAGAATACACACAGACATGCACATATGCAGACACGCACATAGACATCTACGCACACACACACACACACAGGATGAAAATTTCTCTTTTGGCTCTTTAAACACAGAAACCAGGGAAGGAGATACACAAACAATTCACTTCGGCCAAGCAAACTTCTGGGCAATGTTAGGAGCTGGTGAACTATACAGGGAATCAGGGTTCTCTTTCATCCCTTCCCCTTCATCCCTTGGCAGAGGCACTAATGAATAAATGCAGCCAAGCCATCCGGGAGGAGCGATACAGGGCAAAAAAGTCCAGTCGGCTGGAGTGCTGGAAAACCCCTAGGTGGGCACTCATTCCCATCCTTGCTGGGCTGGTCCAGGCTCAGAAAGGAACGAAATACAACTCCTGCTTCAAAGGACTTACAGTTGGACCTCCATAAAACACACCTCTCCAGTTGGATGGTACATTGTGTTACAGGGACCATGAGAGAGAAGGAATGCAAGGGAGTGGGTGCTTGGCTGTGGAAGGGGGGAAAGATATATGGGGAACGAGGCATGGGCTAAAATCTTTGGTTGGAAGGGCTCAGGCCAGAGAGTGAGGCCAGGGCAGGCTCACAGGCACTCTCACTGGGCTGGCGTGAAGGGAAACCTCTGGCCGAGGACGCCAAGGACATATTGAATCATGTTAACAGGTTCTTACGCTGAGGAGTTTATGCATTTTCTAAAACTTTATTTTATATTGGAAGATAATTGCTTTACAAAGTTGTGTTGGTTTCTGCCATACACCAACCTGAATCAGCCATAGGTATGCACATGTCCCCTCCCTCTTGAAACTCCTTCCCACTTGCCACCCCGTCTCACCCCTCTAAGTCATCACAGAGCACCAGGCTGAGTTCCCTGTGTTATACAGCAACTTTTCACTAGCTGTGTATTTTACATATGGTAATGTATATATTTCAAGACTATTCTCTCGATTTGTCTCACCCTCTCCTTCCCCTGCTGTGTCCACAGTATGTTCTCTATGTCTGAGTCTCTATTCCTGCCCTGCAAATAGGTCCATCAGTACCACTTTTCTATAGTCCATATATATATATGAAATATATGATACTAGTTTAATATAAGAACATTTATCGTTAACATATGATACTTGTTTTTCTGACTTACTTCACTCTGTATAACATGCTCTAGGTTCATCCACTTAGTTCTGTGCATTTTAAACATGCTTTCTGGATCTCTGATAGGGGGCTATTATCTACACAGGTTTCTATAAGAATTCAACCACAGACTCTATTCTGCTCAGCAGGATGCAGCCTGTAAATCCTGATGTGAGCAGATGGTGGAGGCTGTGAGGGTTATGAGGAGGTGACAGGTTGTAGCTGGAAGATAGGACAAGTGGGTCCTGACTCTAATGCACAGCGGAGTTAATCCAGTCTGTTAAATCAATAGCATGTGGAGCTGGAAAGTCGCTGTTGGCTAAAAAGGTCTGACCCTAGGTTGAGGGGCTGAGTAAGAGGTGAGGGAATGATCTTAGTTGATCGTTCTCTCTGTGGTTGGAAAGAGAAGGTGCACAGAGAAATCTCCAAATCCAGTCATTTATAAACAGAGACAAGTCTATATTGATAATGGGGATTCCGGTGGGAGTGGGTAATGCAGATCTGGTAGCATCTACACTGTAGAAGCAGGCTCTGTGCTGTGGCTGAGGCCTGGAGACTCGCTCTGGACCATCCAAGGGTGCCAAGTCCAAGTCTGGCCCTGGGTTTTAGCAGTACCTCCCAGGCACAAAGAACCCTCCAGCCTTGGGGTCCACTTGTGAACAGAGAGCCCTTTGGCCCTTGATCCTGGAAAGTCTGGACAAACGAAAACCATGCGGTGGCTGCCCTTGCTCTTATGTGTCCAGCTTTGGCATCTGGTCCCAGAGTTGCCCCCTGGGTGCCAAGGACCTCTTGGACTCCTTGTGTAAGGCCAGGCTCTGTAGATGTCTGGGAGACAAAGTTTAGGGAGATTCCCCCCACTGCTGCCAAAGAATTCATGCTTTCCAACTGTGGTGCTGGAGAAGACCCTTGAGAGCCTCTGGGACAGCAAGGAGATCAAACTAGTCTATCCTAAAGAGATCAACTCTGAATATTCATTAGAAGGATTGATGCTGAAGCTCCAATACTTTGGCCACCTGATATGAAGAGCCAACTCATTAGAAAAGACCCTGATTCTGGGAAAGATTGAAGGCAAGAAGAGAAGAGAATGAGATGGTTGGATGTCATCACTGACTCAATGGACATGAGTGTGAGCAAACTGTGAGATAATGAAGGACAGGAAGGCCTGGAGTGCTGCAGTCCATGGGGTCACAAAAAGTTGGACATGATATAGTGCCTGAACAACAACAACTCCCCACTGCCCTCAAAGCCTGCCCTTCTTTCTCTAATCCATTCCTCAGCCAGCACATAAGTTCTAACTCTAGCCTCACCCTCTCATGCTGCAGAAAAATGTGATAAGGTGTGATGCACAGGTTGGAGCTTATTTCTTGAGCTGAATCTCCCCATGTGTGGACCAGGACTTTGCCTAGAGGTGCTGTGGTAGGAGGGCTGGGACTCAGCTCCCGAGTGGGTCACTTGAAATTCTTCATGGTGGTGTGCCCAAGTGCAGGGGAAACTGGACCACAAAGCACATTTGTTTAGGGTCTAAATCCCTGCCCTCTGTGTGAGCGTTATCCGCAGATCAGGAGTGAGTTAACTAGAAGGAAGTAAGAGAAAATGTAGAAACACCAACCTAGAAGAGTGATCTGTCACTCTTGACATTTCTCAGATATTTGGGGGTGTGTCAAGGAGGCAGCTCATCCTTGGCTTTGCTCCATGTCTGGGAATCGGGAAATGACACTTCAGCCCTGCAGTGGGATTTCCTCCACTTGCTGACGATCGGTGACCTGGGTGGAATAGGAAGAGCTCCGAGTAAGTATTTATGAACTCCAGAGGCTCTAACCACACCCATCTTGGGGACTTAGTCGCTTCCCTTGTAAAACAGGGTGGGTTAGACCTGGGACCCTTTGTATTATCCCCTTAGAACCTGCATCCAAACCATGTTGACTACATAGCAAATACATTGTTTATATATTTCTTTTAATCAAAGGTGTGGACTATACAAGCCTGAATTAAGCAATCTGAGTATTTCTGAAGTCTGAGTGGCCTCCTCCTGGAATATGTGGTGATTCCTTTAGTTCCCAAAGATTCTAGACTGGGGAAGAACAGGCTTGAATGAGTGGCCCTTCCACCTCAACCATTCAGCTTCCCACCTCAAAATGAGCTCATCTCAAGGTCAGGCCAGCAGAAATGAACAGGCGCCAGGCAAACCTTTAACAAGAGGACTTAAAGAAGCCTTTCAAATGCCGTCTACTGGTCAATACCTAATGGCAAAGATTAGAAATTGCTTCCCTGAATAGAGTAGCCAGCTGCCAACCATTTACATTCGAAGTAAATCACTCACTACATCTTTTTACCGGCCAAAATGTGATTTCCAGTACTGCAACCTGTTGACGTTCAGGCTTTTGTGGAAATAGGCGGAACCTAAATCACTGCCTCCGGGGCTTCCCAGGTGGCGCTAGTGGTAAAGAACCCAGTAGGCCTAAGAGAGACGGGTTCGATCCCTGGGTCAGGCAGATCCCCTGGAGGAGGGCACAGCAACCCACTCCAGTATTCTTGCTTGGAGAATCCCATGGACAGAGGAGCCTGGCAGGCTGCAGTCCACAGCGTCGCAAAGAGTCAAGACGGGACTGAAGTCACTTCGCCCGCAGGCATGCAAATTGCTGCCTCCAGGACTGGTGAACTCTCTCCCAGGTGTTGCGCTGCCACCTAGTGGCCGCTTGGGGAGCGGCCCCGCTGGGCGTTTGTCCTGCAGCCAAGGGCTCCCCTGTGAGCCACGCTCCTGGGAGGGAGCCAAGGAGCTTGCTGCCTTCCGGCATGGTCTGGTCAGACTGCCTATGTTGACCCGATGGGATGGTCATCCCTCCCATCTTTGTCTTTCCCTTCTTTTCCTCACCTCCCATCTCTTCAAAGGGGTTCAATCCAATGAAATAACCCCCCACTCCCCCCGCCCTTGCCCCCCGCAGCACATGGCAAGGTTTTTGCTTGGAGAGGAGGCTTCTAAGTCTCAGAAATTACCTTGGATTTGGCCCTGGCACAGGCTGACTGAGCCCCAGCGGGTTAGGACTACACTATTAGAATCAGGAGGACCGGACCCCTAATCTTCAGTTTCAGGAATATGGCTTACTTGGGATCTTTGTTCTGCCCTGGCACCCCCAGTTCACTAGGTCATTATAACAGGGTGCCCAGCAGCCCAGAATGACCTCACCAGGTTGTCATTCGGTGGCTTCAGAGCAGCTCACACTTGTGGGATGTGGGTGCCTCCCTGAACATGAACTGCACAGAGATGCTACCCCATTCCTGGGTGGCCCCAGAGCTGGTGCCTGTGGGCTTCTCACATGGCTGAGAAACAGGCCACAGACAGGCTTGTGGGCCCAAGGGGTGGTGGACTCTGGGTGGCAGGAACCCAGGGTCCCACACCCGGTTCCCTTCCTGCCTCCTGCCCTGATCAGACTTCCCATCAGCTCCTCCCCAAGAAGCCCTCTGTCCAGGTGGGATGATTATCCCTGATTTAGCTGCTAAAGCAGCACCAGGGAGGAGGTGGCTTTCTCCAGGCACCTGTGAGAGAGGCAGAGGGAACTGGGGCCTGGTCCAATTTCACAATTTCCTTGAGCTCTTTCCCTTGGGAGGGGGCTGGAGAGTAGAGGGGCTCCACCCTGAGGCCCTACAGTTCCGGGTTAGAATGATGACCTTGGGGTTGTGATGACCAAGGCTCTGTGGGGTCATAGGGCAAAGCCAGAACACAGTGGGTGGACTGGGCACAATCCCTCCTCAGATCTGGCTGAACAAACCCACATAGAGAGGCCCTGATTAGAGCCAGGAAGCTGCAGCTTGTGGGGACACGGCCCTGGGCACCCCTGCCTGTCTACCCCGTCACTGTTCCCTTGTCCAGGGGGGTGAGGGTCTTGGGAAACCCCTTTCAGTGCCTTTACCTGCCTGCTGCCCACCTGGGTGGCCCATGCCCAGCACCAGGTAAACACAGCGGTTGTTTGACACCGACTATCAGCGCCTGGGCACTTTCTCCAGGTGAGCCTGACCTCCCCCAGCTCCCAGCAATTCTGTGTCTCCCTGTGGCTGGCCCTGTCTGTGAAAAGCTTTTGGGGCCATATGGGATGGGCTGGACATAAGGGAGCAGGGGGGAAGGAATCCTGGATTCTAGCAGAGCCCCCTTTTGTCCAGGTGACTTCTGACATCTGTCTCCACCACCACCACCACTGCCATGCCCACTGTCTGACTGGCCAGAATTGGGGTGAATGCTGGGGGCAGATAAAGGCTCTGTGGCCATGAACATGGGCAGGGTCTCTAGGCTGTTAAACACAGCTGTTTAGAGATCATAGTGGGGTGCCTCAGATGGTTCCCATTTCTCTGCCTGACCTGGATGCAGGGGGGCCTATGTTGGGCGTAGCAGTGCCCAGCCAGGCTATTGGAGGCATGGACCCATGGTAATAGTATTTCTTTATGCAAATATAATCATGTCTGAAACAAAGTGTTAGTTGTTCAGTTGTGCCCAACTCTTTGCTACCCCTGTGGGCTCTGGCCTGCCAGGCTCCTCTGTCCATGGGATTCTCCAGGCAAGAATACTGGAGTGGGGTGCTGTGCCCTCCTCCAAGGGATCTTCCTGACCCTGGGATCAAACCTGGGTCTCCCAGATTGCAGGCAGATTCTTTACTATCTGAGCCACGAGTCAGCTGAATCGCAGATTCTCTGAGTGAGAATATCCCTCTAAGGTCAGCATTTCTGAGCCCATGGGCCTTGAAGGGACACAGGAGCAGACACACGGGTACACAGTGATGGCACCTGGCTTCTCAAAGGACTCTCAGGGCCCTGCACCTTTGCTGGGGTGACGTGGCCAGAGCCTGGTCTATTGCAGGTGGGCAAGCCCATGGTACAGAAAGAGAGAGAGCCTCAGGGCAGGTACAACCATCTTGGTCAGCTACCTGCCCACAGGTGTCCTCAGCTACACGGCACTGTGTTCTGAGCCTGTGCTGGTCTAGGTGCTGGGACCCAGGGTGAGCAGGACCCGGTGGACTGGCACTGCCCTCCTGCCTGTGACCCTGACCCCTGCAGACTTGTGGACTCTGTGGGGACAGAGTCCGGTCTCCTCTGGCTCAGGGATCAGGAACCTGCCTAGTGCTGCAGGGAGCAGGAGGGATCACAAGCACCCTCACTGAGAAAGTGGTGGAGTCTTGGAGACATCAGGGGTTCTCTAAGGAAACATCAGGGCAAGTGTTTATTAGATAGAGCGTGGGTTCCACACCAGGAGGAGCGGAGAGAGGCAGGGCCACAGCTGCTTTCCCATGGGGCTCATGTGGCCCAGCAGAGCTGTCCCAGGAGGGCCAAATGCCGGACCTGCACAGACCTGGACGAGGTGATGTCCCTCGTCCCTCAGGATGTCCGCTGTGCCGGGAAGCTTCATGGGCCTTAAACTACCCTCTGGCTGAAATGGGGCCCCTGGGAACCCAAGATATGCCTCCAGGCCCTAGGCTTCCCTCTGGGACAGCTTCAGGCTCAGTCCTGGGAGCTCCTCCCTGTGGCTCCGCTTGTGACCTGAGAGGGGGTCACTGTACAGCTGAAAATGGTCAGGATGGGCCTCGCTGTCTGCCCCACCCACCCCAGGATGGGGAGGCACCTCAATGACTTGCTCATGTAACCCTGGGTTCTAGTGAAGTGAAAGTGAACATGTCAGTCGCTCAGTCGTGTCCGACTCTCTGCGACCCCACGGACTATAGCTCGCCAGGCTCCTCTGTCCATGGAATTCTCCAGGCAAGAATACTGGGGTGGGTTGCCATTTCCTTCTCCAGGGGATCTCCCAATCCAGGGATCGAAGCTGGGTCTCCCGCATTGTGGGCAGATTCTTTACCGTCTGAGCTACCAGGAAGTGGAAGTTACACGTTTTGACCCTAGTGCATGAGACTGTGGTCTCCCTTCTGGACCTTCTCAGTGTATCCATACTTATCTGTTCTTACAAGTGGTTCCCAGGCTGCACCGGATTCAGGCCCCACAGAACTAGAAGTGCTTCTAGTCCCCCCGCCCCGCCCCAAACACCCTGGGAGCCTGTTCCTCCCGGAGACCACACATCAGACCCACCCACCAGCCTTTAAACATTGTCAACACCCAGGCCACAGCCCAGACCCAAGGAGACCAGCGCTGCATACCCCTGTAGGCAAGTGTGGAGGGCAGCAGGTCAACCACCAGAGCCCGGGCCGCTTGTTACTCCGCTTGGGGCCACATGAGCCTCACCTGGGAGCTGGGAGGCATGAAGCGTGCTTTCCCAGTCCCATTGCCTCAGAAGCTGCTTTTCTCAGATCTGTGTGATCCATGAGCCTGGGAAGGCATTGAGAAAGGTGACTAGGAGCCATTTGCCCCCTCCCAGGTCTCCCTGGCACTCATTCCGCTCCACAGAGAGAAAGGGCGCCTAGCGCGGGGAGGGCCACTGGACCCTGGGTTTTCCTGAGGATGCTCGTGGTCGTTTCCTGGAACCGTTGCAACAAAGCACTGCAAACTGAGCAACGTAACAACAGAAGCGTGTTGCCTCACGCCCTGGTGGCTGGGGGTTCAAGGTCAAACCGTGGGCCTGCATGGTTCATTCTAAGATTGTGAGGGAAGGATCTGCTCTAGGCCTCTCTCTTTGGTCTGTAAAAGACCATCTTCAGGTTCACAAGTCATCTCCTGGTGTGCATGTCTCTCTGTCCCAATTCCTGTTTTTATAAGGACAAAGTAATGTTGGATCAGGGCCCACCCACATGACCTCATCTTACCTGAAAGTGAAAAGTAAAGTGACAGTGTTATTGCTCAGTTGTGTCTGACTCTTTGACTCAGAGAGCCCGCCAGGCTCCTCTGTCCCATGGGATTCTCCAAGCAAGAATACTGGAGTGGGTAGCCATTCTCTTCTCCAGAGGGTCTTCCTGATCCAGGAATCGAACTCCAGTATTCTGCATTGCAGGTGGATTCTTTACTGTCTGAGCCACCAGGAAAGCCCCATCTTACCTAAATCATGTGCAAAGACCCTCATCTATTAGTAAGATCACGCTCACAGGTACTGGGCTAATATTTCAGCATCTTGTTGGGGACACAGCTCAACCACACCTTTCCCAGAGTGTCTCAGGGTGAGGTCGGTGCTACAGCCCCCTCCTAACTGGCTAGAGCCACCCTTGGCCAAAGGAAACAATGCAAGTCCCTTAGAAGGCACAGCCTGGCTTCGGCTGCCCCTGTCATCTTCAGAAAGACACGGCATGGGCTTGGGGCCCATCTCTGAAGGAACTATGGGGTTGGTCAGCTGGAATCTCTCTGTGCTGGGAGTGAGGTGCTGGTTGGACTCTGGTGGGGACCCAGCTATTTCCAGGCTCTTGAGATGAACCAGTGAGCACAGGGACAGAAGAGTCCCATCTGCACAGTGTTACGGGCTGAGTCATGTTCCCCAAACCCAAGTTAAAATCCTAAAGACAGAAACATTTGGTCTCAAAGACAGATGTTTACAGAAGGACTAACATGTTTTTCAGGGAGAAAACAGCTGTCTGCAAGCCAAAGAGAGAGGCTCAGGAGAAACCAACCCTGCTGATGCCTTGAGCTTGCCCTTCCAGCCTCTAGGACTGTGAGGCGAGAGATGTCCGCTATATAAGTTGCCCTGTGTTTGGCGCTTTGTTACGGCAGCTCTGGGACACTGTCACACCCAGGGATGCTGACCCGGAGAGGACTCAGTGACGCTGGCTTCAGGCAATGGATGGGCACAGGGAAGGACATGTAAAACATGCTTTGGGGGGAAGGGCCTGATGGCCACACGCAGCTCCAGACATACACCCAGGTGTGCAGGCAGATGCGGCAGGCATAGTCTGAAGAATCCGACTTTGTTCTTCTGCTGTGAGACATTGTTCAGTAACAATCCCGGTGGGCCTTGGCTTCTGCATCGATTCAGGGCAGGCTGCCCTGCCAGGGATCACAAAATCTGTTGGCGCTACATGTGAGAGCCCGGGATGCTCAGCAGTAAGGTGGGGCATTCACAGATGCCAGGGATCAGGAATGTTTCTATCTTCTTTATGAATCTAGCCTTGGTTTCATCCACAGATTGTGTGACCTTGGGAAAATGATGTAGAGAATGTGGGCTCCAGGGGGCCCAGCTTGGGGGTGCAGAGCAGGTAGTAAGCATCCAGGCAGAACCCACAGTAGAGTGTGGACCTAGAAGGTGACTGCTCTCCTCTTTGTAGGCACTATCCATCCACCCCCACTCACACCACCTACACCCTCCAGGATAACTTCAAAGATATTTAGTCCCCCTGTTCGAGGGAGTTATTCAGCCAAGCCTCCAGGTTTTTGGTCTCCACTAGGATGTGTGTAAGGGAATGGCTCAGACTGACATCACCATGGATTTTGCTCATTGCTGGGCATCCTGCAGGTCATCTGGGACACAGGTGCTGGCTGTGCTTTTGAGGCTGAGGCCCCCAGATTCTTTTCCTGGACGAGGCCTGAACCTCACAGTTTCCTCCAAGTCACCCACTGCTGATTGATGATAGTTCCTGACCCCTTCTCAGGCCCCCTGACACCCTATCATCCTATTTGTGAGACTCTACAGACAGAGAGGGAGTTAAGGAGGCAGCTCAGTTCCTAGGCTGTCTCCCAGTTTGCTGACCAACACTGACAAGCTGATCATGACACTGACTTCTTCGTGCCACAGGTTTCTCAGTTCTTTCGTGAAAAGTTGGAACCCAAATCACAGGGAAGTGATGAAGTTTAACAGTCAAAACTACCAAGTCAGATTTTTATCAGCCAAGAGAATTCAAGACCTTCACTTTTCACTGAGATGCTTTGCAATTGCCGGGGCCCCTTAGAGAACTGTCCTGGTGGGTGTTCAATGACCCATCATAGAGAACGTCAGTCAATGCCACTTGGCTTTCATTGAAGAAACCCAACCTACTGGAACTCAGGTGGGGCTCTGACTTGAACTTCCTGTCCCAGGACACCAAATGGTTCCAAGTATCCCAAGTTAGAGCTCTGATACAGAGGAGCACCAGTGATGGGCCACACAAGGGGGACGGGTTGCACTGTTAAGTATTATCAATGTCTTGGCCCCCGAGGCTCCACTCCAGATGAACGGAGTATCGCTGTGGGAACACTGTGGAGAATGCAGCCTGGGCACCAGCATTTTTAAGGTTCCAGCTGACTCTACTGTGCAGTCAGGCCTAGGAACCAGTAGTATTAGATGAAGACATCTGGGTTGGCTTCTTTTGGGCAGCTCTTTTCTGAGTCAGGAAATTTCCATTTTTAAAATGAAGAATCAGTGACCATAATCATCTCAAAAGTTGATTGTTTTTTAGACTAAAAATAGAAAATGTACCTGAAAAGGCTTTGCAAGCTACATTATGCAGATGCAAATTCTATTACAGAGTGCTCAAAAATGACACCACACACACCTAGTCTACCAGAGCAAGATGAACCATGTGTGTGTGAGCAATGTTCTGGGCATTCATACTTTGCTTGATTTTTTAAAAATCGATTTTAAAGCCCTGTGCATGCTGGTTGTCCCAGTGGTCAGAGGCGCAGGCCATGGGTTGCCAGAAGGCATCACGTGGAAGTTCTTTCCTCTGACCCTGTGTGTTCACCGGGCATGATCCAAAAGCTGCATGTCACTTTCAAGTGACATGGATGAGTGGTCTAACTGTTTTCTCTCCTGGTGAAGTCTCTAAGAATCAACAGTGGCTTGAGGCTTCAACCGAGGCCGAGGAAGGGTCCTTGCCCCTGTTAGCCAGGCAGGGAGTTGTCTTGGAGACAACCTGGGCCATGGCTAGCTTCCAAGTGCCATGCACGCCCACTCTGCCAGTGGGCTGGTTCCTCAGGGGCAGGGGGACAAGGAGTCACAGCAAAAGTCTAAGTTCCACTGAGGATGCACCTGCAGATGTGGAAAGGATGCCACCTGCTCTCAGTAGACCTGCCTCTGTCCCGACACCCACACCACCGTCTCACTGCAGAGCAGCAGGCGAGTCTCCGCAGTGCAGGCAAAGCAGCTTTTCTTGTGCACTGAGACATTAGGCTCTTATAAAGATATCAGTAACAGTGCCCTTGGTCCATGCTGCTAAGTGGGGGAAACCAGTTCTGCACACTGAGAACTGAAGTGGGGAAAACAGTGATCAGGTTACTAACAATAAACAGTTATTTTTATGTTGAGAAGAGTATTAAAAGTACAAGAAAGTCTGCATATGACCCTGCAATCCCACTCCTGGACACATATCCAGAGAAAAACATGATCTGAAAGGATGCATACACCTCAGTGTTCATTTCAGCACTATTTATAATCGCCCAAACATGGAAGCAACCTAAATGTCCATCAACAGAGGAATGGATAAAGTAGATGTGGTACATACATTCAGTGAAATACTACTCAGCCACTAAAAAGAATGAAATAATGCCATTTTCAGCAACATGGATGGACCTAGAGATTGTCATACTGAGTGAAGAAAGTCAGAGAAGGAGAAATAGCATATGTCATCCCTTGTATGTGGAATCTAAAAAGAAATGATACAAACAGATTTATTTACAAAGCAAAAACAGACTCATAGACTTAGAGAACAAACTTACAATTGCCAGGGGGAAGGATGTGGGGAAGGGATAGTTAAGGAGTATGGGATCCATGCATACACATTGCTATATTAAAATGGATAACCAGCAAGGACCTACTATATATCACAGGGAACTCTGCTCAATGTTACGTAGCAGCCTGGATGAGAGGGGTGTTTGGGAGAGAATGAATACATGTATGTGTATGGCTGAGTCCCTTTGCTGTCGACTGAAACAATCACAACATTGCTATTCAGCTTTGTTCCAATAAAAAGTGAAAAACTTTTTTTTTTTCTTTTTTTAAGTACAAGCAGATCTGAAAAAAAGGAAAAAACCTGAACACCGGTTTGACACAGCTTCACACACACACTCACACAGAATCCCTGGGGAACATTACAACAGAGAACAGTCCCCATGAGCCAATTTTGGACCCTGTGTTTTCAAATTACGACATACAGAAGTAGGGTTTTGGAGTAGAAGGAACTCACTGGCACTTTAAGGCAAACCCGCACCTTAAATGAGAAAGCAGACTGGGGGACATGATGACTTCAGTTCAGTCGCTCAGTCGTGTCTGACTCTTTGCGACCCCATGAATCGCAGCACACCAGGCCTCCCTGTCCATCACCAACTCCCAGAGTCCACTCAGACTCACGCCCATTGAGTCAGTGATGCCATCCAGCCATCTCATCCTCTGTCGTCCCCTTCTCCTCCTGCCCCCAATCCCTTCCAGTGCCTAGGAATGAGACACAGGAAAGATACAGAAAAATCTCATTGCAGGACATTCAGGAACGGACATCATACTGACTTGAAGAGAAGGAGTGTTCCAGACTGAACAAATGTCTAAATGTTCTGATTGCAGAGTGAATCATTTGCCATGACTGACTGTGCTGTGCTGTGCTTTAGCTGGGCAGCCCTTTTCTTTGGAGTGATCACCTCTGCTCAGTTCTGTCTGTCTCGGAAGGTGGGCTTCATCTCTGAGCCGAGTGGAGTCTGCTCAGGTCCTGATGTCCTGATACAGATTGTGTATTTAGGTCACCTTCTTTCTGTCTGGTTTTCCTACCGTGTACATACGCGCTTGAGGTAAAAGGTAGAGGTAAGTGGGTTTGGCTTCATCAAGTATCCTGTTTTTTTTCTTCAGGGTTGAATATTGACAGAAGCAAGAAGTGGAGGGGGAAGGTGGTGGGCTGGGGGCTTATTGGGCAGCTCATGTGCCTCAGTTCTGGCGGGTGCTCGGGGGCAGCACACTGCTATGTAAGGTTGCTCACTTGGGCACCTGGGCAGGCAGAAAGCTCCCTGGCCTCCCTGGGAGCATATCCAGGGCCCAGAGGTCATGCTCTCCAGGGTGCCTTCAAAATGAGAGGAGGCCACTCCTGATGTTCTCCAAGCATCACCGGGTACATCACGGAGTCAAAAACCTGCTTCGTACGCAGAGAATGCAGGTAACTAGCCTACTCTGGTGAAAATCATTTTCTTTCTGGCCCAAGCCCCCTTACCAAAATGGTTTCCTTGATCAATGATCTTTCCTTCCTTTCCTCACCTGCTCGCTGCCTACGAGGCTGACGCCTCTACCCTGCCCCCATGTCAAGGAAGAAGGGACTCGAGCAGCTGTTCACAGGCCATGAGTATTTACAGCATCGTCTTTCAAACAGCTTTGACAGCCTTGGTGGTTTATAGAAAATTCATGATGTCATTACTTCATATGTGCTGTGGAGAATAAACAGCAACTAGACACTGGCTCTTTACTTTTATGAATGAGGAAGAGTTGTTTGTGAACAATGTTCATTTTCCACTCACCGTTCCACAGCTGAATGGTAGTCATGGAAAACTGAGTCATTCAAAGCCCTCAAAGATTGCGAAGGCATCAAGTCTCATGACTCATGGCTTTGGTAAAATAACGCCTCGCTGAAAAAATAGCTCCTGGAAATGGCCTCAGTTGAGTGGCATGTGGGCTGAGAGCATCGCTTGGTCAGCGAATATCCCAGAGGAGGGCAGTGACTGGCAGTGCCAGGCTGGTGAGATCACGAGTTCAAACAGGCTCAGACGGGCCGAATCACAGCTCAGGATGTGCTGGCTATCCAGGTGGATGCTTGCTGGACTTGGTGGTAGTGGCTCTGGGAATATGTTCTTTCTTTCTTCCATTTTGTGGCCACACTGTGTGGCATGTGGAATCTTAGTTCCCTGACCAGGGATTGAACCTGTTTCCCCTGCGGTGCAAGTGAGGAGTCTTAATCACTGGACTGCTAGAAAAGACCACGTTCTTTCTTAATGTAGGTTAATGTTGTAAAACTAAAAAAATAATAAGTGGTCTTAAAAAGAGTTCTATGTGATGAAACATCAAGTTATATGCCCTGCGCCCTCCTTCTGTATGAAAATGCCATCGTTTGATTTCTTTTTCTTTGAAGGAAAGAGTGATTATATGTGTCCTGGCATTGTGTGTGTGTGAATGAGAGAAAGAGAGAATATGGTGTGTAAATAACCCACATTTGAGAACAGGACGGGGCTAGTTTTTCAGCAATAAATACATGGTAACTGCTTCCTTGAGCTTCCCTGGTGGTCAGTGGTAAAGAATCTGCCTGCCAACGCAGTAGACATGGGTTCAGTCCTTGGGCCAGGAAGATCCCCTGGAGAAAGTCATGGCAACCCACTCCAGCATTCTTGCCTGGAGAAACCCATGGACAGAGGCGTTGAGGGGGCTACAGTTTTTAGGGTCACACAAGAATCAGACACGACTTAACAATTAGACAACAGCTCCCCTGGCTGATTTCAGGGACAGAATCACCTTCCCACAAACACACTGCATCTGCTGTAGAGAGCCCTCCCTCCCGTGTGTTAAGTGTGGTGTTTCCCAGGCTGTGAGGAGCACCAGCTCCATCTTGCTAGTAGTCCTTGCGCACAATGGTGGCTCTGTGGTCAAAGAAGTCAGGAAAATGACGAGCTAGAGAAAATATGTGGAAAGGTCTTTGCTGCACTATTCCTTGAACCCTGGGCTAAGGGGACACTGGGATTCTTACGTGGAAATGCTCTCAGCCATGCTGCTTCACCAGGGAACTGCTGCGTGCACAGCACAGCTCTGTCTCCAGACTCACATTTGGAGGGAAGACACTTGTAAGCTGTTTATCGGGCTTCTCTTTGGGTGATGGCAGGGAGAAGGAGAAGGGGTAGGGCTTGGGTGCTTGAGTGCACTTTGCCTTTGCTGGGCTTCCAACGCCTGAGAAAGGCCATGATTCAAGAGGACTGGCTTTCCCTGAGGGTGGGGATGAATTCCATCCTGAGGCAACAAGCCAATGTCCAGAGGGAAGCAATTACTGCCTAAGGTGGGAAATGCCGGCATCGTTTGTCCTGAATTAAGGTCTCATTCTGGCTCTCTCAGTTATTTTTATTTTTCTGAAAATCAGCTGTATGTTTCAGAAGCTGGGAGCCACTGCCACTCCTGGTCTTGAATGAAATGAAGTTGCTCAGCCTTGTCCGACTCTTTGCAACCCCGTGGACAGTAGCCTACCAGGCTCTCCTGTCCATGGGATTTTCCAGGCAAGAATACTGGAGTGGGCTGCCATTTCCTTCTCCAGGGGATCTTTCCAACCCAGGGATCAAACCCGGGTCTCCTGCATTGCAGACAGACGCTTTACCATCTGAGCTTAGGTGTCTACAAATTGGTGGGCAGTTAGGATCACATGAGGAGTTGTCATTTCCTTGTATTAGGTGGTCACTGGGTATGTTTCTTTATAGTAATCACAGGACTTTCCATAAAGGGGGTTACTTCTCAGGCTCCTCAGTTTGGCCTGTGTGGGCGCGATGGGGAAAATGCCTTCTCTTTCTCAAGTCGACAATTTCAGTGGAACTCCTGAGTGGACAAGAAGTCACCCCAGCTTACAGGAAGGCGGCTGTTCTCTGCTAACCCCTTTCCCTTGGGCCCCAGCAACTCTCCTCCTAAATGCAGCTCGGGACAGACAAAGTCTCACAGGTGTTTTTTCTGAAGTGAGAAAGTGTTTATTAACTGGTTTTGAAGTCCCTTCCTGCCTTTGGAAAGTCAAGCCACGGGTCTTAAGATCTCTCTCAGCCCAAGCTCAGTTTGGTGATAAAGCCACTTCACGTCACCGTTTCCAGTGGTCACAAACATGTGATTTCTTGGGTTCTGCTCCCTCACGGTGATCACAAACGGGATTGCTAAATTTTCTGCTCTCTCCCTGAGGTTGAAGTCATTTCCTGCGCCATCACTCAGCGCCACCTGCTGGCCGGCAGAATTCCCACAGGCCAGGTGCTGCGGTGACCGGGACATTTTTAGAATATGCAGCCCTGCCCCGCCATCCCGCCTCTGCGCCTGGCACTTACGTGTGCCAGGGCAGTCAGTGGGTAACCTTCAGCTGCACTTTTGCACATCAGGAGGCTGAGTTTGTATGACTCCCCCAAGGTTAGTGCTGGAGACCACCTGTCATGCTCTGCTTCGGGGGCAACCCGCTAAGGGGCTGTTGGGCAGTCCGTGTCGTTCCTATCCTGGGGCCATCCTGATCTCCGGGCCCACCAAGGGAGAGTGAGGCCAGTCAAGCCAGGTCTCCTTCAAACCTCTGCCTGCCCGGAGCCGGGGAAATTCTAGTGGAGCTGGAGGGAGGCTGGCTGCCAGGAGAGACTCTGGTACTTGACCCTGGCATAGAGCAGGTAGAGGAAAGATGACAGGGCCATGATATATCCCACGGCAGGACGTCTGCCTTACACTTGCGCTGGATTCCCATGAAGTGATCGTTTGCAATAAGGTTCAGCATATATGTGTGGCATGTGTGTTTATGAGGTATGTTACCGAGCCACTCCAGTACTCTTGCCTGGAAAATCCCATGGACGGAGGAGCCTGGTAGGCTACAGTCCATGGGGTTGCAAAGAGTCGGACACGACTGAGCAACTTCACTTTCACTTACGAGCAAGGTGTGTGTCTATGTGATGTCCATGCATGTGTGTGTAACCTCCTTTATACAGGGAACGGGGGCTCTGGCTTTCTTTCCTTGTCGCCTCCAGTGCTCCCTAAGCTATGTGTACAGAGAAAGGGAAAGTTCACACCCACAGCCCTGCTCTGGCCCCTTTTGGGATTTCTGTCTTGTCGGCCCACATCCCATTAGGGGACATTGTGAGCTGCAAGGCTCTTGCTGGGCAAATCCCTGCCCGTGAACAGAGGAGCTCAGTGGCTCAGGGCCCTCATCAATAGGCCTTTCCCTTCTGTGCATGCTTTCCCTTCTGTGCATGGCAGAAACTTCCAGATCCATTCCCACCAGCCTGCAAACATCCACCATTTTGGACCATGGCTGGGGACTTATGGTTTTTAAGCACGCTGCACATTGGACATGCTGTTTGACACAGTGTATTTGACAGTATACCTATACTATTTTGGGCTTCCCAGGTGGTACTAGTGGCAAAGAACCCACCTTTCAATGCAGGAGGTGTAAAAGACACAGGTTTTACTCCTGGATTGGGAAGATCCCCTAGAGGAGGAAATGGCAATCCCCTCCAGTATTCTTGCCTGGGAAATCCCACTGACAGAGAAGCCTGGCGGGCTACAGTCCATGGGTCACGAAGAGTCGGACATGACTGAGTGATCGAGCACACCTATCATATTTTAATTACATCCATACAACTCATCACAAGGCTCATTTAAATCTTTTATTAAAAATTACAGTTGAAAAAAAGTCCAGTGACAAAAGATTGCTCTTCTGAAATGAATGGAGAATACAACACCCAGATTAACTGGTCAACTGTGCTCCTTGGGAGGCTGGAGGCCTGACAATCCAGCAGTCTGCCCCACATGTGAAAACCCAGGTGGGGTTCCACAGTCACTGGTTGGGGGTAAATGTGAAGTCACCATCCAGTGGCAAAGGCAAAGCTGATACCAGCAATTGCAGGGAAAGAATAGGTTCAAACAAAAAGCATTTATTATTTTAACCACAGAATGAATTATGCTTCTGTTACAAAAACTTTTGGTCCCACTGAGGAACAAGGTGTTTGTGGCATCAGCAGACAACTGATGCTGGCCAGGGCAATGTATCCATCATGCTGTCCTTTTGTTCCTGTTAAACGTGGACTGGAAGGTGAAGGCACACGGAGTGAGCCCAGATCAGGGTAAAGATGCGCTTAGAACCATCAGAAGGGCAGCATGCATGTGAAAGCCCAGCCCAGGCCAGTTGTCCCAGAGGAAGCCCTAACCTTCCAAATTTTGCTCATTTACATCACAAATCCCTCTTCTACAAGGTCGCCTTTCCCTGTGTCCCCTCCTCTGTGACCCCAGGGAAAAGGAGAGTTATCCATAACACAGGACAGTTTTCACTAGATAAGACGTGGACACGGGCCACAGGGGCAATTCTACACTCAGGTCTCTCTCCACTGGGGGCGAAGCAGAGGACAGAGTGGGAGGGGGAAACGCTGGCTGCCTCCCAGGCTGAGTTTCTCTTGCTCACTAGCATTCTAGATGGTCTTCCTCCGCTGACTCTGGGGAGGGGTGAGGAGATGCTAGGCAGTGGGCAATCCCACCGGAAAGAAGGAAAGAGCTCTGCACACTCGCTCCATGCACGCCCCTTATTCCTGTATGCATGCGGCCTCAGCTACAGACACACTGTAGGGCTGAAGAAGAACCTTGGGAGTCCAGCACTGTGTATGGATGGCCTCTTTCTTAGATGCCATCCTCGCTTTATCCAGATCTTCCTCTGATAATCCTACACAGCCTGACCACAGAGATTGAGTCACTATAATTTCAATGTGCTGTGCCCTGAGTATCTGCTCAGCACACAGGGATCCTCTCATTAACACAGGGAGTAAACCACGAGGTGGCATGATTCCAAAAAGCAGGGGTAGGTTCTGAAAGTTTCTTAACGCAAGTTCCACCAGGGGACTCATGTCTTTGCCTGGCTAAGCTGGGGTGCTGACCGCTGCCTTTCTCTGTTCCCAGCTCCCCTGTCAGGAGGGGGGGCCTCCTCCTCTTATCAGCTGGATGTAGACGCAACTGATGATGAGCTGCTCTGAGTTTATGTGTCTTGACAGACCTAACTAAGAAGGATGGCCAATCAACACCTACCTTCAAGGGCTACAGCAAACCTGATATCAATGAGCTGATGCCCTACATATGATCAAACAATAGTCAGGATTAACTAAGAAGTAGGGGACTAGAAAAGATTTCCTGGGTTTTGTAGCTTCAGCTGAAAATCATCTCAGTGAGGCCTACTTGTGGGCAGGGCAGGGTCTTTGGGTTTATTTTGAATTAATACTTGCCTGAGAAACTTATCTCTAGGTGGCCCTGGCCAACAGGTTGTCCCTTACCATGAATACAGAGAAAGTCAGGGGATTCCAGCTGCAGCAGAGGAAGCCTGGCTAAACAGACAGCAGCCCGCAGCACCCTGCTGCTTGCCCTTGGTCCGACCTGAGATGATGGGCACCTTCTCCCCTGCTGGATCTTTACAAAAAACCTTCTTTCTCAGTCTTCAGTCAAGCACAGCCTTCAGAGAGTCTGAAGGAGAGAGGTTGCAGGGAGAGGAGGCCACGCCAATTCATTCTAACAGGCCCCATTTTCCACGTGGACCCGAACTTTCTGCCTCAGAACACACAGAGCAAAAGCAGGATCCAAACTGTCTATTTTCCCTGAACTGGGCTGTCGGCTTAGAAACTGCGCTGATGCAGCCTGATTTGTTTGTTTGTTTTCAAGCCTCAAAGCACTTTTACTGGGGAAAGTTTCTCAGCGGCAGGACTCAGTCTCAGGACCTGTCGGAGCCATGTTCCTGAGGCAGTCAAACCCCTTCTCTCCTTTCCCTCCCTGGCAGGTGTCACAAGCCAAAGGCATCCTCCAGAAATTGCATCCAAGGTGGGCAAGAGGGCTCAGCACGCCATGGTGATGCTGGGTGTTCAAATGCAACCCAGGAGCCTGAAAACTGGAAAATGAGAAAGGAATTTGCAAACAAATTCTGCAAACAACGTGCCACGTGGACAAGAAACACACACGAATCCATAGGCTCCTTAGTCCTGCTGTCTGTCTGTCTTCCCACAGCTTCTCTGGGGCGGGTTTACTTTGTGGAGGGTGTGTTCCAGGACAGGCCTTGGGGGAACAACAGTCACGGACACAGTCCACATGAGCCGTCTCTCCCAATGGGCAGAGGGAGCTGAAGGCTCAAAATCAACGCACTAGAAAAGTCTTCCCGCAGCTGCTCATCTGCTGAAAGACGGCGTGGGAGCCTTTAGTTAACCACGTCGTAGTAGTAATTGCGCAGCCGCAGTTCCACAGCTACGAATCCAGGCCTGTTTTCCACGCTGCAAAGGAAAGAGAGGTATTGCTGTTATTTATCAATGCTAGAGAAAAAGCGCTGATCACAGCTGGGGCCTTTGCAGGCCAAGTGCGAGTGGAGTGACAGCGCCCTCTGCTGGCTTCCTCAGGAACCCATGGTCACAGCACACCTCTGCTCTGGGCTCAGGTGACCAGAAGCCTCTGGGGAACACAGTGTCAGGCCCACCCCAGACCCACAGAACCAACGTGCATACAACAGGGTACTCAGGTGACTTTAAACCCCACTTTTAGATCTAAAAACCCCACTTTCAGAGACGGTATATTTATGATTTAGCAAAACAGAATGTGTCTGAAAATACTTAGTTGATCAGTGTGCTGTAGATATATATTTAACACTTAGCTGCTAATCTTTTTAAGAAAAAAATGGGGGCACAATTTAAGGTTGTGCCCCTGTAGATGGCTCTAGATTTTCTGAAAACATGCTGCTATTACACACCTTAATGTGGCAAAGTCTTACTTTTGTCCCTGTTAGCAGGTGAGGCAATGGTGTATGCAAACCATGGGTAAAAGTTTTTAACAATCTGCAACCTCTAAACAAACATCTATAGGCATCTCTGTTTCCTCTAACATGGGCATACTGAACAGGATCAGCTAAAAGCAAGTATTTCTTAAAACTCTGAGAATATGTCCTTGTTTGGAAGTTATTTTATTTTGCAAGATTTTTGGCAATATTGCAAGTGGGTAAAATTGCCCAGTAAGTGACACAGAACTTGAGGTTAAACTGCATACAGTGTCCACATTCAATCTTTTTGACCAACAGCAGATGCAATTTCACACGGTTCAGTCTAGGTAAGAGAGAATAGCCAGGCACCACACATGGGGACAAAAAATCACTCACTCACTGTTATAAGAGCAGTGGTTGCAACAGAACCAAGATGGGCTGTTCTAGCAAATGGCATCAAAATAAATGGTTGCACTTATGGTTTTCATTTGCACTCATGGTTTTCAAGAGCAAGCAATAAAGCTGCTTGAAGTATGTCGTCTGTGGTCATGGTTAGAGACAAAAGCTTCCTCCAGCCACCAAGATGTGTCTCCAGCCACCAAGGTGTGTGCAGGAGTGGAAGTGATGGCCAAGCCTGGGATGCAGAACCACAAGTGGAAATGTGTCCACACAGAGGGAAACCTTTCCTCCTGCTTCTAAGCTTCTACAGCTAAAGAGCACAACCTTATCATCTTTGCCAAACGGGTGTTCTCCTCTGACCGAATACACAAAAAGTCCCTAAGAGTCTTACTGTGAGGGTTTCATCCACCGAATAGACCGTACTGTGTGCCGTGCCTAGTCGCTCAGTCATGTCCGACTCTGACGTAGCCCGCCAGGCTCCTCTGTCCATGGGGATTCTCCAGGCAAGAATACTGGAGTGGATTGCTATTTCCTCCTCCAGGGGATCTTCCCGACTCAGGGATCAAACCCAGGTCTCCTGCATTGCAGGCGGATTCTTTACTGTCTGAGCCACCAGGGAAGCCCATGAACACTGGAGTGGGTAGCCTATCCTTTCTCCAGGGATCCCCTTATGCGACAAGGGAACTAGTGTGGGGAAATAGGAATACAGAATGATCCTCAGCAAAGACGCCTGGTCAGGTTTCCCATAGAATCTCTCCTTTATATTATGGGTCAGGCTGCTGCCAGGAAGCCAGGGAAAGTCTGAGTTTCTGCAGAGGAGCGTGGCCAAGGGTCCTGTGTACTTGCCGGTGTCCCGCCCACTTTTGTGTACCCGGGTCTGGGGTGCTTTTGCTGCTCTGACCGTGGTGCCCAGCAGCCTCCTTCTCTTCTCATTTCCCGCACTTAAGTTCCTCACCCTGCAGTTCTCATTTGGAACACCCCTTCCTAAAAGAGGCCAATATGGACTTGTCAATGGAAGTATAAGCCCCACCCCTCGCAGATTCTCTGTGCGTGTGCTGTACTGTACTCAGTTGCTTAGTAGAGTCCGACTCTTTGCGATTCTGTGGTTGGAGGGTCCGACTACTCCCAGTCGGAGTAGTGTCCAGCTCTGTGTGCCTGTAACCCTCCAGGCTCCTCTGTCAATGGAATTCTCCAGGAGTGGGTTGCTGTTTCCTCCTCCAGGGGATCTTCCCCACCCAGGGATGGAAATTCTCTACTCTCACTCAAAGCTCCCTGTGGTTTGCTCTATAGCACCATTGCAATATGTAATCATGTGTTTAAGTGCTTGGTTAATTTGTTTCCTGTTCGCCCAGCCCAGAATTGTTAACTTCCATGAGGAAAGTTGCTCTTTCCCTTGGCTGACCCCGGTCACTTTTAAATAATAAAGAGATTCTTAACTTCCATTCCCAGCTACAGTCATGGAAGATGCTTCCTGGGATGTTGCAGAACTCCAGGTTGCATCTGAAAGCACTTAGAATATCCATCATCTTGGAGATGTTTCTGCAGCATCAGATGTCATACCTGAGAAGAAACCTGATCCTCAAAATATTAAATCTATTGGCAGATATATGAGTTCCTCTTGATTACAGACCTGCATCTTTTCCAGGCTACAAGGGCTCTGCAGCACACTTTAGTGTCAGAGGGACGGAGACCCTGGCCCTGGGTTTCTCCATGATACACATCCAGGCAGCCAAACCCAGGCAACGTCAAAGGCCATGTCCCTGATTCTCAGGGTCAATGCATTTCCCTTGCCAGCTGAGCTCCCCTGCACATCACCTGCCTACAAAGTCACATGTGCTCTACCTGGCAGGCCACTGGGGCAGACTCTAGGGCTGCTGTTTCAAGTTCTGAGTCACTTTTGGGGAGTGCAACCTGAGCCAATCCATCCGTGATCATGCCTCAGGCTGAAAGGTGATCAGGAGTGAGGACAGTATGACATCTCTCTGCTAAGTACTTCCATCATCTGCTCTTACCAAACATGGCATGCATCCCCAGACCAGACACTTAAGAACATTTGTTTTTTATTTTGAACACCCCTTAACCCTGACTGATATCATCTACATTTAAATTTTCATACCTGAAATTAGAGTAATTGTATACTCCGGGAGATGGTGATGAACAGGGAGGCCTGGCGTGCTGCAATTCATGGGGTCGCAAAGAGTCGGACACGACTGAGCGACTGAACTGAACTGATACTCTTTAGACTAAAGAACAGAAGTGTATGGTCCAGGAAGCAAGACCTGTCCCCGATTGTTTGTTTAGAAGGGAGCTGATCCCTGATTCATGAAAAGATAGCATTTATGCTCCTTATTAGTGCCTGGCAATTCCATCTGCCTCCAGAGGATTGGGCTAAATGGCAGGAAGGGCTAGGTACTCACTCATAGGTCCAGCACAGGGTCATCAGCTCGTACATCTCTCTCGGACACCCTGGTGGGCACCCCATCCTCTCTCCTTTCTCCAGCATAGCAGAAACTTCACTGCCTTTCATTCCCTAAACCATGCAAAACCAAGCACAGCGTTCAGCAAAACAAAACAAATAGAACCCATCCCTGAAAAGAGACGAAAGAGTAGATACTGTGTGACTTCAATTATATAAAGTGCAAGAAACAGAAGCACCTAACCTATGATGCCAGGAATCAGGTGGGGTAACCCTTGGGGTAAGTCTTGTGCATGTAGGGGGAAAAGGGAGCTTCTGTTTCTGCTTTGAGGGGCTGGCTTTATGGGCATGTCCCAGTTATGAAATTCCATCAAGCTGTAGCCTAGGATTTGTTCACTTTTCTGTATACATATTTTGATGTGAAAAAAAATTTTAGAAAAGATTACTGAACTGCACATTTGCAAATAAGAGTAGCCATTATTTTTATTTCGACTCTAATGAATGTTGATTTGGGTAAATATTTAAGTAAAATTTGTATTTTAAGGCAGGACAAAAAAAAATTAAATATAAAATCCTCTCTGTGTGTTTTGACCTCCTCTCTCCCTCACTAATGAGCAGCGTGTATCTGCACTACACATTAACCCGAGCTCCTCAAAGACAGGAGTACCTGCTTGAGCACAGAGATCAATTTTCTTTCTCTCTTCTGACACTGGCAATGTCACTTCTTTAAACAATAATGCTCTTTCTTAGCTCTGAGCGGGTCGTAGTGACTTGCTGCTCCCTCTGTACATGCTTACCTGGACTGTGTATCTTTAGTGAATGAGTATGTCATTTTGATGTATAATCTTTTGTCTCAAAAGATCTTGTCTCTAAGACTGTGCCTTCGACTTTTAACAGGTGAAATAACTCTCAATGCCTTCTAAGAATTTGCTTCCTGGGTTATGAGCCTCAGTTTGGCTCAGATAAAATTTCCTTTTCTCCTTCTGAACTTGATAGTTAACTGAATTTTTGTTGATATATGAATGCATATTTATGTGTATAATACACAGTGAAAAAAGAACCACATATTGTCCAGATAGTTTCAAATATTTCTTTCAGTTTGGAATAAACTGAGATCACATTAACTCTGCACTCTCAAAAGATACAGACTCAGGAAGGGCGACCAAATTTGATGTTTTTCAGGGTCCTGTAAAGATAATCTGGTGCTTATCTGTTCTGATGGCCTGATAATTAGGAAATGAAGCACAAGTAACTCACCCGATATGGTTTCTGCCCATAGGAAAATGCTTCCCACATTAACACTCCAAAGCTCCAAACATCACTTTTGCTGGAGAACTTGTAGTAGTTGATGCATTCTGGAGCGTACCACTTCACAGGCCACTTTCCATGGGTCTGGGCCTGAAAACCAGGCAAATGGAGATGTTCCATTAAGAATAAAATGATGGACACCATGTCTGTTCATAGCAGCACTGTTCACAACAACCAAAGGTGTGAGCTCCCCAAGTGTCCACTGACGAATAAACAGATACACAAAATGGGTTATATTGACATAGTGGATGTACATTTAAGAAGGAAGGGGGTTCTGATAGATGCATGACATAGATGAACCATGCAGTTGCCTTTTATTATGCTCAGTGAAATAAGCTGGTCAAGTCACTAAAGGACTAATATACGATTCCACACAACTGAGACCTCTGCAGTCACAGAGACAGAAAGAATAACTGTTGCCTGGGGCCAGAGGACGGGGAGAGATGGAGAGCAGCTGTTTAGTGGGTACAGAGTTTCAGTTTGGGAAGATGAAAAGAATTCTGGAGACTAGTTGTGAGCAACGTAAATGAACGTTACTGGACAGTACTCTTGAAATGGTTAAGATGGTAAAATTTATGTTATGTATCTCGTGCTAAGTTGCTTCAGTTGTGTCCGAGTCTTTGTACCACTTGGACTGTAACCTTCCAGGCTTCTCTGTCCATGGGATTCTCCAGGCAAGAATACTGAAGTGGGTTGCCATTTCATCCTCCAGAGGTTATGTATATATTTACTGCAATTTTAAAAATCAATAAAATCATGACTCACAAAATGCCTGTGTATATATATTCTGTCTGAATCTTAAAATATGATTAAATCTTAAAGTTTTAAGGTTTAAATATGTATTTCTTAAGATTTGGACTGAAGTTTTTGCATCTTCTAAGTCTCTCTCTCTTACCCCTTTAGTTGCTCACAGCTTCTTGGAGTTTGGCATGACAATGCAAGAGTCAGGCCTGAGTATTACTTGATGGTTTTGTTCCAAGAAATACTGGGCTGTTTACAATATATTTAACTATTATTGTATATTTGTCCACACTTTTAAGTCAGCCCTGATTATTCTGGGGGAGATGGTTTCCTAGGATCACTTAAAACAAAGTTGCAAACTTTTCTAATTTAAAAAAGCAAGTGGTGGTAAAAAGATCAAAATTTTGCCCAGAAAAACCCTTTCTGAGGGACATGAGGCTCAGTGTGACATGGATAAGTCTTACTACCTCCCCTGGAAGTCACTATAACCCTGGTGGCATCTCTTGGGTGGACAGAGGGAGGCCAGCTGCCCTATGGTGGCCAGAGGGGTATAGCTCAGGGATTTTAATCTGAGATCATAGATGCCAGCACACTTCTCTAAATGGCACATTGCTTATACTTCTGTCTCGTTCATTTTATGCATTATTTTTAGATTTTGATTTCAGATTTTTTTGAACAATCTAGTCATGTATGTTATTTCAAGTTTATTCTGAATTTTGATTATAAGATAAAACTTTGACAAATCCTAAATATGAGGGAAAATGAGTCTCTTTCCACCACAAACTCCAAGTCCTCATCAACAGAGACAGCACGTTAGACTGTTTTTCTTGAGTCCTTCCAGAAAAATCTATATACAAGTATAAATAAGTAATACATGCTTTTTTTGAGAGGTAATCAAGCTACAGGCATATACTTCTTATACTTTACTTTTTAATTTTTCTACTTAGCCATGTGTCATAGATATATTTCTGTCAGCACTTGCAAAGGAAGTCACTTTTAGAAGAGTTAATTGCATGCTTTCCATAAATCTGCTATGATTCATCTAGCCAGCCTCCTGCTGAGAGGTCATTAAGTTTTTTTTCCCCGATTTTTGCTCTTACACATCATGCATGCTAGAGTGAACATTACTGACAGTGTGTATTTGCCCTGCGTATGGAGTACTTGTAAGGAGTTGCTGGATCAAAGGGCATCTGTGTTCACAGTCCTGGTGCTGCACAAGTCCATAGTGCCATGCACAGTTCTCCAGGAGCCTAGCTAATTTGCTTCTGCCGCTATCATCTCTCTTTAATCTTTCTTAACTTTTTAAAGTTTTTCATTTCACTTTGTTTTCTTAAAGAAATTCTTCATGTTCCCATCTTTTCACATGTGTTCAGTTTCTTTCGGCTGCTTCTAACATGGCTTTTTTTGGATACAATTTGATGACTGAGACATGTATATACTGCAAAATATTTACAACAATAAGATTAGTTAACACATCCTTCACCTGACAAGATTACCATATTTTTTGTTGTTGAAATGGTGAGAACATTTAAGATCTACTTCCTTAGGAACTTCCGAGTTTACAGTGTAGTGGACTTCCCAGGTGGCTTAGTGGTAAAGAATCCAGCTACCAATGCAGGAGACCCAGGTGATGTGGGTTCTATTCCTGGGTCAGGAAGATCCCCTGAAGGAAATGGCAACCCATTCCAGTATTCTTGGCTAGAGAACCCCATGGACAGAGGAGCCTGGTGGGCTACAGTCCATGGGGTCACAAAGAGTTGGACACAACTGAGTCTGAGCACATACAACGTAGTACTCTTAACTCTAGGCTCCATGCTGTAGGTTAGAGCTCCAGAATTTATTTTATAACTAGAAGTTTGTACCCTTTGACCAATATCTTCTCATTTACCTCCCCTCCCAGCTCCTGGCAACCACAATCCACTCTCTGTTTCTATGACTCTAGCGTTTTTTAGATTCTACCATATAAGTGAGGTCATATAGTATTTGTCTTTCGCTGACTTGTTTCACTTAGCGTAATGTCCTCAAGGTATGTCTGTGTGCCGTGCTGTGCTTAGCCGCTCGGATGTGTCTGACTCTTTGCGACTCCATGGACTTTAGCTAGTTAGGCTCCTCTGTCCATGAGTATTCTCCAGGCAAGGATACTGGAGTGGGTTGCCATGCCCTCCTCCAGGGGATCTTCCCAACCCAGGGATTGAACACAGGTCTCCCTGGGTTCATTGCAGATAGATTCTTTACCATCTGAGCCATCAGGCAAGCCCAAGCATACTGGACTGGGTAGCCTATCCCTTCTCCAGGGAATCTTCCCAACCCAGGAATTGAACCAGAGTCTCCTGCATTGCAGGTGGATTCTTTACCAGCTGAGTTACTAGGAAAGCCCCCAAGGTATGTTGATGTTTCAAATGGCAGGATTTCCTCCTTTTTTATGGGTGGATATTTCCCATGTATTTGTCTACAGTTTTAAGCCAACACATACATACACACACATGCACACACTCACATACACACCACATTTTCTTTATCCATTCATCTATTGATGGATATTAGATTGTTCCCATGTCTTGGCCATTGTGAATAATGCCGCAATGAACATGAGACTAAGATATCTTTACCAGATAGTGATTTCATTGTCTTTGAATATATACTTGGAAGTGGGACTGCTGAATGATAACAGTAGTTCTATTCTTGTTTTTTGAGGAAACTCTGCATTGCTTTCCATAGTGACTGTACAAATTTATATTCTTACCAACAGTGCACAAGGGTTCCTCTTTCTCCACATCCTCAATAACATTTTCTATTTTTTATCTTTTTGGTGACAGCCATTTTAACAGGTATGAGGAGATGTATGGTGGTTCTGATTTGCATTTCTCTGTTGCTTAGTGATGTTGAATACCCTTACACGTACTTGTTGGCTATTTGTATGTCTTCTTTTGTTATAGAAACATAGGAAAAATAGAATCTTTCCATTCTGGTCCTTTGCCTATTTAAAAACTGGATTATTTGGATTTTTTGCTACTGAGTTGTATTGAGTTGTATGAGTTCCTTATATATTTTTGATAATTACCAATTATACCATACACCAACCTTTATGAGACTGTTTTTCAAATATTTTCTCCCATTCTCTAGGTTTACCTTTAATTCTGTTGATTGTTTCTTTTGCTCTACAGAAAACCTTTTAGTTTGATGTAGTTCTGCTTGTTGAATTCTGCTTTTGTTGCTTGTACTTTGGGTGTCATATCCAAAAAAATCATTGCCAAGACCAATGTTGAGGAGCTTTTTCCATACGTTTTCTTCTAGGAGTTTTATAGTTTCAAGTCTTACATTTAAATTCATTAATCCACTTTGAGTTAGTTTTTGTGAGTGTTATAGTCCAGGGGTCCAATTTCATTCTTTTGAATGTGAACATCCAGTTTTTGAAGAGTATTTTTCCACACTGGATATCCTTGACTCCCTTATCAAATATTACTTGACTATATATGCATAGGTTTATGGGCTCTTGCTTCTGTTCCATTGGTTTTCATGTTTGTTTTTATGTCAGTACCACACTGTTTTGCTTACTATAGTTTGGCAGTGTAGCTTGAAGTCAGGAAGCATAATGCATCCAGCTTCATTATTTCAGAGGATTGCTTTGTCTATTCAGGGTCTTTGGAGGTTCCATATGAATTTTAGGATTATTTCTTCTATTTTTGTGAAAAGTGGAATTCTTGTAGGGATTTGTATTGAATCTGAGGATGGCTTTGTGTAGTATGGTAATTTTAACAATATTAACTCTTTGTATCCATGAACACAGGTTATCTTTCCATTTACTTGTGTATTCTTCAATTTTTCATCAATGTCTTATTTTCAGTCTGTAGATCTTTTAACTTTCTTGGCTAAATTTATTCCTAAATATCTATTGTTATGCAATTGTAAATGAAAGTTTTTCCTTCATGTCTTTTTCAGATAGTTCACTGCTAGTGTATAGACATGCAATTGATTTTTGTATGTTGATTTTGTGTTTTGCTATTTTGCTGAATTTGTTTATTTGTTTTCACAGCTTTTTGATGCAGTCTTTGGGTTTTCTATATACAATGTGGGGGTTAAACCATGTGGAGGTTCAGGGTGCCAACACTTCATATACTCAAAAATCCAAGTATAACCTTACAGTTGGCTCTCCATCTTCATGGTTCTGCATCTATGGATTCAACCAATAGTGAAATATGTAGTGCTATGGTACATATTTGCAAGCAGACCTGCACAATCCAATCTGTGTTGTTCAAGGGTCAACTGTATAAGATTATGTCATCTGTAAATAAAGACAACTTTATTCTACCTTTCAGGTATGGATGCCTTTTATTTCTTTTTTTAATTTGAGGTAACTTTGATACATAAGCCTTTTTTCTCCCCTAATTGCTCTTGCTAGGACTTCCAGTACTGTTTTATAAGCACTCATCTTATTCCTGATCTTAGATAAAAAGCTTTCAATCATTCTCCACTGAGTTTGACATCAGTTGTGGGCTTGCATACATGCCCTTTATTGTGTTGAGGTATGTTCCTTTTACACCAACCTTTATGAGACTGTTTATCATGAAATGATGTGGATTCTGTCAAATGCCTTTTATGCATCTAATGAGATGACCATATGATTTTTATCGTTCATTCTATTAATATGGGGTATCACATTTACTGATTTGCATATATTGAACTAGCCTTGCATTCAAAAATAAATCCCACTTGACCATGATGTGTGATCTTTGTAACGTGTTGCTAAATTTAGTTTGCTAGTATTTTGTTGAGAATTTTTGCATCTAAGTTCATCAGGGATATTGGTCTATAGTTTTCTTTCCTTGTATCTGGCTTTGGTATCAGGATGACATTGGCCTTGTAAAATGAATTTGAGAGTATTTCCTCCTCTTCCATTTTGTGCATTAATTCTTCTTGATATGTTTGATAGAATTCTCTTATGAATTCTGTTAGGTCCATTTGGTCTAAAGTATAGGTCAAGTCCAATGTTTCCTTACTGATTTTCTGTTTGTATGACCTATCTATTGTTAAAAGTGGGGTACTGAAAGCCCCCACAATTATTATACTGTTATCTATGTTTTCCCTTCATATATGTTCGTATTTTCTTAATATATTTAGGTTCTCCAATGTTGGGGCATGTATATTTACAATTATTATATCTTCTTTATGAATTGACCCCTTTACCATTATATGATGACTGACCTCCTTTGTCTCTGGCTAAGGTTTTTAGATTGAAGTCTATTTTGTATGATATAAACCTAGGTACATTTGCTACTTTTTGGTTTCCATTTGTAAGGGATATATTTTTCCATCTCTTCACTTGGAGATTTTGTGTGTCCTTAAAGTTTCATGCATTGGAGAAGGAAATGGAAACCCACTCCAGCATTCTTGCCTGGAGAATCCCAGGGACGGCGGAGCCTGGTGGGCTGCCGTCTCTGGGGTCGCACAGAGTCGGACATGATTGAAGCGACTTAGCAGCAGTAGCAGCAGCAAAGTTGAAATGAGTCTCTTGTAGGCAGCATATTAGCTGGGTCTTTTTTTTTTTTTGTCTTTTCAGTCACTCTATGGTTTTTGATTGACAAATTTAATCCATTTACAATTACAGTGATTATTCACGGGTAAAGATTTACTAATATCATATTATTGTTTTCTGGATATTTTAGATTTCCTTTGTTCATTTCTTCCTCTCTTGTCTTCCTTTGAGATTTGATTATTTTCCATAGTGGTATACATAGTTTCTTTTGCTCTATCTTTTATGCATCTACTGCAAGTTTTTTCCTTGTGGTTACCCTAAGGCTTACATAAATATCTAACAAATATAAATCTATTTTAAGGTGATAACAACTTAACTTTGATTGTATGCAAATACTCTTACCCTTTCACTCTTCCTCATACATGCTATGTTTTTGATATCACAATTAAAGTCTTTTAATATCATACATCCATTAATAAATTATTGTAGCCATAGCTATTTTTAATATTTTTGTCCTTTAGCCCTTATGCCAACATTAAGTGATTAACGCAACACCATATTATAGTAATGGGGAATGCTAAATTTGATTATATACTTACCTTTATCAGTATGCTTTATATTTTCATATTTTTCATGTTATTAATTAGCTTTTTATTTTAGCTTGAAGAATTCAGAATTTCTTATAACATAGGTCTAGTGGTAATATATTCTCCCAGCTTTTTTGGCTGGGAAAGTCTTTATCTCATCTTCATTTCTGAAGGTCATAAAGCATTCTTTGGGATATATAGTATTCTTGGTTGGCATTTTTTTTTTTTCCAGTACATTGATTATATCATTCCACTCTCTTATGGCTTATAGATGTGTGCTGAGAAATCTGTTGGTAGCCTTAGGGGGAGCTCCCTTGTAAGTGATAAGATTTTTTTTTCCCTTGCTGCTTTTACAATTCTTTTTCTGATTTTTGACAGTTTTATTATTGTGGGTCTTGGCGAAGATGTATTTCAACTGAATTTATCTGGGACCTACGAGCTTCATGAACTTGGATGCCCAAATCTCAGATTTGGGAAGTCTCAGTCATTATTTCTAAAAACAAGCTTTCTGCCCCTTTCATTCTCTCTTCTTGGACTTCAATAATACATAACTCATTTCGCTTTATGGTGTCCCATAAGTCCCATAGGCTTTCCTCATTCCTTTCTTTACGACAGTGTTTTGGTTGTGTTGAGCTTTTGTTGTGGTGTGCAAGCTTTCTCCAATTGCGGTGCATGGACTATCAAGCTGTGGTGCATAGGCTTAGCTACCCGAAGTATGCGGGATCTTAGTTCTCTGACCAGGGATTGAGCCCATATTCCCAGTATTGGAAGGTGGATTCTTAACCACTGGACCACTGGGGAAGTTCTGAGAGAATCAATTCCTAGGCAAGTTGATAAGAAGTCTGGGGTCCCTGAGGAGAGGAGAAAGGGCTCGGGGGCTCTTGAAGCAGAGATAAGGGTCTGGAATTCTTGAGGCTTTCCCTTTCCTGGTGAAGAGAACTCTTTCTAGCTGGGTTCTCGCCTGGCACTGAGTACTACTGACCTGAAGGATGGGATGATGCAGGAAAAATGAAGTTATTGATTTTTCCTTTTAGTGCTGTTATTCTCATGTTGTTCATTCTGCTGTGTTGCTAAAGCTTTTTAAGTGGACTCCAGCGTTCTCTCTGGAGCTCTGTGAGATGGTGAAGGACAGGAAAGCCTGGCGTGCTGTAGTCCATGGGGTTGCAAAGAGTCAGACATAACTGAGTGAATGAACAACAAGAGTTCTCTCAAAGCTGTTTCATTCATGGATAGCTATCTGACCATTGATCATTTTTGCAGGACAGAATCTGGATCTCCTACCCCACTGTCTTGTTCCTGATCCTTTGCCTTTTATTTCTACACTGTCTTCTATATTTTCTTCCCTTCTTTATAGATTTTTAGAGATCTGCTTATTCCCTTTTCAAAATATGCTGTTTAACATCTATGGCAGTTGAAAATATTGACCCTCATGTTCTTTGACATTCCTCCCTTCTGCCTTGAATATGGGTGATCTGGGGTTGCTCTGACCAACAGAATAAGTGGACAAGACTGTAAGCCAGTTCCTAGGCCCTGAAGTTAGGAGTGTGACAATTTCTACTTCCTGCCTCTTGAGTAACTTGGTCTCAGGACCCAGTCGCCATGCTGTGAGGAAGCCCAGGGGTACATGGAGAGGCCACAAGTAGATAAGTCATTGTTAAAGGGATACAGACCAGTGAAAGTCCCAGATCATGGCCCATGTCAAATCAGTCATTAGTGGTGTGAGTGAGCAGAGTGGAATTAAATCCTCCTGACCGCTTGGAACCACCCTCCATGACACTGTATGGAGCAGAGATGCACCATTTCCACCAAGCCCTGCCCACACTGCAGAACTGTGAGTAAGTAAGTGCTTGGTGTTTTAATGCAACAAGTTTGGGGGCTATTTGTTATCTCAACTTCTCTGTCTCCTCTGTAAGCCCTTGCTTTAGATAGTCTGAGTTTTCTTCTTCCTACTTATCATCATGAAGTGCATGTTCCAAAGTGTCTCTAACTTTAAAATATATTTTTTTCTGGTGTGTATGTGTGGTTATTATTTGAAAGCTATTGTTTCCTTTGCTCCATCTCCTAGCAGTCCCATCAAAGGGATCATTTGATGCTTTACACATTCTGGCTCATTTCTGAAGTGGCTTCTCTGGGGCCAGCTTGTCTATGAAGAATGGAGTGAGGGGCTGTGATGGGACCTCTGCTTCTGTTGCTCAGCCTTTGCGCTGACCCTTCGCTGACTAAGATCTGCTATCCATCACCATCTGCCATACCCGCTGCTGTCTCTCAGAGAAAGCATGAGTGGGTGTATGTGGTCACTTAGGTGTCTTCTCCAGCCACTTTGTGGTGTGGCACTCAGGGAAACCCCACAGCTCTCATCCCGCCATTCACTAGTTAGATCATCAGGGTATGTCATCTATTTCTGAGACTGCTGGGCATTCCCAGGGACACAAAGAGTTGAGAATATGTTCTTGACACCCTTTTCTACTATCTCGTCTCTGTTACATTTTCCAATGGGTCAGGGTAGACTCTACATACACTCTGTGACTGAGTTCATATGAGGATGGGGCTGTTTACTTTTTCCCCTTCTTTTACTTGCTATTAGTTCATTTGAGGGTTCATAGAGGAGCTTTGAAAAATCCTACTAGAGTCAACCTGCCCAATATGGATTTTCCAAAGTAATTTAACAAATGAATTCTATTCTTATTTTTTTCCAGATGAATCATCATTAATACCTTGATTCCCTATTGTTCTAAGGAACATAGTTTGGAAGATACTATTTGGAGTAAATCTCAAGTTGTAACATATTAGAGTATTTTCATCTTTTTAACAATAGAATCAAAGCTTAAGAAGAACATTTCTTACACAGTTATTTTTCTATGGGGAAATTGCTTCTTGAAATCTTACCAAAATAAAATAAAGAATCCCATATATTTGCATTTCGGATTTTTACTACCAGATGCTCTCAATGGTGGGTAAGTTGTTTGTACCTTGTAGTAGTTTTCATCAGCACGAAGTGCTTTGGAAAGTCCAAAATCACTGATCTTGGCATAATGTTGAGTAACCAGCAATACATTCCTTGCAGCCAGATCTCTGTGCACAAAATTGCACTCTTCCAAATATTTCATTCCCATAGACACCTGATGAACCAGCTCTATGATGTTTTTATCCTTGACATGCCTGAAAGCCACACATATGTCATTAATGATAGTGAACAGGAGTCCATTTCAGAACAACCAACCATGCTTCTCATACAGAGAGAATATGAACCCACTTATTTCCTATTCTTCTAAAGCAAGAGTCACAAGTGGCAGTGACTGGTATTCAGCTGCTAGAATTACATGAGGTGAGGTGAAGGTGAGGTGAAGTCGCTCAGTCGTGTCCGACTCTTTGCGACCCCGTGGACTGTAACCTACTAGGCTTCTCTGTCCATGGGATTCTCCAGGCAAGAATACTGGAGTGGATTGCCATTTCCTTCTCCTGGGGATCTTCCCGACCCAGGGATCGAACCCGGGTCTCCCACATTGGAGGCAGATGCTTTAACCTCTGAGCCACCAGGGAAGCCCTTATGAAAAGCAGTATAACAGGGTGGTCAGACCTGGCTCATGGAGAATCAGGGTTCAGTTAGAACCCTCATTCCAATATTGAAAAGGTAAGAACACCAATCTTGAGTCCCACTGAAGTACAAACATAGGTGCAAATGGGATAAAGTAATCAGTGGCTATTGTTATGATTTATTCCTCATGACTCTCTATCTCAACCATGGCTGGAGATGAGCATAGCATGATTACTCCACTGATGGTTGCTATGAATTAACAGCAATGGATATTTTCAAAAATAATTACATATGGGAATGCAGTAGTTAGCCAGATATGTAAAATATCACTGTTTTCCCATATAAAATGTTTATTTAATTGTTTCTTTTAAAAGAGCACATTCTTTCTGCCTGGTGAGAGGAGAATGTTTGCTAAGATAGTCTAGGGCTGACTTTATCACCAGGCCAGTATGCCATGAGCAAAGGAGACCAAATTGTTGAATTAGAGTTTTTCTTTATACATTCAGAGCTAAAGAACACTTGATCCAAAGACTTCAGCTCTCAAACCTCCCCACTCAAGGTCCCTGAGTGTGGGCCAACTGTGGGAAGGCACCGGAGGAGACAAGGGTTCTGGAAGAAATCAGGCTATGATGTGCATTGGGCAGGCAGGCCCTGTTCCTTACATATGAGCTGCTGGGGCACCTAAGGATACCTGTTCTGTTGTAAATATTTGTTGAGTGGACCAAGTTCTGCCATCTCCATGACCAGCATCCAGGACTCTGCTTCACATATCCCTATCATGCGCACAATGTAAGGGTTGTCAAGCTGCTGCATGACATTCGCTTCTGCTAATAACTCATCCTTAAGAGCAGGGTCATTGGCCTCATTTTTCAGGATTTTCACAGCCACTGTTTTCACAACTCTGCAAAAGAAATCAAAACGCATAAGAAACTTTTCAAATTGGTTCACGTATAGATAATTATCTTCCATGAAGTATAATTCCTGTGTTGGAAATGATGTAATGGAAATACCTGCCATGGTGTGGAAATGTGTCTGAAGAAGCCATGTTGTACATGGCTAATTCTTCAATCATGTTCTCTCATTTTATAGACAAGGAGTAATATGTAATTAGTTGAAAATAATGGGACAGTGCCGAAAAATGCCCCAACCAACCAGAAAGCTGACACACTGTAGAATATTTAAATAACTTTCAAACAAACTTTAAAAACTATGACATGCACGGATTCCAGTAACATCTTGAGATTTATCACATCATTATGTATAATGTATGTAATTACAGCATGCCTTTAATATATGTTACAATGAATTTCTAGATGCAGAATTAAAAAGCATGCACTGTTGAAGCTTATAATTTACAAAACACTTCTAAAAAATGAGTTTTGTTCATTTTAAGCATGCTTCAAAAAGTTTGAAAAAAACTAATTCTTTTCCATTTTCAAATAAAAGCATCATCTAAGTCATGTTTGAACTCTTGAAAATATCCTGACATGGTGGGGCTTAAAGAAATAAATAGCACTTAACTATGTACGATTTGAAAAACGGCATCTTTTCATGATACAGTTCCCACAAATGCAGGAAGTATAACTTTTTTGTTGAACTTCAAAAGTAGAAAATAAAAACACAAGTATCAAATAAAATAGGTTAAATAACATAATAACAGAGTAAGTCTAACATACATTCAGAAAAGAACATATAGCTGCAGTGTAGAACTCAAGAGTATTTACACATTACACATTCCTATACAGAAGGAAGTATAGAATTTATCCAGTACCCAAGAAGCCTCTGCATCCTCCTCCTGAGATCAAGGAAATATAATATTATGCCATCTCTAGACAGCTTATTGTTTTACCTTTCACATTTTGGTCTACCATCCATCTGGAATTAGTTTCACGTATGGTGTGAGGTAGGGGTCAAAATTAACTAGCACAAACCTCTTGATTCCTCCAATGTTTAAGGAAGAAAGAACATTCACAAACTTTTCCAGAAACAAAAAGAGGAAGGGAACTTCCCAACTCATTTTATGATGTTACCATTAGCCTGATGCCAAAACCAGACAAAAAAAATTACAGGAAAATAATTTACTGATATCCCCCATGAATGTAGATGCAAAAATCCAAAGGGAAATATTAGAAAATTTAATTTAGTGCTTTATGAGAAATATAATGACTATATAATTCATGAATAAGATAGGTTTATTCCAGGAATGCAAGGTGGGTTTAACATCTGAAAATCAATCAGTGTAATTCATCCATAAACACAACAAAGGAGAAAAAGACCATCAGCAGAGGAGAAAAAGTAAACAAAAAATGTAACACACGTTTACAATTAAAAACAAATTTCTCAGAAAAGTAGAAATAAAAGGAAACTTTCATAATATGGTAAAAAACAGCTATGAACCTACTGGTGAAATACTGAAAGTTTTCCCCCTGAAATCGGGAATGAGGAATGTGACCACTGGCACTTTTATTTAACATTGAACCACAGTATCTAGTTAATACAATAAAGCAAGGAAGAAGTGTAAAAGTATAAGAATTGGACAGGATGAAATCAAACTGTTGTTATTTATAGATGATATATTTCTAGGTCAAACAATACACAAATAAACTACTAGAAATAATGAGTGAAAAATAATAGAAGACTTTAAGAAAAGTTGTTGGACATCAGGCAAACAGACAAAATCATATTCTTGCATTCAAGCAATGCCAAGGAATAGCAAGCAAAAATTTTAAAATTATACCACATATAAAACCAAAAATACTAAATACCTATGAAAGAATCCAGCAAAGCAGCTGGGCAAGACCTCTACACAAAAAACTAAATAATTTTGCTCAGATAAAGACCCAAGTAGATGGAAAAAATGGGTCATGCTTATTGATATGAAGACCCACTACTGTAAAGACATCATTTTGCCCCCAGTTAACTTATATGGCTTTTCCTCTCCCCACATCTCTAGTTGAAATTATGTATCTATAGTCATGTCCATGTCAATTTGTATATTTAATTAAGCAAGGAATTGAGTATCACAAACAAGTTGAGAAAATTTATACCTTAATACAGGATAATTTATATTCATTTTATAAAATAATGGACATATATTAATTTATTTAAAAGTAAGCATAGCAGTCATATATCTATATATATAGTGAGTGAAGTCACTCAGTCGTGTCCGACTCTTTGTGACCCCATGGACTGTAGCCTACCAGGCTCCTCCCTCCATGGGATTCTCCAGGCAAGAGTACTGGAGTGGGTTGCCATTTCCTTCTCCAGGGGATCTTCCCGACTCAGGGATCGAACCCAGGTCTCCAGCATTCCAGGCTGATGCTTTACCCTCTGAGCCACCAGGGAAGCCGTCATATATATCATATATATATATACACACACATAAAGTCAGAGATAACTTAGTGACTGAACAACAACATATACATATATACAAGTATAAACACATATGGTGAAAGGGGTATGATTAAAAGCATGTTTCTGTGCATACTCTTGCTTGTATTTTTGACCCTTGAGCCATGTAAATTATCTACTCAAGAAAAAAACTGTATACAAATTTCTTAAATTTAAAATAGCATCAAACAACTAAACCCAATTATATTCATATCAGTAAGTTCCTAGCTTGGACATAGATTTTCAGAGGCTTTGTTTCAAAGGACTTTAGAAACCAATAATTGTACTGAAAATTCCATGACAGATGCCTTCTAAGCACCAAATAAAATACAAAGAGATTTTTAGTAATCTAGCAATTTTAATTGTTATATAATACATACTAGGATTTCCAAGGTGGTGCTAATGGAGAAGGAAATGGCAAGCCACTCCAGTGTTCTTGCCTGGAGAATCCCAGGGACGGGGGAGCCTGGTGGGCTGCTGTCTATGGGGTTGCACAGAGTTGAATACGACTGAAGCAGCTTAGCAGCAGCTAGTGGTAAAGAACCCTCCTACCAATGCAGGAGACATTAGAGACATGGGTTCAATCCTTGGGTTGGGAAGAGCCTCAGGAGAAGGAAATGGCAACCCACTCCAGTATTCTTGCCTGAAGAGTCCAATGGACAGGGAAGTCTGGCAGGCTACAGTTCATAGCGTTGCAAAGAGTCGGACCCGACTGGAGCAACTTAACATGCACGTGCAGGCATATAATACATACATACTGTTCTTTGAAATTATAGATTAGAGCAAATAAATAATTATACTAATGATACTTGTCATCATGAATTTTCTGGCTAAGAGATATAAGACAATTTTTAAAAATCAAAGAAAATAAGTGAAAACACTGTTATCAATGAATGATTGCATCTTAAGTAATACATATGTGTATGCATGTGCATATAAAGATCTGAAAATTATAGACACTCAGGTTTGTTAATGGTTGCAGTGTTTGAGTGGTAAAATACAATGTATTTATTTTCTTCTATTTTCATCGACTCTATTTCTTAATTTGCTATAAGGGACACATAATACATCTAAACTATTACATATATAGTTAATATATATAATGGATGCTTTCATTTTAATTGTACCAGAAATGAACAAAAAATTTATAGTCAGTCACAAAGGATTTAGCCATGTCACATTACATTTTGTGTCTGGGATTAAAAGAACATGATACATGTATATGTGGTAGTTTCTAGCATGTAAGCTCACATGAGAATAAGTGCAGGGACATGGTGCAAACTTTTGACTTACTTTTTCATCTGGTAATAGCCCTTCTTCACAGTCCCAAAGTTCCCAGAGCCCAGTTCCTTGTCCTCCAGGGTCAGCAGCTTCCGGTCCAGGTAGACCTCCTTGGGCCGGATCTCCTCGGGGTCTGCATAGGGGCTTTCGTAGACCTCAGTGTCCATGGGCAAGGCTTCTCTCTGAGCTTCTGAAAAGGAGTTAAGAAATTTACAGCCTGTGAACTTGATCCCATGTGAAATTGCCATTGTCCCCTGCTCTTGCCTCCTGGGGTCATGCCTTGCCTTTCATGACCTTGGTTATCTTGGGCATTTATAGTACCTGTGAGCACTTCAGACACAGCCTTTCCCAGCTATGCCAGGGTAGGAAAAATGCCCTCATCTTTGTTGTACTTGACCCCTGTCCTTGCACTAAAGTACATCAAGAAAGAGTTTTCCTGTCAGCAGAAGAGACAGATGAGCTCAGTCGTGTCCAAATCTTCGGGGTCCCATGGATTGTAGTCTGCCAGGCTCCTCTGGAATTTTCCAGGCAAGCATACTGGAGTGGTTGCCACCCCTACTCCATAGGATCCTCCCAACCCAGGGGCTGAGCCTGTATCTCTTGCCTCATCTGCACTGGCAGGTGGATTCTTTACATTGGCACCTCCTGGGATGTGGCCCTCCTAATGGACTGTGGTGCCTTTAAACTCTGTCTGAAAATCCTGGCCCTCCATCACTGAGAGGCGGGGTCTATGTCACCTCCCCTCCGTGGCTTCTGTAATCATGTCCACCATAGAGTACATAACGAGTGATGCCTGTGATATGCTCAGGCCAGGTCCTAAGGGCCATGCCCCTTCTGTCTGGGTTGCTGGGACTCTTGAAGCGTCAGGCTCTATGCAGTTGTTCAACTTCCCTGGCTCCTTCTGTGCTGTCAGAATGCCCCAGCCAGTCCAGGTGGAGAGACCAGATGAAGAGTCTCTGAGGCTTCATATCCTGGAGATGAAAGATGCTGGCTGGCCTCCAGTGCCTTGGTTCTAGTCTCACCACGGTCTCCACTCCTGCTGGCCCAGCTCCATCCCCGATCTGCCTGTAAGAGGCCCCATGCCGCCACGGCCCAGTTCAGCCTTGCCCAGATTCCTGATCTACATAACTGTTGCTGATTTAAGATACTAACTTTGGGGTTGATTTTTTGTAGCATTAAGTAGATCAAGTTTACCAACTAAAACAGAAACCTGGGGCCACCTAGAAAACCTAAGAAGCTGATCCAGAGTCCCCATTTCTGACCAGTCTAATAGAGGCCTTGTGAGTTTGAAGGGGTGCTTCCTCTCCTGCCCTCACAGAATCGCTGCAGTTCCCTGAACGTGTCTAGAATTCCAAAACGTAGACGTTTCTTCAGTTTTTACCAGCTACCCATTGCTGGACCTCCATCTGAATTTACTCCTGGACACAGACATCTTTCCAAGAACAGATCTTAGAAATGGAAACTTTAAGTAGCGTTAGTTATTACTGGAAAAGGTGAAATATTCTGAAGCAGGGGGTTTGAAGGATATTTTCAACATGGCTCATTTATTGTGAGGGAGGCTGTTCAGACCATTTCATCCAACAGACACCACTACTCACAGGCACATGGCATCTTCCACCTGCCCCCAGATGACAGGATCACTCACTGCTAAGCAGCGCCTGTAACAGCTGCTGACAGCAGGGTGAGCCTGCCCTGCCATTTGCAAGGGACTGTGGGAGGCATGCTTGCACTGTGAATGCCCAGGACCAAAGGGGCAGCTCTTACCTCTCTCGTTGGCCCACGGTCCTCGGTCTGGCTCGTAAGGGTTGAATGTTGTAGAACTATCCACCTGGTTCCCTGAGGCTGTGCGGGTCTGAGGCACACAAATGATAACAGCTCATTTTTCTTCATGAATAACACTGTTGAGTTGGCCTGCATACTAATTTGTATTTTCAAATAATCACATCTTAACTTAAGCAGAGAAGACAAAGGAAGGAACCAGGAAAAGAGACAGGAAAACAACAACAGCATGGCTTATCTCATTCTCCGGGCAACTGATGGGATGCTGTGAAGGCTAAATAAAGCTCATGCTTCTGTAACAGAAGGGGCCTGCAGGGATCCCAGGGGGTATTGTGAGAGAATCAACCAGAACTGTTTTGGTGGAATTTCCGCCTACTTACTTGCCCTTTCAAATCCTACTTTCACTTGCTAAAAGATGCTGAGGATTTTCATTATCCCCTCGGATTCATTCTCCTCCATTAATTTTTTCTAATATTACAGAGAAGTTATTGAAAAAGAAACATTAAGTATCCACCAGCTGCTTCAACCCACTTCCCAACTCTAAAGCATCCATGAATTCCCAGTATCCACATGTATCTTTACAATCTGTGGAGATCTAGCCACATTTGGGTATATGCCAGAGGGTAGTGTTGGTCTGGTCAGTAAGCTAGAGGTACCAAGATGAAGCGGCTGCTAGCATCCCAGGTCTAGTGCCCCACCTGTTAATTGTCACAATCGTCATCATCATCATCTACCAACTCTTTGAGACAGGGAAGCCTGTTTTTGCTAACCTGAAGGCAGGCATTTCTTCCTTGTACCCAGAGCAGGTAACTGACGCAGATAAAAAAGCCTTGCTGGCCATTATTAATGGCAACTTTCCTTATTATTTATTTGATTTGCATCAGTTTGCAGCAGGAAATAATGGGGGGAAATCCACTGTTATACTCCTATATCTTTTCCCTTCCAAAAATCTCCATCTCAGTGGAGATCCACCTTTATCCTCAACTAAAAACAAAGGTGTGTGCTTAGTCACTCACTCATGTCCGGCTCTTTGTGACCCCATGGACTATAGCCCGCCAGATTCCTCAGTTCATGGGGATTCTCCAGCAAGGAATGGGTTGCCATGCCCTCTTCCAGGAGATCTTCCCAACCCAGAGACTGAACCTAGGTCTTCCACATTGCAGGTGGATTATTTACTGTCTGAGCCACCAGGGGAGCCCAAGAATACTGGAGTGGGTAGCCTATCCCTTCTCCGGGGATCTTCCTGACTCAGGAATCAAACCAGGGTCATCCTGCATAGCAACTGGATTCTTTGCCAGCTGAGCTAACCGGGAAGCCCCCAAATAAGGATATTGCTACTAAATTTGGTTCATAGTAAAACCATGGTTCGAATTATCTTTTTGGCATGAGTTGAGTAGAAAGAAATTTTATATACCCATTTTTTTTTTTTTTTTGCAGTGCCCAAACACTGGCCATGAAGAAATGAGATACTGCCATATTTTGGAGAAATTTAGAGAAACAGACAGTAAGCTGAATTTTACACAGTCGCTTGTCTACTGGCACACACAGAATGTTCACCTGCCTTCCTGACATCCCCAGCTCAGGATCCAAAGTACAGTAATGAAGCCACAGTGCATCACTTCTGCGACATGGTCACCCGTGCCTGAAACTGTCTTCTTGCTGCTTACCGAGCTCTGTGGAGCCCTGGCTCACCATGGCAAAGGCCCTTCTGACAAGCTAAAGGACATCTGCTCTTACGTGTCAATGCAATGCCATTGTATCCATTTTCTGATCCACTTTCTCAGCATTCTTATCAAGCTGTTTAATAGAAACAGCTGTGATGTATCAAGAATGAAAATAGAATATAAGTTACAGGGGATATAATCATTGATTTACTGCATCAGAGCTTTGTTGCTAAATTGTTCACTCTGCTGCTGCTGCTGCTAAGTCGCGTCAGTCGTGTCCGACTCTGTGCGACTCCATAGATGGCAGCCCACCAGGCTCCCCCGTCCCTGGGATTCTCCAGGCAAGAACACTGGAGTGGGTTGCCATTTCACTGCTAAATAAAAATGTGTTCAACAAACATAACATGAAGGAATGAGTGAATGGAGATAAACTTCAAACTGGGAGATGTGAAATGTAAACACTTTTAATGTGAGTTGAAAATGAATTCTCTCTCAGGTTCCTCTAGTAATAGGTGTGGATTAATTCCAAATAACAATATACCACTTAAAAAAATTAACATATGATTATAAGACTCTTGGATATACAGTTAGTTCACTTTTTATTTATAATTACCCTGTCTCAACGGAACTGTCCTAGGAGAAACTAGGTAATTAATTCCCAAAGCTTGCCATATTCCTGCTCTGCTTAGTCCCCTCCGGTAATCAAACTACAAGATTGAAATAGTTTTCAAATTAAAAAATAAATTCTCTTTTAGGTTCGCATTGACTATCATTTCAACTTCTCTGCTTTTTTCCCTCGAGGTAGGAAGGTTCTGAACTCAAAAGCAAAACCATGACCCCAGGACCAGCCATCATGGACAAGGAGAAGGCATCGACACTCCTTCTCTGCACTGGAAGGCCTCCCACTCTTTTCCCACTTAGGGATGTATCCCAGGACTGCAGCCCCTCCACCCTGACGGGATGTTCTCCAGAGCAGAAAGACTTCATAAAGGCTGTTACATCTGAAGCCAGAATGCAGTGATCTGTGATATGAATCCTGCCAGGGCAAATTTAAACACAGAGGTGGGGATGTAAAAAGTACTAAAAAAGACACTAGGGCATGAGGAGTAGGAATCAGTGGTGATGGCCACAGTTTGCCTACAGCCCTGGACAGAGTGACACATACTTTGATTGGCTGTGTGGTGTCCATCCCTTGTCTTGTCTATGGATAAGAAATGGGTTGTGGGTCTCCTCTCGAGAAGGTTGAGCCCCATCTTTTAAGCCGAGGTGGTTCAAGGGCTTCATTTCAACACTGCCCACTTAGACCACCATGTGATTAACAGCCTTTGCAGCCTAAACCCAGAATTTCCCTCAATAACCACATCAGCTCCCTGCCTGGACCCCTTGGCCCTCCCTGCCCTGACTGGGACAGAGAATGGAAATACACTCCAAAGAGAATGCTCTTTGGAAGAAATGGAGGTTTTTCTACTGTGTATGTTAAAAAGGCTGTGTTGACTTTATTTGAAGATGAAGTTACTAAGGCAAGTTTCATCTTTCCCAAAGCACTTGGTGATTCTACCCTTCAGTAGAACAACAACAAAACCCTATGGAATCAAATGCTTGATTGAAAAGAAGATTTGAGGACTTTGTAAACAATGAACTCTAAGGCAAAATGATAAACTAGGAAAGTATTGTTAATACTTAGAATTGAAATGCCTTTTAATTTAATGAAAAATGTATTGCTGATCCACTATATCATCTGTAGCTATTATTTCTGATCTGTATTTTATCATTTATTCTGCCCTAATCAATAACGTCCCCTTTTCTGCATAGAGAACAAGATATCAATGAAATGTTGGCTGCTGCTTTCCCCCTACTTTTGCTGACATTTGAAACTGAAGTCAAACCTGCAGGACACCACTAGATGTCACTAGCTACCTTAGCTTTCCGCCTTCCAAAGAGCAATTTGTGAGTTTTAAGTTTTGTAAATTCAAGTAAAAACAGATCACTCCACAATAATAAAAATAGTATTTGTTTAGGTTGGGAAGATCCCCTGGAGGAGGGCATGGCAGCCTACTCCAGTATTCTTGCCTGGAGGATCCCCTTGGACAGAGGAGCCTGGCGACTACAGTCCATGGGCTTGAGAAGTGTCAGGCACAACTGAGTGACTAAGCGCAGCACAGCACAGGTTATAAATTATGATCCCTGATCTCTTGCTGGCTACTTAGCTGCAAGTAGAGAATATATTTGACAAATATCCTTTGAGTGCCTATTTGTAAGAAGCACAGATTCCGAAGTGAACAAAAGAGAAAAATAGATTGCTTTTATGGAGCTAATTCAGAGTTTCCTGACTCGGGAACATTGTTTGCCAGGTATTCTGATTTTCATTTCTAGATCTTAATTTTTAGACTTAAAACACATTTTCAAGTCAGGTAACAGCAGTAATAATGATGACAATATATTCAATGCTTGTCACCACTGCAATGACAAAAAGAGCCAGTTGGCTTCAGAAATTTTAGCTGCCCAAACCAGACACAGTTCTGGTCTTCAGTGGAATGACTTGGGTCCCAATCCAAGGTCCCAGAGCTAAAGGCAGACTCTCCTTGGTCAGGGCATGAAATATTCTTCGGTTTGCTTCAGATCCATAAAAATAAGCACTTGGCTGTCATCATTAATCTTCCTCCACCTTAGAAGCAAAGATCTAAACCTGGTCCTTTATAACGATGTGGAAACATTTTCTCAAGGGTGTGGCCCACTGCTTCCACATTACCAAGTACATGGGTATGGTTTAAGAACTCCTTCTTTCTTTCTCCTAGCTGATTCTCCGTGAATCATGTTAAAATGTCTAAAAGTATTCCAATCAGCAATGTAGGTGCTGGAATAAAACATGAAAAATGGATTTGAATTTGAAATTCTGGAACATTTTTCAGAATTTTGTCCACAATTAAGACAAATGTGAACGCTATGTTTCATCTTAGAGAACGAGCCTTTGAACTCTGAAACAGAAGCACAGTCTTTAAGGCTGCTGTTGTTCAAACTGACAGTCATCCTCAATAGGATTGGTTTACATACTTAAAGCGGCAAAGAAAAATATTCCAATGCTAACAATAGGAGGAATTTTATCCATGTAAGGATTAACTCCTTAGAGTAAGTGATGGCAGGAAGCAAGGAGAGGGTAGATTATACTTGAATTATTTTTCAGTTAAATTCATTCACATTTTCAAGTGTTAAAATGTTACTAATCTCTAAAGAAAAATACTCCTGCCCTTAAGTTTTTGTCATAATATTTCAAATTATCAGATTAATAATATTCCACAAATCATAACACATTTGTCATTAACTATCTGCATGCTAGAGTTAATTCAGGTTCTAGCATGTCCATTTTGTGCCTGAATTATTTAAAAAACAACTATTCATATTGAACAAATAAACAAATTCAAGAAAGTTATTTATACCTTAACAGATGGGATATTTGACATAATTCCCACAAGTCTTTTTCATGACTGGTTAAATAATGGAAAATTCCTCTTTTATTTTTTAAGACCTAAGTATTAGTTCTCCTAAAATATTTCCAGTGAGTAATTAAAATATTTTTAATTCATTGCTTAAATCATACAATGTTTCTCTTTATTAATGAACTACTGATATTTGTGGCTTTTATGAAAGTTCAAAGCATACTTCAAAGCTGTTATAAATTTAAATAGACCAAAGCCCTCTTTTAGCCAGAAAAGTATCTCCACAGTATTAACCAGATTAATTAGCTTCTAATATTTGTCTTTTAAAAGTGATTAAGTAATTTAAGAGGGGCAAATTTTAAAAAGCACAACAGGGTTTCAATGAAAAAATGGGTCTCCTTGACACGCCATTTCCTACTCCCAAGGCAACTAGTGCTATCAGTATTTGCTATATTCTTCTAGAACATTCTACACTGTATCAGCACATATATATGTGCCCAACTTTGTCATCTTCAATTAACATAGCATTTTGGAAATGACTCTGTATCTCAGCTACCCATCGTGGTATGAATTTTATCATAACTGATTTCATTTATTTCCCATTGATTTTTAAATTATTTCCAGACTCTGTCAGTGATACAATGTTAGACATGTACCATTTCACATTTCTCCAATAAAGTACAGCTTACTCACCACACACTTGTTTTGTGGTGTCACCAAGCTTATTTATTCGGGCTAATTTTATAGCTGGACATAAGAAAGCACCATAGTTTTAACTCACATTGCTCTTATTATGAAATGCAACAGCTTTTCCTATGCTTAAGAACTGTTTATATTTTCTTTCCTATAAACTATCCTATGCCCACTAACCTATTAGATAGTTAAAACTTTTATTGATTCATATAATTTCTTTATAAAGTAAAGATATTGACCTTATATATGGATATGTGTATATATATATATATGATCACTGCTAATATTTATTCCAAGTTTATTATGTTTCTTTGGAAGAGGTTTTGGTTCTTATCCACACATCTTTTATTTTTTGGTAGTCTTGCTGATGTTTTTTTCAATTTCTTTAGATGTTCTTCTTTCATCTAAAGGCCTACTGAATCTTATTTTCTGGATACTTCTGTATCACTGTGGGTGGGTGGGCTTCGGGTTGCTGGGGATGAGCACGGGGCGGGAGAGGGGCTTAGTTCTTCACAGGCCGGGTTATGTTTCCTGGGGTGATAGCGCCTTAATGTGTCACCCTGACTGGCCTGAATGGTAGTGCTGTGTTACTGACTCAAACTATGATCGTGGTACTGCTGCGGAGGAATTTTGGAGAGGTAATTAAAATTCTTAATTAGCTGCTTTTATTTAGGGAGATTATCCTGGGTGGGCTTGACTGAATAAGTCAAGAGTTCTTAGAAGAGGCTGAGACTTCTCTAAGAGGGGTGGGGCAGGGGGAGTGACTGGCCCTTGGCTGTTAATGACAGTTCCACCTTGCTTATCCTCCCTTCCTGATGACTTCCCCTATGGACATTGAACTTCCCCCACAGTTGTGTAAGGCAAGTCCTAGTGATAAGTCAATATATATATATACATATATATGTGTGTGTGTGTACGTGTATACAGATGTTTATATAAATATGTACTTATGTGCGTTAAAAATGCACCTATGTGTATGTATATGTGTGAGTGCACTGTGGGTGTTTCATGCATAAACCTCTGACTGATCACATTCTCCTGGTTGAACCCTGAATGATGCCCTTGGACACTACAGAATTAAGGTAAACGTGGAAAGCTGTGTCTTCTCTGCAGTGAAACTGCTTATGTCTGGGACTGCACATGGGTGGAGGACTGTGCATCAGCACACGGGCCTTGGGCCATCAGAAAGAGAAGGATGAATAAACAAGTGGTGGGAGTCAAGAGTGTGGTCCAAGTCCACAGGGACTGCTCCACGGCTGCCACACAGACTCCATGCATGGAGGGGCCCAGGAAGCCAGGTGAGCGAAAGGTTCTAAGCCCGCCGATGGGGCTCCATGAATGGGCAACTCAGTGTCCTTCCCCAAGTTGTACTATAATATGAAGTTTTGTCAATGCAGTGTTTGATTAAGGACTCAAAGAGATGACTCATGGTTGAAAAGCAGCCTGAACCAGAGTTGATGGGGCACCATCTGGCCTATTTTCCCCAGAATATGGCCCAATGAGATGCCATCTTGACAACTAGGTACACCTTCCCCAAGGAGAAGGGGTGAATGCTGACAGGGGTTGAGGGCCAGGAGGGCCGGAAGGGGCAGCCGTGGATAGTTCACCTTGGACCCTGGGGAATGTTGACCTCTTCAAGGCCAAAGCCTCAATCACCTATTGGCCTGGTGGCTTGAAACAAACACCAAGTCATGGGGAAAAAAGGGTACTGGCCTAGCATGCATTCCCTTGACAACTCCCCAGCCTTCCAGCTCCTAACATGCCACCCTGGTGTGGACAGCCCCCAGGGTCACCCCTCTAAGAGCAATGCCCCAACATAACTGATGTTTCCCATGAGCTGATCCACCCTGACTGGGAATGTGGCCTCAAAACAGATAGTTACTCCATTCAGGTTGATCACCTAACTTTCCCCCTCAAACACTACATTAAACTCACTTCTCTTTTTTGTAGTCAACAAGATTGAAAATATCTAGAATATAACAGCCCACTTGGAAAGAAAATCTCAGGGCTTTTATGCTTTTCATTTATGTTGTTTCTGCTAAGTACTTCAGGCAATCTGCTTCATGAACTGACACTTGATTATATGCTGACATGTCTAGAAAAGGGGCTTCCTGGGTAGCTCAGCTGATAAAAAATCTGCCTGCAATACAAGAGAGCCTGGTTCAATTGCTGGATTGGGAAGTTCCCCTGAAGAAGGAGTAGGCTATCCACTCCATTATTCTTGGGCTTCCCTGGTGGTTCAGATGGTAAAGAATCCACCTGTGGGAGACCTGGGTTTGATCCCTGGGTTGGGAAGATCCCCTGGGGGAAGGCATGGCAACCCACTCCAGTATTCTAGCCTGGAAAATCCCCATGGACAGAGGAGCCTGGTGGGCTACAATCCATGGGGCCACAAAGAGTCGAACACGACTGAGCGACTAAAGCACGCATGTCCAGAAAAGTAGTAACTGGATATGAAAATGGAAAGAATTACTAATAAAATAATTTTATGCCACAATGATAAAACTAAAAAATAAGAAATCCATATACATGTTATAAATGTTTCTTGAGGGAGGTGATTCATTATAACTGAATCATTAAAAAACCTTTTATTTACCTCATAATTCAATCATACAGCAAAATATGAATATGCATTATATGCCAGCTTTTATTGCTGTTGTTTAGTCATTATGTCGTGTCTTTTGCAACCCTATGGACTATAGCCCACCAGGCTCCACTGTCCATGGGATTTCTCAGGCAAGAATACTGGAGTAGGTTGCCATTTCCTTTTCCAGGGGATTTTCCTGAGCCAGAGATCAAACCCATGTATCCTCTATTGGCAGGTGGGTTCTTTGCCACTGAGCCATCAGGAAAGCCCATATGATGTCAGCTTTACTGCCTCGTAAGTAAAAATGATGCTCTAATCCTCAAATTCCACCTTGTCTTTATATATGTTATACTTCAGGTTCTGTGTTGGAACTCTACAGCCACAATGAAGTTACTATGGCACTTGATATTTATAAAATCAATGACCTTGTGTAGTCACTGGGCAGGGTCCACTCTACTTTGGCTATTCCTTCCACCAACATGCAATTTATCTAGTCAATTACCATAACACCGCAGCATGTGATTCTGGTTTCCTTTGAAAAGACTTTCCCATATGCGGATTCCCTCCCACTTATGACACTGACGGAGACGACTTCCAAGTGCACATTGTAGCAGAGAGAGCATGCTCACGGTGATGGACTTTGCAGCAAAGGGACTTGGACCCACATGGAAAGCACAATGAGTACTGGGCACGGGCTGCCCATGAGGGCTACACATGGCAGGGACATGAGACCAGAGCAGCAGGAGGGTCGCCAGCAGTGCACACGGAGGGCAGAGCGTGGGTGCTGAGTGCGGGTCTGTCCTACCACTTAGTCAGGGACATCAAGCAGGGGACTCTTTAGCACCTTTCTGTGGTCACGCTTTGGGAAGGAGTATGATTTGATTCTTGAGATTATTCCACCCGCTGACCAAGTCTAGAAACCATAATGGCAAAGAGGAATAGTAAATGTTTCAGAAAACAAATACAGGCTACCTTACATGACATGTTATTTTAGCTGTTCTATAATTACAGTAACCCCCTCCAGATTCTGTTGATGAAATGCACTAGAGGCAACATGTGATCACCAGAAAGGCTGCAAGAAAAGCCTACTATTTGAGTAGAAGGATCTGGGAAAATATTTTGGCAATATTTTCCATGAAAGGCTATAAGATACAAGTTTTCATATTAAATAGCCCACTTTTCATATATAATTATTGTCAAACTGAAGACTAATCATCCTAAAGAAACTAATTCGGAGAGCTCAATTTTGTTACTTCTGGGTGCTGGTTCCATGATATTTGTGGAAATTCACTGAGTTGGACCCTTAGGGAACATGCATATTTTTATGTAGTCAGTAAAAAGTTTCTCCAAAATGTCTAACTCCTTGAAGCCATTATGTGATGCACAACTAAAGAGAAGCCACGATATTATTTTAAAGTTCTCACCCCTAAGCCCACATGCCTCTTAGAGCAAAATGGACCTGTCCCATGGTAGATAAAATCTTAAAGTTGACTCGCCAGGCCCGTGAGTCGTGTAAAGGGTAAAACAAAATGATGACTCCATAATGGTGCTTTACTCTAGAAGTTGATCCCAAAGTTCACTGGCATTTCAGTTCCCTTGATTCGGGGACAAGAGCTGCCTCAGACAGACTGCTTGGTTTAGCATAGGTGCAGCTTCTGAATAAGTCAATAGCTCCTACCATGGGTGGAGGGTTCATTTCATCTTCTGCAGATTTTAAGGGTTAACGGGCAGAAAGTGAAGTATAGAGCACATAGCTCATGTTGGGGGAATTTTTGAACCTCACAAATGGCATTAAAGGGCATCAAAGGTCCACAGTGAGGTCCCCTTCAAAGTAGCAGGACATAATTCCTGCTTGGAGTATAAATCTGTGTGTCAGCTCCTAATAGTCTGGAGGGAAGAGAGAGCTGGAATTCTCTCTCTTCAAGAGCATCAGGCATGTGTTGGCCAAACCCACATGTAGAAGTGTGGAGAGATCACATTCTTACCACCCACTGATGTGGAGGGGGTGGTGGGTTCTTGCCAAGCCTTCAACTCCATCCTTTTTTAGAGGCTTCTTCTCTCAAGTGATAGCACCAAGCACCCCCATTCCAAGCCTTCCTCCACCAAGCTATGGCCAAAGCAGCTCTCCTGGAAAGGGTGAGTTTTCTGATAACAATGTCTTATCTGATTTAACCAAAAGAGTTTGGCAGTCAACCTCACTGAGACAATTTATATACCCAGCTTACTACCCATCATGCATGTGGTCACAGGGATCATACATGTGACTCCTCATGAATGGGTCAGGGCTGAGCCTGAATAAATATGTTACCATTTCCAAAATCTACCAGGAGGTATATTTCTGAGTTAACATTGGGTTACGTGGATATTTCCTATACTTTTAGAAAATGGAGGGATTTTAACCTACCAAAGAAGCTAACTTAGCTAGCTCAGAACTGAAAATAGGCTGATTCTAGCTGCACTAGCAATCCCGGTTTATCAAGTGTGATAAAAGCAATGACCATAACTCCTTTGTCTAAAAATAATTTTCATTGTGCTGATATACAACTGCTTCATCATTAATGGCCTGGCTAAGTAACACTTACCCCAGGATGAGAACTTGGAAGTTGTGGACGGAAGTTAATATTTCCTGGTTAGAAAGAACATGCACAATTAGTGCTGTGTCAGTGAAAACCATCTATTTATCCCCTCCCCCACTGCAGAGAAATCAACGTGACTGTAAAATATTACTGTTTGAGAAACAGATATATTTTCTGCATACATTTCTTGTTATCCTCTTTCAATTTTCTCATATAAGCAATAAAAACAAATCCATTTTTAAAGTTACTGACCAGCTTTTGATGAATGATAAATATACAGTTGGAGCAATCATTTTAATCAATCAGTAAAACCAAAGTCTCATCCCATCTGATTTGACTTTGCAACAGATCAAATTTAAAATGAGGCTGATTATTATCAGCATCTGAAAGAGTGAAACTCCAATGTCTTGGCTACTCACCCGATTGCCCGCCAATTTTTTGACATGGAACTGTAAGAACTCTTAACAAACCATCTGATTTATAAGAATAATGCTCGACCAGCTGAAAAAGAAAAAAGTAAGAAAGTATCATAAATAATGGGGGCAGGAAATGCTCCTTACCTGGAGCAGCTAACTCCCCTTTTGGATTTTAAAAGTGATTCAAGGACAGCCCTAAACAACAAAAGGTGCTTCCTTGGTGGTCTTCCTGATTCCTCTCTACACTTGTTTTCTGCCACCCTCAGACTTCTGGCAGAAGTCCACATGCCACCTTCCCTTTTTAACCTTATTCTACTCCTTGCTCCCTTCCCTCCTTCCTTCCTTTCCTTCCTTCTTTCTTTCTTTGGTGGTAAGTTGCATGTCTTTGTTTATATTCTTCTATATCCATGTGATACTATAACAATGAATTCATTTATTCGGTCTTTCAACAAACATTCTGTTGTTTGGTAGGCCCTGAGATAGAACAAAAGGTAAACTATGGTGAATGAGACACATTTCCTACTGTTGAGGTGCTTACTTCCTTGGTGGAGAAGGCTATAAATGAATTATAATGTACAGTAATTGATTCTGTATTAGTGCTTTGGGCAAAGGCTTTGGACGGACAACTCAGCCCAAAAGTTTCAGAGAGAAGACATCACCGCACTAGTGACATAAGATCCAGGACATGGAGAAAGCTGGCCCTCTGGAGAATGGCCTTATGTTCACAGAAAATGGACACCCTTGGCTAATGGTGCCCAGGAAACTATGAATCATGATGTCTGATTCCTATATTAAAAAGGAAATGAATGGCAAGTAGATTTATTTATACCTAATCAAAATTATGCAACAGGAAGACAGCCTTAGTTTTCACATTTTCTTTTCTCAAACAGTCATTTTCTCTTCAAACAAACTAAAATCCTTCATTCTGATATTTCTTTCTTATCTATTTATTGATTCCTTTTCCATTTATGGATTCTTGACTCCTAAACCTGTTTTTTCTCTCACAACTTACCTATTTGGGTAAATGTTCATTGAATGAATATATTTTATCCTTCCAGGGAGCATTCTTCTTTTAAATTTTATTTTATTGTGGAAAGAACACAACATTAGATCCACTCTCTTTATAAATATTCCAGTATGACCAGCCCTGACACACTACTGAAATGGACAGCAAAGCTCTCTCTGTTCTGTTAAATGCAACAGTGTGTTCTCAGACATAGTATTGAGATCCCTACAACAGCTGAAATATCCCATGCATCTCTCCAGTATCATTCAAGTATCTCCTTACAGGCTTATGGTTTCAGACAATCTACTCCAAAAGGATGGGTGGGAGGTGGGCATATACATAAAGATTTCCCTCTTGGGCAAGGGTACGCAAACATTTTCTGTAAAGGGTCAGATACTGATATTTTAGGTCTTTTCATTCCACATATCATCTCTGTCACATAGTTCTTTATTAAAAAAAAAATCATCCTTTAAAATATAGAAACCATTTTTTTTCAGGGACTACACAGAAGCAGCTCAGGGCCAGACGTGATCCATAAGTGTGTTGATTCTTTCTCTACAGAAAGGAAAACTAGAGTAGTGAAAGGATTACCAACTCTCAGAAAAACAGTACCAGATTCCTGGGTAGGGGAAGGGTACCGTGGAACCTTACAGTTGTCAAGACAGAAAAATGAAATCACGCTCATGAAAATGGAATGTCCTGCTGGTACTTTCGAGGCTCTTTCTTAAACAAACATACAGGGGAAAGACTTAATTAAGGCTCACTACTACGATATGGTAGCAGAATCAGTAAATATGGGAAAAAGTCTTGGGAAGGAATTTTCCAACAATTAAAGATGTTTAACATTAAAGTCAGCATGCAGACTTGGAGACTGTGAGTGGACTCACTCAGGGAAAATGGTCATTCAGGAGAAATCCAATGGCTGTGTAGCAGTGATGGAGCCCAGGACCTTCAAGCATCAGACTGAAGGATGGAGGCCAGTGCCTTTCAATGCACACCATCAGCGATTCTTGTAGGAGGTGAGAGTCTCTGATGGGAAATTAATTCCAGAAGGCAATATTCCCTACTCATCTCTCTGATCTGCACTGGGCAAGCACTCTTTCAAAACAATACCATTAAAATAAAGCTAAGACTGTGGTCAATAATGGGCTACACGTCAATGAGCTACAAACCAAAAGATAATGTCAGCATTATGACTAATCTGCATGAATATTAAAATACCCAGCATGCAAAGAAAAAGATTTTCTTTCAGCTATAGTTAAGAGCCAAAATACATCATGTGGTGGTTACTCTGAATGCTTTAAAGGTAATAGGGATCCCTGATCTCAGGTTTTAAAAAGACAAGATTTTTTTGAGCCTAGTACTTTCCTGCTGGTGCCACCCATGAAGTTCCTGGTGGGGCCTGGTGTGGACATTTGAACCCTTCCCCAGTGACATCCTGCACCTACAAAAACTCAATGTAGCTGTCGTTCTTGGGGTGGCAGAGTCCTTTGGTTTTCTCTGCCTCTGGGCCCACTACAGTTTATAGGATGTTCTGCCATTTCCTCATGGAGCTGTGATTTAGAATGAAGCCAAGTTGTTCGTACCTGGTGGAAAGCAGGGGTGAACATCGGATTAGAGCTCACTAGTGCCTGAGTAGCTCTCATATTATACATTGCTTCAGGCTTTACTGGACTTCCCTGGTGGCTCAGAGGTTAAAGCGTCTGTCTCCAATGCGGGAGACCTGGGTTCAATCCCTGGGCCGGGAAGATCCCCTGGAGAAGGAAATGGCAATCCACTCCAGTATTCTTGCCTGGAGAATCCCATGGACAGAGAAGCCTAGTAGGTTACAGTCCATGGGGTCGCAAAGAGTCGGACACGACTGAGCGACTTCACCTCACCTCACCTCACCTCGGGCTTTACTATNACCTGGGTTCGATCCCTGGGTCGGGAAGATCCCCTGGAGAAGGAAATGGCAATCCACTCCAGTATTCTTGCCTGGAGAATCCCATGGACAGAGAAGCCTAGTAGGTTACAGTCCATGGGGTCGCAAAGAGTCGGACACGACTGAGCGACTTCACCTCACCTCACCTCACCTCGGGCTTTACTATCAGGTGGGTTAAGACGAACTCCTTTTTAGGCCAGGGGTGGATAATCCTATACAAGTGGCAGCCTGACACACAGGAAATGATGACCACTAGGTTGCCTTAATTTTGCAGCGATTCATTTTGCAGCAAGAATGGCACTTGACATTTTATATTAAATTTGGCCTCTCACAATTCAAAGAATAGCCTGATTAGCCACCTCTAAGACTCCTTTCCCAGCCATCTACACCTTTTGTTACTGTGTATTTGTCTGAAAGGCTGCTCTGGGCTCCAGGTAGAACGTCTCTGGTGCCTTAAGGCAGGATCTCCTGTTAAACCACGTGTAGTCCTGGTTAGGTACCACTGCCTGGTGCCAAGAGCTGAGGGGCCCTGAATGAGCTATGGGAGCCTCAGTCAGCTAACGTGGTAACCCTAGACCAATGCATCCAGGAGCCTGGAGGGTGCAATGTGGGCTCTGATTGGGCAGGTCTCAGCAAGGACCCAGGTCTTCTATAAAGGTCCAGGAGGACAGGTACCTGCCAGAGTGTGTCGAAATTCTTCCCGCCGGGGATGGAGAGCTTCCCCGTTTTGTCCTTGTCGATGCGGTAGTGCAGCACCTTGCCCTCGTGCAGCAGGCAGAGGGCGTAGGACCCGTTGTCCTTGGCCCTGATCCTGGAAGAGAGAAGACAGCGCGTCACCGTCACGCCTACTGCCTGCCGGGGGTGGGGAGGAGCGCCCTGGGCAGGCAGCCTGCAGCAGCGTCTTGACCTCGGGGTCAGGGGCTTGGTACCCAGGGAGGCCCAGCTCACAGCTCGATGACACCTCGAGTCCCAGACAAGGAACACCCAGCGGGCTTGGGAGCACTGAGGGGATGTCAGGAGAGGCCCAGGCTCTGGGGGTGAGTCCTCCATTCACCTGGAGCACAACTTGGCTCAGGGCACGGGCACGTGAATCCCACAGCGCCCCGGAACAGTGGAGTCTGTGCAGCCCTCTGCCCTTGGCCCCTCTCTTCCATGAGGTCTGCTTCTGGGTTAGATTCCAGACAGTGCAGTTCCCCCGCCCAGCCCAGGGTGTGTCACTGGAGGGGGTGTTTGGTGGGCATTTTAACTAGGGATTTTAACTAGAGAATATTTGAATATTCTCAACCCCAGATGGAGGCCAGGAAAGGCTCCCACTCCCTAGGACCCTATTCATTCCATCAAGCTCACTCTCCCTTTTACAGGGAGGAGAAAGCAGGACTGGGACTTAAAATGTCCCACGGTAAAGAATCTGCCTACAGTGCAGGAGACTTGGGTTCGATTCCTGGGTCAGGAAGATCTCCTGGAGAAGGAAATAACAACACACTCCAGTATTCTTGCCTGGAGAATGCCATGGACAGAGGAGCCTGCTGGGCTACAGTCCACGGGGTCAGACATGACTTAGTGACTAAACCACCACGCGACAGCGTCCGATGATGTCACCAGGAGAAGAAAATATCCTCCGCCGGGGGCTGGGGACCAATGAGCAGAACCAGGGCTGTGCTGGGTGCCCAGGCTCTGCCTCCTGGTCCCCTCCTTGGTGCCACTCCCTTCCCTTATCCAGGGATGAGACTTGTGAGCCTGATGCCAAACAGAGACACCCATTGCACTGCAGGGGGAGGTCTTCTGCCCTGCCCAGGAAGACCTGTGGGACTGTGGGAGGGTGCAGTCTAGGTGAGGGCAGCAAAGGCAGAAGAATGGAGGTGAATCCCCTCCCCCAACTGAACCCCTTAGTCATCACCATCCTCAGCCCATCTTCCCCTCTCAGCAACTCAAACCTTTGGGATCACAAGATGTGACAGGGTGAGTCGCTGAGATCTCAGAAGGTCCCAGAAAGCCTTGCTGGCCTTGTCATTTTCTAAAATGAGGGAAATGAGGCCCCCAAATGTTAAGCAATGTGTCCAGTCAACTGTACTTTGGGAAGAGGCCCAAATGTGCCAAAACTGTTGTGGGATTTCCCTGCTGTGGGGAAATTTCTGATGCCTCCCCTTGGCTGTAAGAGACCACATCCACAGGACCAGCTTTGGAAGCTGACGCAATCACTTTTGGCCTTGTAGATTCATCTCAAAAAGTGAGCCCAGGACATGAGAGCTAAGCTGTGTCACATGGGGTTGGAACTTTGTTTTAAAAATAAGTTTCTTTTAAGTTGTGCTTGGCTGTGCACGGCGAACAGGTTCCTTCCATGCCTCAGTGCTCAGGGCAGCTGGTGTGGGTGGCGGGACACACCCAGACTCCCCTCGACCTCTGCAGGACTGCTTCTGAAACCTTCTGCACTGTGAAAACAGCCCTTCCCCCAAACCCAAGCAGGTCGCCTGCACCCCAAAGTGTAAGCTCCCTTTCATGGTCACATGGCCCATTAAGGCCAGTTGGCTGCTGTCAAATTGAAAAACAACCACACAGAAAAGGAAAAACAGTTTTATATGAGGAAGAACTGAGTTTATCTCTTAGGGAAGCTATTTTATAAGGCAGGATTACTCACTCCTGCTTTGCTTAGTTTATAAGCATCAGTGGCAAACAAATTAGATAGTTTGAAGATTCAGAGAATTATACAAATTCTAAATACGAAGCATTAAGAATTTATGCAAATACATATAAAAGTTAACTTGGGATAACAATGTCCATAGGCCATTCCAAAATACCATTCTCTTTGATTTCAAGTCTTTTGTGTCTTGGGCTTCCCTGCTGGCTTAGAGTCTGCCTGCAATGCTGGAGACCTGGGTTCAGTCCCTGGGTTGGGAAGATCCCCTGGAGAAGGAAATGACAACCCACTCTGGTATTCTTGGCTGGAAAATCCCATAGATGGAGGAGCCTGGCGGGCTACAGTCCATGGGGTCACAAAGAGTAGGACATGAGTGAGCAACTAACTTTACTTTTACCTTTGTATCTTGGACCTTTGGGTCCTGGAGACAATTAAATGGATCTGAACTCTGACTTTCTGAATCCATGTCCAATGCTCACCACTCTATCTTGCCTTAAGTCTTGATTGATCTTTTATTGTTAAAACAGACAGAGGATCACAGAATGACAGGGAAATGGTGCAATCACCTCATTAGAAATGTGGAAATGGAAATGAAGCCCATGGTGGAAATAATATTATGCCCCTTCCAGACTGGCAAAAGTTAAAAAGACGGAAAATAATAAATTGCTGAGAATGAGGGCAAAAGGCACCTTCATTTACTCCCAGCAGGTGCATGAATTGGTTCAATCATTTTGGAATTCTCTACTGACTTCACTCACTCATTGAAACTGAACCTATTTATTCCCTGAGTCAGCGATCCACTCCAAGATATACAAAATGCATGCGTTCTGCACCCATAACATGTGTGGGAATGTTTATATCAGCTTTATCTGTCATTATCAAAAATTGTAAACAAGCTAATTATCTGCTGAGTACAGAGTAAGTCAGTCTTGGGGTGTTCATACCACAGAATGTCATGAATAAAATGAACAAATGACAGTGATACGAAGCACAAGTGACTCTCATAAGTATAAATGGACACTGTGATTCTACCTGTAAGAAGTTCCCAGATAGGCACATTTGAAGGATTTCATTGAGAAAGGTATACCTAGGTGGTAAAAAGTGAAAGAAAAGAGAACACAGGGTACAGAAAGTGATGTCCTCTGCGGGATGGGTGTGAGTGAGGGGACTTTTGTGATGCTGCTCCTATTTTAGTTCTTGACTTTGGTGGCACTTGCTTTATAATTATCCACTAAGATACATGTATAGAGTGAGGCACTCTTGTGTGTGTTGAATATTTCATAAGAAAAATGGCATTAAAAGAGAGCTGGTGTGAGACAGAAATAGATCAGCGATTTCTGTAAAGGCACACACTTCCTTGAGGATCCCCCCGAGAAGAGGCCCTGGAGGAGTCTCTCTCGCAGAGCTCCAGACAGGCAGCCTGTGCCAGCTCCCGGGATACCAGCGGCAACAGCTACCTGGTGAGCACAGTCTAAGGAGCACCAAGCACAGGGACAGACCGTGGACATGCAGCCTGAGCGGCCCCCAAGGCAGCTGGCAGGAAACGAGGCAAAGAAGGGAAACCCACAGGCCCAGCATCTGTAGGTGGCAAAGACCAGAGGCTTGGTGACGCTAACGGCCAGCAACTGTAGGGTGTCTGCTGGCTGGCTGCAGGCAGATCCTGGGCTGGGTTATTTTTAATCTAACATATGGAAAACAGTGGTTTGGAAGCTGACGTAGCTCCTCCTCCTCCTGGTCCCCTCCTGTTCCTCAGAAAGACCCTCACTGTCCTGGGACACCCACCGGGTTTGTCACGTGAATGCCCAAAGCAGAAAGAGAAAAGGCTGGTCTCGCAGCCTCTCTTGAGGTTGACCACCTTCCAGGTCAGCTATCTTCAGCATGTTCCCAGAAGCCCCAGAAGAATTTTTTTCCAGGGAGTCTCTTGGAAGAAGCAGACAGAAGAAGCCAAGACAAGTCTTGGCTCACGACAGATTTGTGTTTTGCTGTTACAAGGTGAGGGGCTTCAGTGCTTTCAACCTGTGACGCTGTCCTAATTGGCCTTAAGATTGACTTGAGGGCCCTGGTGAGACGGCAGCAGATCCACCTTGTCCCCAAGGGTAGATCGTCTCAGGCTCTGCCATGAGCAGGTTTTGCACATCACAGACGTGAGGCACAAGGCAAAACTGAGGTCAGGAGAGTGTTCATTCTGCCAGACGCAGCCTGGAGGGGCTCCCCCTTCCTATGACTTTCTGGATCAGAGAAAACATGTGCTATAATGCCCAGACATTCATAGGGAAGTAAGGACCCAAGCGGTGGTAGGACCTTCAAGGCGACTCTCACCCACCGAGGTCTGGGGTCATGGCATTGTGTCTGCTGCAGACAGAACAGAACAGCCGGGGCACAGCCTGGCTACCAGGCATTCTCACTGTCTGCGTTAATTTTTTTCCCCCATGGCAGAGCAGAGCATGGCTGGCTGGGGGAAAGGAGGGCGCTGGGGATGAGCTGTGTATCTACGGCCCGGATGGGAGGTTCAGAGAGACATGGAGGGGGGCTCCCTTCCAGAGCTGACACTGTATCAGGTGGTCAGATACTGCAGCGTGGGGCCCAACAGTGGCTTCTTAAGAGGGGAGCTGGGAGGGGGGAGAAGATGTGGGAGTGGCTCAGTAGTATGTGTGCTCAGTTGCATCCAACTTTTTGTGCCCCCACAGACTGTAGCCAGCCAGGCTCCTCTGTCCATGGGATGTTCCAGATAAGGCTACTGGAGTGGGTTGTTATTTTCTACTCCAGGGGATCTTCTTGACCCAGGGACTGAACCCATGTCTCCTGTATTTCCTGCATTGGGCAGATGGATTGGTTACTACTGTACCACCTGGGAAGCCTGCTCAGTAGTGTGCTTGCCAGCATAATGCCAGGAGCATCCTTGGACTCAGGAGAGGTACCAGCCTTAATGATCCACAGAACAGAAAAGAAAATGAAACTTCTGGGTGCTTCTGTCTTCCACTTCAGCAAAATTTAGGCACGTGAGACTTCCACACACGCAGTGGAAGCAGGATCAGTATGGAACACAGGTCCAGATATGGGGCCACGCCAAGCTCTTCTTTCACACATCTGCCTTTTTTAAAAGTTTTATCACAAACTCCCCTCTTTCCCCCTCTGCTCTAATTCATGAGGCGAAACCAGGCCACAAAGCTTCTCCTCCAGCTTCATGGGGACCTTGATCAGACCAACGAAGAGATACTCACATCAGTCCACAACCCCCTGTAAACTTTTCACTTCAGACAGGCCGTGACTCTTTTTGCTGACCTATAGCTGCAGAGCCACATGTGTTGAATGAAATGGCACACTTTGATCCCTGATGGCAGCACATGAGAGCACTCAAAAAACTCAGCTTTTACTGTGGGCATATGAGGGTCATGCAGTCTCATTCATCAATGAACAAAAGTAAGTTTTTTTTTTTTTTTCCTAAACCCACAGATTGCTTTTGAAGTGTAGGTATATAAGAAAACAATGAGCTATAACTTGAGCAGGGAAAAGTGAGTAACAAATAAGAAAAAAAAGCGTGTTTCACCTAATGACAGTACTGGCATGGACACAGGGAGAACATCCCATTCTTGGAGTCAGCAGCAAGGTGAGCATCTGAACCTAGGATTCCCACAACGAAGCAAGGACCATGAAGAAGAAAACCTCTTCAACCCCGGAGGACAGTGTCCCTGGCACAGAACACTTGGGAGTCCCACAGATGAATATCAATCAAATACAAGCTCAAAAGATCACCCCAAACCAAAGGAAACAGGAGTTATGAGAAAGAGGGCAGGAAGAGAAAGAGAGCAGGAGAGACATAGATTTATACATTAAGGACTCTCTGTATTGAAATCATTAGATTGAGAATATAAACTAATTATACATGAAATGTTCAAAAAACAAATGAGGGACTCACAAAAACGAGCAAGCAGTAAGATGCTCTCAAAAATGTACAGGACTATTTGAGAAACAACCAGAACAAACAAGACTGCTAGAAAATTAAAAAAATATATAACTGATGGAAAAAACAGTTGAAGCATGTATACTATCATGTAAGAAACGAATCGCTAGTCTAGGTTCGATACAGGATACAGGATGCTTGGGGCTGGTGCACTGGGATGACCCAAAGAGATGATATGGGGAGGATGGTGGGAGGGGGGTTCAGGGTTGGGAACTCATGTACACCTGTGGTGGATTCATGTCAATGTATGGCAAAACCAATACAGTATTGTAAAGTAAAAACATAAAATTTAAAAAATAAAATAAATAAATTAAAAAAATAATAAAGTAGATTAGATACAGATGAAGTGAAAATTGATGAACAAAAAGACAATCCAAGGACATTTAATAGTGCAGCACATAGAGAAAAGTCAACAGAAAATAAGAAAGAATAGAGGATGGAGTCAGGCCTAAAATATGTTTAATAGTAAGCTATGAAGGAAGAAATGATAAGGAAGAAGGATAGTAATATTAGAAAAAAAATAGATGAGTATTTTCCCGAACTGATGAAAGAAAAAGATTCATAGTTTCAGGAAGCACAACTACAGGACAACCACAAGGTGCGTTTTAAACACATTACCTTGTTCATCTCGATTAACAAGCCAGATAGCACACTAGTTTTCCCTTTTTATCATTCAGTAAACTGAGGTCAGAGAGATTAATTAGGCTGTCTAAATCACAGAGCTATTAAATGATTGTCCTTGTCTGGACTTAAGTTTCTACAAACAGAAGCAGTTTCAAGGTTAACTATGTCTCAATCAATCAAATAAAAACAGAAAAATTCCTTACTGCACGCACATATACTTAAAGATCCTCCAATGAACTTGGAACATCTCAAATTATCACTATTTTTAGTTTTGCTAAGGTAGGCACTGGGCATCTTGAACAGGCTCAAATGTGGTCCCCAGACCAGCATCACTTGAGAACTTGTCAGAGATCCAAATTTCTGAGTCATAACCCAAACTTGGTGAGTTAAAAACTGGGTGGGGGGTTGTGGTTTGACCCAGCAATCTGTGCTTTAACCAGCCTCCAGGTGATTTGCACACAAACAGAAGGCTGAGAACCACTGCTTACATCATCTGCTCTGGACTCTATATCCATCCTGTGGAACCTCCTTCTTCATCCTTTCTCCTAACTTACATTTGTTCCTTGCTCATAGGGAATGCAAGTGTATATTCTTACAAGCTATCTCACTGTCTCTGAAAAATGTGTCACATTCTGAACGTATTTTTTTTTTTTTCCCAGCTACCTTATACTGAATTGTTGTACTTACAGTGAAAAAGATGCCTCATAGCTCTTTCCAAAGAGAGGCATCCACCTGCCTCCCAGTCCACCTGGTGGGACGGGGGCAGGGGAGGGGAGAGGGCATTGTTCTAAGATTCAGGGGTGGCAGGTAATGTTACCTGGTGTCCCCAAGCCAGGTCCATCCTGGACAAGGACCACAAGGTTTTGCAGACCTCTGATTCTGGGTGGTCACAACCTTTTCCCTTAGAAAGGCATTATCACCAAATCTTCCAGTATCCAGCTGTGTACAGAATGGAGTACACCCTCATCAGACCATCTATACATGCTGCTCATTTCTTTACCTGTAAGTTCTCCTGGAGGGCTTCCCACAGGGCCCCGACACATAAGAGGCATGAATAAATGAATGTGTGTGTGCATAATTTGTGCACCCATGTGTGCAAGGGAGGTGAGGGTGTGAAGGGCATGGGGCTATAATGAAAATGAAAATCAATACAGTGGGCAATGGAAGGGAGGAAGGGAGGAAATGATGAGAGGATAACACTCCTGGAAAATGGCTAATTAGGAAGGGACGACGCAAAGACCAAAGGGCTTCTTTCTCCTCGAAAGTCATGAAGAAGGAAGGTCTGGGGCACCTGGATTTCAGATGCAGAGCACATAAGAGGACTCAGTTGTTCCATGGGCTGGGTGGGAAGATAATTGTGGAGGGCCTGAGAAGGGCAAATGGCACCACTACTTGGCACCTGCTCAGAGGCCTCTGCACTCTCTTCTTCTCGGCATACAGGGCTCTGGGGTACCTGAGATGATTTTTGACATATTAAAAAGCTGACATGGGAAAGGAGCAGGCGGAGGAGTCCCACCCATCACATGCAACAACCACAGGCCGGCGCAGGGTGCTGGGGCCCACCCCAAGCGCAGGAGCTGTAACGCTCTATGACCTCAGGACTGGGGAAGCCCACAGGCCACAACTCTCGCCCTCCTCACACGCTCCCCCGCGCAGGTGCCTCTCAGACCCTTGGACTCCGGCTCCCCTGGGCTTCCTCTTGGCCTCAGTCTTCACCTTCCTGCCCCTGCCCGCCCAAACCAGCTACCACATAGGCCACACTCGCTCTTGACTTCTGCAAACTACTGTGCCTGGCCCAAGACCTGACTCTCTGCCATCTCTCTCCCCACAGAAGCCTCATGCTCCTCTCTTTACACTCGGGGAGGGGGCAAGCCCAGAGGTCAGGGTCTCCCTCAGGACCTCACAAGTCTCCCAGACCTGACGGCCCCACTGGTTTGGCCCTGGAGACTCGGCTTGGCAGCACCTCAAACCCACCACTCTCCTGGGATCTCGATTTCAATCCCCTCCACCTCCCAGCCCCGTGGCAATGCTGGCCTGGCATTCACCAGGCATTTCCAAAACTAAGACCTGCAGTCAGCACCTGCAACCCACCCCTTTCCTTCCACCATTCTCGCCCAGTGGCTCTGGGTATGGTTGCCCAGCCCTTGTCCCACTGTGACTTTCCTCCCTCCTGATGGAGGAGGTCAGGCCTCCTGATGGTCAGGCCTGCCTTTTCACCATCTCGTGCGTGCGTGCATGCTAAGCTGCTTCAGTCATGTCTGACACTTTTGGACGCTGTGGACTGTAGCCACCAGGCTCCTCTATCCATGGGATTCTCCAGGCAAGAATACCGGTGTGGGTTGCCATACCCTCTTCCAGGGAATCTTATCAACCTGGGGATCAAACTTACATCTCTTATGTCTCCTGCATTCACAGGTGTGTTCTTTAACCACTAGTGCCCCCTGAGAAGCCTCAGCTAAATCTAATCAGCCAGTTTAAGGATCATTTGGCAAATCCTACAGTTAGTGCAAAAAAGGATGACCATCTGGCCTGAGACAGTCCTGTTATCCTCTGCTGTACCCCTTTCCATTCTTGTCATTGGCCCCTTTTTACTCTCAAAGTGTCCTTCAGAGGACAATCCATTCCCTGGCCCACCCCTTAGGATCTGAAGGGACTTCGGTCTGGCCTGATGACCTCCCTGTCACTCTTGCTTTGCTTCTGGCCAAGTCACACTCAGGTCACAATGTTGACCCCTAAGACTCTGCACTGACACTTTTCCTGCCAGGACCACTTTCTTTTATTTTTCAAAACACTATACGCTGTTTAAACTAACATTTGGCTGTGCTGGGTCTTAGCTGAGGTGAGCAGACTTCTCTCTAGTGGCGGTGTGCAGGCAGTTGTCCTGCAGCATATGGGATTTTAGTACCTCAACCAGGGATTGAAGCAATAGCCCCTGCATTGGAGGGCAGATTCTTAACCACTGGGCCACCAAGGAAGTCCCCAGTTTCTTTTCTTTTCTTCCTCCCCTAATTTTCTTCTCATTGCTCAGAGCACAGTTTAAACGTCCTTTTCCCCAGAAAGAGTCTTCCCACTGAGCCCCTGCTCTGAGCATTGGGGCTCCAGCTGAGAAGATGGTGGCCAGTCCCTGCCTTAGGCATTCGTAATAAGTGGACTGATGGACAGTAGACATGTGAAAAGAAATACAATAAAGATAACGCTTGAGAGTCAGTGTCCCTGGTAGCACTAGATGGAAAGACCGTGACGGTGCGTGGGACACTCGACCCGCTTTGCAGCACGTCTTTCTAACTTTGACATCTTCCCCTAGGCTGTACGGGCCTCCCTGACGGCTCAGCAGTCGAGAATCCACCTGAGGTGCAGGAGATGCTGGAGACTCAGGTTCAATTCCTGGGTCAGCAAGATCCCCTGGAGGAGAAAATGGCAATCCGCTCCAGAATTCTTGCCTGGAGATTCCCATGAGCAGAGGAGGCAGGGGGACCACAGTCCATGGGGCTGCAAAGAATTGGACAAGACTGAAGCACCGACATGCACTGAGGCTTTAAGCATGGTATGGGCAGGGATCAAAGTCTGTCTCGTTTGTCACGGTACTGTCACAATGCCTGGTACATATCTGGTGGAATTCATTATTTTGTGGAATGAAAGGATATTTTTTAAACAGCATACTTCTGTTTAAAGTCAGACAATAATAGATGACAGAAAAAAAATAAAAGAACCATAGTGAAAATGGCATTGGTGACTTATTGGTGTGATGATTCCTTTGATAGATCTAAACTACTACCTTCTCTGTGCAAGGTTAATTCAGCCATTTGGAAAGCCACCATCTGTGTGTTTTAAAGGTCACCTTGAACTCGCTCCTGACTCTTTAAGACTTGAAAGAATCTTTAGCCAAAAACAATAAAATGTTTACTTGGAGACTAAATACAAAAAAAGTGACAATTCCACTGTTTTATATTTGCAGAACACGGCCTGTGTAGAGCATTTTTGTTCTGAGATAGCTTCCATGATGACATGAAGGGGCCAGCACATTACATTTCAACAGACATGATGTGCTCTTGGGGGCAGCCTGTGTGCATGAGAGCTCTGAGCTGCCCTGCATGAACCACATGGTAAGATATTTATACATGAGATGGTCAGAGGTCTGTTGACCACAGCCCATCCCCGTAGGCTCATCTGGCCCAAGCAGGGTCCAGCAGTGTGACCACATGGCCTTAGAGTTTTATATAATTTGTAAAAGTTATTTCACCATAGCCAGAGAAGACCACTCTCTCCTCCACTCCAACTTCCTTTCCCAGAGTTGACAGTAATCCTAAAAATGGATATGCATTACTCAGAATGAGTTGTGACCCAAGAGGAAGGACCAAGTTTTCTTTTTTCAATATTCAGGAAATATTACCAAATTATTGTCAAATGAAGAGGCAACCAAGCACTGTGCAGTCAAAAGATGCAGAAAACAAAAAGTGCTATAGACATGTGTCAGGCACTTAACTAAAAAAATGATATTACGTTTCAAAATCTTTTATGTCTGAAGTATTTATCAGTTTTTTAGAAGCTTGCAATTCATTGTGATTTTTCTCTGACTCTAAAATACTGCATTTTGTACCTAATTTTGTGTTCTTTTTAAAGAAAATCTCCAAATTATATAGGCTTTGAACCCCACCAATTCTGGATCTTTCCTTTTGGGGAGAGGATACAAATTTTTCATAAAGTAAGCTTTGTTTCCCTTTCCTAACAAACTCATTTTGTAGTCACACCTGAGCTGGGCTAATTTCTCAAAATCGCAAACCATGCAGTCAAATGAGGCCTCAGAGAGCCGAGGGGATACATTCTCAACATAGCCTGTCCACTCTGCCTCTGTCCCTGGGGTCACGAAAGAGGCAGAGCTCTGGCCCCCATTCACAGGACCTGGGCTGGGGGTCCCTGTCTGGTGTTCCCACCTGGCCATCTAGACCCAAGACATGGATAGGTATCCTAGAACACCACAACCTGGAGAAGTTAAACTAAAGACATTTCTTTCTCATAGTGCTAGAGGCTAGAATTCTCAGATCAAGATGATGGTGCTAACTGCATAACACAGGAACTATGTTCAATGTTATGGAGCAGCCTGAGGAGGGGTGGGGAGAATGGATACAAGTGTATGTACGGCTGAGTCCCTTTGCTGTCCACCTGAAACTATCACAACATTGCTAATCAACTATATTTTAATACAAAATACAACATTTCTTAAAAGGATGCTGATAGAGCCCATGTCTTGTGACAGCCTGTTTCCTGGCTTGTAGACCGTCATCATCTGGCTGTGTACTCACATACATGACCTTGCCTCGGTGTGCGCAGGCAGAGAAAGTCTTGTCTCCTCCTTTTCATATGCAATCCCATCATGGGGACCCATCTTCGTGGCTTTGTCTAAACCTAATCATCTCCCAAAGGCCCCACCTCCAAATCTCTTACACTGGGGGCTTGGGCTTCGACATATGAATCTTTGGGATCACAGCATTGAGCCCATTATAGGAGGTGATGAAAAGCCACCTCTAGAAATGCCACAGATGACTATGAGGGTGGGGGGTTCTATGGACCACACTGTCCATCCCCTCTGTAAAGAGCCTTTACGCTTACATCCTTTATTATCCAAGGACAGTATAATGTCTCTCTTGGCCACTCTTCATAAAGCCATTCCTGAGCAGTCCCAGCAGTGCTGTGTGGACAGAAGACAAGGCAGAGAGTGGGCATTCTGAGTGACACGTCCTGGCACCATGCCTTACATGGCGAGAGCAGTGGGACTTGGGGCCGGAGGGAGGCCCTGGACATGGATTTTTCTGCTGCTTCCTCTCAGGCTATGGTTTTTCCAGTAGTCATGTATGGATATAAGAGCTGGACCATAAAGAAGGCTGAGTGCCAAAGAACTGATGCTTTTGAACTGTGGTTCAAAAGAGAAGACTCTTAAGAGTCCCTTGGACAGCAAGGAGATCAAACCAGTCCATCCTAAAGGAAATCAACCCTGAATATTCATTGGAAGGGCTGATGCTAAAGCTCCAATACTTTAGCCACCTGATGCAAAGAGCCAACTCACTGGAAAAGATCCTGATTCTGGGAAAGACTGAAGGCAGGAGGAGAAGGGGGTGACAGAGGATGAGATGGTTGGATGGCATCATTGACTCAATGGACATGAGTTTGAGCAAACTCTGGGAGTTAGTGAGGACAGGGAAGCCTGGAGCGCTACAGTCCATGGGGTTGTAGAGAGTCAGATATGACTGACCAACTGAACGATGGCAATCTCTCCATCCAAACACATCAGAGACCCTAAATTCCAGCCCTCATCTCCTCCTTGTCTGACAGTCCTGGGCAAGTTCCCTTGTGCCTAAGTCCTTGCTGCTGCTGCTGCTAAGTCACTTCAGTTGTGTCTGACTCTGTGAGACCCCATAGACGGCAGCCCCGTCCCTGGGATTCTCCAGGCAAGAACACAGGAGCGGGTTGCCATTTCCTTCTCCAATGCATGAAAGTGAAAAGTGAAAGTGAAGTCGCTCAGTTGTGTCTGATTCTTAGCGACCCCATGGATTGCAGCCTACCAGGCTCCTCTGTCCATGTGATTTTCCAGGCAAGAGTACTGGAATGGGTTGCCACTGCCTTCTCCACTTAAGTCCTTGACTGAAAATCAAAAGATTTAGACCATTAGCAGTGAGGTCGCTCTTGGCTCAGAAGTTCTGCCACCATGTAATGTACTTCATACCATAATTCAAGAGGAGGAAAAACTACAATCTGAGTTGGCCAGATTCCCCAGACACAATCCATCTCAACAGTTAAGAGTCTTTGGACCATACCTTCTGCATTTTAAATTGCATTAGAGAGGATTTATAGCCTCATTTAGGTCTCAGACATTTTGAGATATGGTTTCTGTGGGTGGCAAGAAGACTGTTTTTCTGAGATGGAGGCTGGGGATCTGCTCCATTGAACCACAATGCAGACTAGAGATTCCAGAATGAATCTAATATTTTCACACTCGATTCTCCAAGATATTCCTAAATGGGAACTGTAAACCTTCAACATTAGACATGGGTGTCCCTTGGCTTTTCATCCTATGTTTATTAATGACTCAAAATCCACTTATATTTATTAACCTACTATGAAGTAGGGCTGCCATCTATGGGGTCACACAGAGTCAGACACAATTGAAGCGACTTAGCAGCAGCAGCAGCATGAAGTACTTAACATTATGTGTGACCTATTCATGTGTTATCCGTGTATGTATGAGTTGCTCAGTCATGTCTGACTCTTTTTGACCCTATGGACTGTAGCCCACCAGGCTCCTTTGTCCCTGGGATTCTCCAGGTAAGAATACTGGAGTGGATAGCCATTCCTTTCTCCAGGGGGTCTTCCTGACCCAGGGATTGAACCCACGTCCCTGCATTGCAGGCAGATTCTTTACTGTCTGAGCCACAACGAAGCCCATTATTAGGAATCACAGAGGATAGGTTCTGTTTCTGAATCTGAAAGCCTCCTACATTCTCAACATCTTCCAGGTGCTGTGAGGGTGTTCCAGGTAAGAACTGCCAGTCTTGGCAAGTCTTAGACAGGGTGGCACAGGAAACAAGCACCTCTGCGCCGGTGTGAAGAGATTGGTGGGGCTATAAGAAGCACATGGTGGTCATGGGCAGCCAACTGGAGCCAAACCATGTCCAGAGGGCTGGGAATGGTCAAGTCTTAGACAGGGTGGCACAGGAAACAAGCACCTCTGCGCCGGTGTGAAGAGATTGGTGGGGCTATAAGAAGCACATGGTGGTCATGGGCAGCCAACTGGAGCCAAACCATATCCAGAGGGCTGGGAATGAACCTGCATAAGAACTGCAAGTAATGATGAGCTGGATCATCAGCCCTCAGTGATAAAATCAAGCAGCAAGATGAGATTGGACAAGGAAATGTAAACATCAGGGTAAGAGAGGGCTGGTGCTGAAACTGGCCTCTTCCCCAGGGTCATTGGGGACAAGAGAGGAAGCAAATGAACTGCTGCTCCCAACAATAAGGGCCCATCTGCACAGGAGAGACACAGAGCCCAGGCATGCTGGTGCAGCCGCCAGCACCCATGCCACTCCTCCTTCCAACATTCACTAAAGACAGTGCTTGTGCTCAGGCATGAGAAGGTGAAGGCCTTGAAATCTCTGCAGAAAAATGGACATCACACTTTGGTTTAAATGTATATAAACACACACAAGTGTGGCTGGTGAGCCTGCTCACTTTTGTTCCTCTGCACTAGCTCTTTCCACACCCAGCCAGATGGGTCCCCAGGAACTTCAATTGTGCCTGCCCTAACATCTTCCCAAAAGTAGATGCACTGATTTGCCCAAAGAAAAGTTTCCTTAATACTGGAGAGCCCGTGGTGGCCTGGCCCCTATCCTCCATCCGTACCCCCCACGCTCTGTACCATCCATGGTGGCCTGACCCTCCGAGCACACTCCTGCCTCTGGGAACCCACACAGGCTTTTCCGTCAATCAGGATGGTTCCTGGCTGCCCTCAGGTCTCTGCTCAAATGTTTCCTTCATAGCAAGGCCCCTCTTGATCACCCAGCATAAAACAGAATCCCAGACTGCCAATCACAGCAAGTTCTAGTCCCTTCCTTAAATGCTCCAATGCACCGGGCAGCTCTTGTTCAATTGTTCAGTGTCTACTTCTGCCAGTGAGATGTGGACTTCACAAGGCAGAGATCTCCATCTCCAAAGTCCGAGATGGAGTCAGCATCTAGCACCTCACACAACTCTGATAGTGTTAGTCACTCAGGCATGTCTGACTCTTTGTGACCCCATGGACTGTAGCCCACCAGGCTCCTCTGTCCATGGGATTCTCCAGGCAAGAATACTGGAGTGGGTAGCCATTCCCTCCTCCAGTGGATCATCCTGATCCAGGGATCGAACCTGGGTCTCCTGCATTTCAGGCAGATTCTTTACCATCTGAACCATGAGGGAAGCCCAAGAACACACACAGCTGTGGACATTGGTAAATGCTGGTCCACAGATGGACAAGTTCATTTAAATGATGGGAAAGTGTGGAGGAGACACATTCTTTAGGGAAACCTGAATGAAGCCCAAGAAGACTCAGTGGGAAGGACTCCAAAGCTGTGGGGCTCTTCCACGGTGGGTGCCCCCTGCAGCAACCCCTTCTCTAGGTCGGAAGAAGGCAGCCTCCTTGAGTGCAGCTGTTCCCCAGTGAGCCGGAGAGCAGGCTTCTGAACTGGCAAGAAGGCAGGAGGCCATGCTGTCTGGATAATACAACTTAGGGCTGACTTAACCCACAGGCGGCCATAGGCCCAGTCCCATGACATGTGTGTCGGAAATTACTCTTAAGAAGGACTTAAGTCCAAACCTCATCAGAAATGAGCCAAGAGTTGCCACACTGAGGGGAAAAGTCTTCCTGCTCCAGGATCTCTATCAGTGGCTGTTATTGCATCCACTAAGCATCATCTCAGTCACCTTGTGTGCCCGCTCGGGCTGCTCTATGCTTGCTTTTAGGATCACTTTTTTAAAAAAAGTATTGTGTTTAAGATCACCTCACCTCTTAAATAAAAGGGATTATGGTAAAGTCAGGCTTCCCTGGTGGCTCAGATGGTAAAGAATCTGCCTACAGTGCAGGAGATGGGGGTTTGATTCCTGGATGGGGAAGATCCCCTAGAGAAGGGAATGGCTACCCACTCCAGTATTCTTATCTGGAGAATTTCATGGATGGAGGAGACTGGTGGGCTATAGTCCATAGGGTTGCAAAGAGTTGGACACAACTGAGCAACTATATTTACTTTTATGGTAAAGTCTGAGGAAGATTCTTTAAATAGATGGATACTCAGAGAAAACACTTTTATTTCTAGGAAAAATTTAAAACACCAACTGGGTGTGTCTCCACATTCTTGGTTACATGGCTATAGTCCATAGGGTTGCAAAGAGTTGGACACAACTGAGCAACTATATTTACTTTTATGGTAAAGTCTGAGGAAGATTCTTTAAATAGATGGATACTCAGAGAAAACACTTTTATTTCTAGGAAAAATTTAAAACACCAACTGGTTGTGTCTCCACATTCTTGGTTACAGGGCTAACACTGCTATGTAACTGTCCAAGACCAGGATGGGGCACCCAGTCGGCACGGCCAGGGGGTGATCACTGAGTACTGACAAGCACAGGTGAGCATTCCTCCGTCCCCTTGGTCACAGCACCTCAGGGAAATGAGGTCAACACCTGTCTGAGACAGCTCCTTGCCTTCTCTGGACCACCAACCCTGCCCCGAGGTGGCCTCCATCTCCAGCAGCTCCAGGACTGAGGTGCACTAACCATTGAGAATAATAGTGAGCAGGGCTTGGGAAGCACACCTCATTTCTGAGATTATGAAGCCAGAGTTCACACACCTGCTTGTGATCAAGTTCCTGTGCTAACCTTTCATATGAGTGACTATCAGAAAATTTTCTTTTCTATCTGTCCCATTGGCATGTCTCTCCAAGTAAAAAGAGAAGCAAAGTCTGAGATCTTGGGGCAAATGTGAGCAAACATATTGCACTGTTTTTAACATGGGTGGAGACATACTATTACACATCCCATATTTGTCATCGAAAGCAGAATATGTGGCTGAGAAGACTTTCTTAAATGATGTCCCTCAGTGCCTAAGAAGAGGGCTCACTTTGGGGCCAGACTGAGCAAAACAAATGCTGAATTACATGAGATGGCTTCAATTTGAGATGCCTATGATGCCAACCAACATGCGTGTCTCAGTTGATAGCATATGATCCCTCTCCGAGGTCACCAGGAGTTCAGGGGTGGGAGGGCTGAGTGACCCCTAACTGTCCAAGCAGGCCTGGTGCTAGTGGTTGAAGGGAAAAGACACAATACTTACAAAAACTTTCCATTTGTCTTTGATCCTATCAGGACAATCTGCTCAGATTCATCCCGAGAGATTTTTCCATGGAACCAGGGCATTTTTTCATGGGCTGTGGTGGCAATCAGTTTCTCCAGCTGAGGTTTCTGGCTGATGATGGCCTGCTCAAGAGCTTGACCCTGTCACGAGGAGAGGAGATGGAGCCATAAAAAGTGACAGTGACAAGAAAGACACATGAAGCAGGTCCAATCTGTCCTAAGTCCTGATAACGGTAAAATGAAATCACATCTGTTTGTTTGCTCATTCAATAAAGAAAGTTAATAGACCTTGTATGTTAAAGTATCTTCAAGTGTATAACTAACAAAATAGATTTTAGAATACAGAGGCTGGCCTTTGCAAAGACACATCAGGCTTTAGAAACCATCAGGAATAATCCATGTGGTCTAGAGAATGGGCCTCCTGACCTCTCCAAACCAATCACCTCCTAGAACTAATTGTTTTATATTAGACCCTGATTATTTAATGACAATCTGGAAGACTTAAGATGTGTGCAAGCAAAAAGACATGCTTTTTTTCTATCTTCCCCTAAAAGGCTTCACTCTAAGTGTTTACACATGCTGCTGCCTGTAACTGCAGATGTGGTCACAGAAAAAAGAGATAAACTTGACAATGCAGAAATGACAACATGGAAAACAAGTTCAATAAAGAAAGTTAATAGACCTTGTATGTTAAAGTATCTTCAAGTGTATAACTAACAAAATAGATTTTAGAATACAGAGGCTGGCCTTTGCAAAGACACATCAGGCTTTAGAAACCATCAGGAATAATCCATGTGGTCTAGAGAATGGGCCTCCTGACCTCTCCCAATCAATCACCTCCTAGAACTGATTGTTTTATATTAGACCCTGATTATTTAATGACAATCTGGAAGACTTAAGATGTGTGCAAGCAAAAAGACATCCTTTTTTTCTATCTTCCCCTAAAAGGCTTCACTCTAAGTGTTTACACATGCTGCTGCCTGTAACTGCAGATGTGGTCACAGAAAAAAGAGATAAACTTGACAATGCAGAAATGACAACATGGAAAACAAGAATGGGAAGGAGGCTGACGGCTGGGTGAATTAACTTCCTAATCACACTTAGTGGGAGAGAAATAGATACCTATTACAGTAGTAAGTGAAGAACACAAGTCAATGATTCAAAGTTATAAAAAGAACCAGAAGAAGTGAAAATAAAAACATAACCAACCCCTGAGGAGCGGGAAGAGAGGAGGGGAGGTAGAAGGGAAGGTGAACCTGGACATTTTGTCATGCTTCATAGATGGGATGAAAAACAAAAGCAGTAATAGTTACATACCAAGGAGGTAACCGGTTCAGAGTTAGCAAAGGGCAAAAGCAACAGAGTGTGGAATACTACTCAGCCACAATAAAGAAGGGACCACTGACACATAACTGGCTCACAAATGTGTTACACTGGGTGTAAGGAACCAGTCTGAGAGGGCTACATGCTGTGTGAGTCCATTTACATGACATTCTGGACAAGGCAAAACTATAGGGACAGAAATCAGGTAAGGGGTTGCCAGGGGCTGGAGTGGAGGGTGGTCCTGAGGGTGCTTGATGGGTGATGGACCTGTTGTGTACTTGATTGGGGCTGGGGGTGGGGCTACATGATGTCACCTGTTTGTTAAAAAAAAAATGATAGAACTGTACACTCAAAAGGGATGAATTTTCATAGTGTGTAAATTATATCTCAGCAAATCTGATTAAAAGAGTAAAAGGATGGTCTAAGTCCTGGCACCAGGGACCAGTTTCGTGGAACACAATTTTTCCACTGACCTCGTGGAGGATGGTTTCTGGATGATTCAAGCTCATTACATTTATGGTGAGCTTTATTTCTATTATTACTACAATAGCTCCACTTCAGATCATCAGGCATTAGATCCTGGAGGACCCCTGGAATAAATCATATCCAATAAATACTAATGAAAAATATGGAATCCACAATATTGATCTGCAAGACTGAATGCAGTCAGTGCAGAGCATATTATAGGAGTAAAGGAGTGAGTGGATGGAATCCTCAAAAAGCCTTTACTGTTATCCACATGTATATATAAAAAGCATACATCCAAAAAGTGCAAGGAAATGGTTCAACATGTGAGTCCGATCAGAAGACTGTCAACCAGCCTGGTGCCTCCTGATACCAAGTGCTATGGAGAGTGTGGCGGGAATGCAAGTTGTCACAACCTCTGGGACCTTTCTGGATGACAACCTGTCATCACATCCAAATCCTTCACTGTGTTCAATCCAACCAGTTTGGGGTTACTCTGCTGATATTGATAAAAGGTTAGGAGAATGGTAGGGGGCATTGTTTATAAACAATGAAGGTGTCTACCAATATGTGCTAGTAAAATGAATTATGGTCCACAGGAGGGACTATCAGATGGCCAGTAAGGGGCTGATGCAGCTGTGTGCTTGTTGACATGGAAAATTCTGGAAGAGATGTTAGGAAGGGGTAAAATCAAGTGCCAATCAGTGTGTTCAGTATGACCCTCTTAGGTAAATAAAAACAAGTATTTGCCCAGTGATCCTGCTTTGAAAGGGCCCAGAATGAATTGGGTGACAGTGGTTTCCTGTGGTGGAGAAACCCACATTGCTGGCACAAAGGGGCCCACCCTCTCAAGCATGACCACAAAAGAGGAAAGGCTGCCTTTTTGGAGTGAGGCATTTGGGGGCCCATGTTGATGACTAAGAAGGTTGCTTATCTGAAGCACCACTGCATAGCTCTCATGACTGGGTGCCTGTGTGGAATTCCAGGGCCCCTGTGAGCAATAAGACCCTGCATCACACCTGCCAGAGGGCCGCCCGCCACCCACCTGTAGGTTCCATGTCTGTTTCACGTATTCTCGGATGAGGTTCTCCTTCAAGTCCTCAAAGGGGCCAGTCTTGGGCTGCACCCCCGGCGGCCGGTTGAAGGGCTTCTGGAGGAGGCAGATGAGGCCATCCAGCTCCTGGGTGTGGTAGTGGCAGAGCTCGGCTGGACTGCCATGGGCCCGGCCACCCGTGATGGCGTAGGTGCCGTTCAGCTCCCTCTCGATGGTGTAGTGATGCGCCTTTCTGTCGTGTGCCACTGACAGGGCGAAGCCACCCAGGTAGTTGCGGCTCTGGCGCAGCAGGTAGAGCCCGTCGCTCATGCCCCCCTGGACCAGGTAGTCTTCCGCCTCCTCCCGAGTGATGTTGCCGAAGAAGAAGGGCAGGTGGTTGGCGCCGTCACCCATGCCTGCGCCTTTCCTTCAGGTGTCCACCTGGCCAAACAAAGACCAGGCAGTGGTCAAGACCCGAATGGCAAGACATTGTTAGAGGACCCACCCTCCAGCTCTGGAGGAAAGTCCTCCAGTCAGCGGGATGCTCTTCCTTCTGGGACTCGGGTCTAGAGCCTGAGCTAATCTGCCCTTTTCCTTTCTGCCCACATAACCATTAGATTTCAATCCACGCACCTATGAAAACCTTATCTTTGACAAAGGAGACAAGAATATACAATGGATTAAAGACAATCTCTTTAACAAGTGGTGCTGGGAAAACTGGTCAACCTCTTGTAAAAGAATGAAACTAGAACACTTTCTAACACCATACACAAAAATAAACTCAAAGTGGATTAAAGATCTAAATGTAAGACCAGAAACTATAAAACTCCTAGAGGAGAACATAGGCAAAACACTCTCCGACATAAATCACAGCAGGATCCTCTATGACCCACCTCCCAGAATACTGGAAATAAAAGCAAAAATAAACAAATGGGACCTAATTAAACTTAAAAGCTTCTGCACAACAAAGGAAACTATAAGCAAGGTGAAAAGACAGCCTTCATAATGGGAGGAAATAATAGCAAATGAAGCGACTAACAAACAACTAATGTCAAAAATATACAAGTTACTCCTACAGCTCAATTCAAGAAAAATAAACGACTCAATCAAAAAATGGGCCAAAGAACTAAATAGGCATTTCTCCAAAGAAGACATACAGATGGCTAACAAACACATGAAAAGATGCTCAACATCACTCATTATCAGAGAAATGCAAATCAAGACCACAATGAGGTACCATTTCACGCCAGTCAGAATGTCTGCGATCCAAAAGTCTACAAGCGATAAATGCTGGAGAGGGTGTGGAGAAAAGGGAACCCTCTTACACTGTTGGTGGGAATGCAAACTAGTACAGCCACTATGGAGAACAGTGTGGAGATTCCTTAAAAAACTGCAAATAGAACTGTACATACAGATGGCTAACAAACACATGAAAAGATGCTCAACATCACTCATTATCAGAGAAATGCAAATCAAGACCACAATGAGGTACCATTTCACGCCAGTCAGAATGTCTGCGATCCAAAAGTCTACAAGCGATAAATGCTGGAGAGGGTGTGGAGAAAAGGGAACCCTCTTACACTGTTGGTGGGAATGCAAACTAGTACAGCCACTATGGAGAACAGTGTGGAGATTCCTTAAAAAACTGCAAATAGAACTGCCTTATGACCCAGCAATCCCACTGCTGGGCATACACACTGAGGAAACCAGAATTGAAAAAGACACGTGTACCCCAGTGTTCATTGCAGCACTGTTCCATAGCCAGGACATGGAAGCAACCTTCATCAGCAGATGAATGGATAAGAAAGCTGTGGTACATATACACAATGGAGTATTTACTCAGCCATTAAAAAGAATACATTTGAATCAGTTCTAATGAGGTGGATGAAACTGGAGCCTATTATACAGAGTGAAATAAGCCAGAAAGAAAAATACCAATACAGTATACTAACACATATATATGGAATTTAGAAAGATGGTAACGATAATCCTGTATGTGAGACAGCAAAAGAGACACAGATGTATAGAACAGTCTTTTGGACTGTGTGGGAGAGGGAAAGGGTGGCATGATTGGGGAGAATGGCATTGAAACATGTATAATATTATATATGAAATGAATTGCCAGTCTAAGTTCGATGCATGATACAGGATGCTCAGGGCTGGTGCACTGGGATGACCCAGAGGGATGGTATGAGTAGGGAGGTGGGAGGGGGGTTCAGGATTGGGAACACGTGTACACCCGTGGCAGATTCATGTTGATGTATGTCAAAACCAGTACAATATTATAAAGTAATTAGCCTCCAATTAAATAAATTTAAATTAAAAAAAAGATTTTCAAACACACCCTCTCAATATTGAACCAAAAAACAGAGCATTGGGCCAATGTGGCCAAATCAAGTTCTCTGTCTCTCTTTTTTTTGTTGTTGTTATTGGAGACAAAGAATTATAAGACGCAAACTAAAAAGAGAAGTTCTCCTGCAAAATAAGACTTAGGAGCTCTCACTCCGGTCACCGGGACATAGGGACAGAACCCAGAGGAGTCCATTGCTCTCTGGAGGTAGAGATGGCTGTCAAGACCACTCATGTTCGTCAGTTACCTGCAGTGAAGATGTTACGGGACTCCTTTTACATAAACACTGAGGGACTACTGTGTCACATACTGTAGTTGGGCCCCAGAGAGCTGAGCACTGGCCACGTTTATATATCACATCAAACCTTTGGCTGGGAGCTAGGACAGGCAAGTAGTTGCCCTGAGACATGAGAAGTGTCATCCTCCCGAAACCCCAGGCCTCAGTAACATGCAGACCCCTCCCTGCTCTCCTCCCTACCACTTCCTGGCACCCACCTTGTACCAAACACATGGCTGATAATGTGTAGGTTCCACACTTGATAAAGACATCTGTCACAAAAAAGCTACCTCTTGCACTAAACAGACACACACTTCAGAAGGGAAATGTGAAGACAATTTGACAGGAAGATTGTTTGATCAGTTGTGGTTGTAGATGAGAAGTATCTAAATTACCAGTCTAAAAAATATACAAAAGGGTACACCAAAAGCGGCTTGTCGTCAGTGGAAACGTATCTAGATGACTGCATCTGTACACTGAGAGAGCAAAGCACACACCCCTTCATGTTACACACGCACACACACACACACACACATGACACATTCAGAGACGCAGATACACAAACACCTGTATGCACACATGATTACATGAAACAATTTCTTCTCAATAGGAATTACCTTAAAAGGATCACAGAACATAATACCTGCCTGGTAGAGGTAAAAATTTTCTCCAGGTAATATTGCCAAATCACTATTTCTCAGTGAACACCTCCCCCCCCCAAAAAAAAAGACATAGGTTTTATTATAATTTGGTTGTACAAACAATTTTCTTGCTTACTTCTCTTAATTGACTATCTATCATTACTTTTTCTTTGTAGAAGTTTCTAAACATTCATCACTCAGCAAGGTTTTGTTTTCTCTTAAAAGTACAGTTCATATTTTCTCTTAAGGAAAAGACATCTGCTATTAACCAAAAGCCCTCTCTGGAAAGGGCTACAGTGAGTAGACATGTCTTTTCAGAACAATATTTCTCTTCCGCTTCTTTCTCCTTCTCAGGCTAATAACCCCTGTGTGCCGTCTGTGTTACGAGTTCAGCCCCCTCTCCACAAGGATGGCCCTAGCGCTCCTTTCTCATGCTCTGCTCTGTTCTTGCAACGAGGCTTTCAGGTCCTCACCTGTCATGTGCTGTGAGCCTAGCTGCCTTTCCAACTCCTGTCCCCTGCAGCCCATCAGTTTTCTAACTTCCATGTGCCTGCATATCACCTGAACTCTGTTAAGAGCAGGGACCAGCCTCGCTGCAGTGCCAACAATCTGGGTGATGTCAAAGCTGGCTCTGACTGCATCTGAGGCTGAGATCTCCATGTACTGCTTGCCTACCTTCCAAAGCCCAGGTGGTGTCCCAGCCAGGAACCCACAGTCCTTTGAGAATACTTGTTTTTCTTGGGCTTGTTTTTAAAATGGTTTGGCACGTGTTCTGTTTCTCTGTATCCCTTATACATGTATGTAAAATTGCTTCCATTGTGTCCAATTCTTTGCGACCCTCTGGATTGTAGCCCTCCAGGCTCCTCTGTCCATGGGATTCTCCAGGCAAGAATACTGGAGTGGGTTGCCATGCCCTCCTCCAGGGGATCTTCTTGACCCTGGGATCGAACCTACATCTCTTATGTTTCCAGCATTGGCAGGCATGTTCTTTACCACTAGCGCCACCTGGAAAGCCTCCTGTATCTCTTCCTACTGGCTCTTTAACGCGCCACCCCCAACTGCACAGCTGTAAGCATCGCTGCCCTCCCCTTTCCTTCGAGGCTCTCCCCTCTTATTCCTGCTTCATCTGCCCATATCCACACAGTTCCCCACAGCTCACCCTATCCCTCTCTTCCTGTCAGCTTCACTCCTAGCAGGCTCAGTCCACAGGCCACGGCTGCCCCCTCCTGTTTCCCAGCTCACACCCTCCCTCTGCTTGGGTCACACACCATCTTGCACACCTGCCTCAGATGCACCCTTACTCTCGGCTGTTCCTACTTCTTGGGACTTTTTACAGAGCTGCCACCCAGCATTAGGCTCAACGAAAACCGTTAAGTCTTCAAAAACAATATTGTAAATGTTAATAAATATTTTTAATTTATATAAACCCTTAACCACTATCATTTTTAAAATTCATCAGTTTGCCACTAATATTTACATCGGTGCCGGCCCTCTGATGTGAATCCCACACTGAAGTGAATGAATGTGACAAGACAGGAGACAGGCAGAAAGGCAGCCTGCCAGGCCCATCCTCCAGGCCCCTAGTGGGAGGCTCCTGAACGGCTCTGATGGAGCATGGTGGGCTCAGCCCCAGCAGGTGGCACCTCTCTGGCTTCCCTGGGAGAGTAAAGCCTGGCTGTCCTCGGTGTGAGCAGTGCCTGGCCGAGTAGCCCTTTTCTGATGGTGTGATTTCCTGTGCTGGAGGTGACACCGCACCAGGGCCTGACAAAGATGCACTGGGCCGTTGCTCTTGGTGGCGGTTTTGACAGCGGAGATGGTTTGTTGCAAGGACAGTTTAAGGAAGATTCTCGGGCTATTTAATTTGGTGGGTGAACATCTGTGATGCTCCACTTATGGCTTCTTCAGACAGCTCCCACCAGCACCCACCTGACACCTTCTCTGTAACACAGGCTGTGGTGATGGGTGGTGGTCACCTCTGCTGTAGCCACTGTGGCCAGAAGCTGCATCCCCGCCCTGCTGTTCTCAGCCCTGCTTCTCAGACAGTAGCTCTTGTTCACTTTGCTAAAGCGGTACAGACAGCGCCTTCCCCGCTGCGATGCTCCCCTCTCCGGCTCCACTCTCTCACAGGCACTGCTTGAATCTTCCATTTCCCTGGACCCCAGGGGAGATCTGTAGCTCAAACTCCGTTTAACACCCACTAGGATAATATGCCTTCCAGGGTAATAGGATAATGTTCCACCTGGGGCTTCCCAGGTGGTGCAGTGGTAAAGAATCCATCTTCCAATGCAGAAGATGCAACAGATGTGGCTTCTACCCCAGGGTCAGGAAGATCCTCTTGAAGGAGAAAATGGCAACCAACATCAGTCTTCTTGCCTGGGAAATTCCATGGACAGAGGAGCCTGGTGTGTTACAGTCCATGGGACCACAAAGAGTCAAATAAGACTGAGTGACTAAATAGCAACAAGGGCAATATTCTCGTCGACAGTGCCTAGAACTTGCTACCTGTATTTTTGTCTATTTCAACTTTCCCAGTTATTTTTTGCCATGTGTGAAACCAATTTATTCTAAAGTTCAAAAATTGAGAAACAAAAAAGGCCATTGGTCTCCATGGACCAAGCCCTTCAACTCCTCCCAAACACCCCCAGCACCTCAGCTGGGGCATACCTGCATAGGTAGCTCTTGAGTAAGGTGAGGCTTCATGCTATTGCCAGATGAGAGCCTCAAAACATTGCAGCACTGGAGAGAGTTGGATTGGGAGCTTGGGACCAGTGTATGCAAACTATTCTATGTAGAATGGATAAACAACAGGCCCTATTGTATAGAACAGGGAACAATATTCAATGTCCCGTAGTAAACTATAATGAAAAAGAAGATGAAAAAGAATGTGTATATAAGTATAGCTGAATCACTTTGCTGTATACCTGAGGTTAATACGACATTGTAAATCAGCTACACATCAACTTAAAAGCAAAACTAAAAAACACCGCAGCCAGTGACTGGCTCTTTGGGGCCTTTTTATGACACAGGTTCAAGGTGGATTTCACGCCAAGAAAATGTTTTATAACATGAAATAGAGTTTTGTGATTCCTGGGTAGCCCATTCTTCTTCCCAGCTTAGTATGCTCTCCAGAGCACATCTCCATGGGTGACAACCTTTTAATACGTGGTAATTTGCTATTGAAGATAGATTCTTTTTGCTATTGAAGACAGATTCTTGTCTTGGTCCTCCCACCAAAGTGCCAGCTCTGGGAGGTGAGAAGAGAAAGATTTTGTTCACTGCCCTGTCCTGATGCCTGGAACAGCTCCTGGTATATGGCAGGTGGCCAAATTATTTGTTGTCTAATAGGCATTGTGATGTTGCTGTTGTTGTTTGATTGCTAAGTCATGTTTGACTCTTTGTGACCCCATGGATTGTAGCACACCAGGCTCCTCTGTCTATGGGATTTCCCAAGCAAAAGTACTGAAGTGAGTTGCCATTTCCTTCCCCAAGGGATTTTCCCAACCCAGGGATCAAACCCGTGTCTCCTGCATTGGCAGGTGGATTCTTTACTGCTGAGGCACTAGGGAAGCCCCAGGTATAATAATGGGAAGAACAAGTCTGACTCCATATTGGATCTATTTCTCTTTAACCTTTGTATTCTATTTCTTTGGCTTTGAGCAGTCTCTAAAAGGATGCAGCCTATAGCTTAAGTAAAAGTCGTTTCTGACTTTTTGACCCCGTAGTCTATATAGTCCATGGAATTCTCCAGGCTAGAGTACTTGACTGGGTAGCCATTCTCTTCTCCAGGGGATCTTCCCAACCCAGGGATTGAACCCAAGTCTCCCTCATTGCAGGCAGATTCTTTATCAGCTGAGCTACAAGGGAAGCCCAACAGCTTAAAGTTCACATAATAACCCACCTCTGGGAACCCTATCTCCCATGTCTGAGCATTAAGCTAAAATATCTTTGGTTAGCTCACAGGAAATATCCTGACCTGGTCAACCTGTGAATGACTACAGGAAAGAAGAAATTAGCACATGCCCTGCAGAGTCTGACCGGAACCAGGAAATATTTGCAACAAGTTAGCGCCAACTTCTTTTTATCTTCTCACCTCCCCGCTTTGCTCTAGAAGAGAAACTAGCATCCAAACCCCAGCAAGATGGGGACACTACTCCACCATCTTCTCAGTCTGAATAAAGCTGCTATTCCTTGTCCCTACATCTCATGCTCAACTTATTAGCCTGCGGTATGACGATCTCGGGCTTGGTAACCATATGATTAAGTGAAAGCAGCTTTCAAAATAATGTGTCCAGAGTAATCCAGTTTTGCTTTTAAAAGGTTGTATGTATGAAAGTATATAATAATATACAGCTAGAGAGTGGGAAAGGAGAGAGAAGGTCTGAGGGGACGGTGGGGATGGAGGAAGGTGTGGCTGGCTTTACTGGCCTCTTGTATTTTCTGTCAAAGGGTCCACTCTGCCCGCTTCTCTCCTGCCTACCATCCTCTGCCTGGCCTTTAGTCCATGCTCCATGAATCTGCTCTCACCAGTGTCATCAATCTTTATGTGGCCAAACTCAAGGTCATTCTGAGGGCCCTGTCCTGCCTGATCTCCCGTGAGCAGTGGACGCTGCCCAGCACCCACTCTTTAGTGGGTCAGTCCCTCTGCTTGGCCAGCTCCTCCCTCAACCGTGGCTCCTTCCTTTGCTTACTCTGCAGCCCAGTGTGGGGTCTTCATCTGCATCTTCTCCCTGCACATGGTCCCCATGTGCCCATGGATCCCACATCCACCTCTCCTGGCTGAGCTTCTGAACTAAACGCTGCTTATCTGATGCTTCCACTGAAAATCTAAAAGGCAACTCAACCTTCAGGTGCCCAAAACGGGCTTTCAATTGCTCATGTATGGTCTCCCTGAGCCCCTCTTAATTGAGGAAATGACATTAACTCTAACCAGTTGCTCAGGACAAGACCCTAAAGACTCAGGATCCCTCCCTTTCACTCATCATGCATGTTTAATCCACTCACTTGTTGCTTCTGTTTAGTTGCTAAATCATGTCCAGCTCGTTTGAAACTCCTTAGACTGTACCCTGCCAGGCTCTTCTGTCTGTGGGATTCTCTAGGTAAGAATACTAGAGTGGGTTGCTGTGCCCTCATCCAGGGATCTTCCCAACCCAGGGATGGAACCTGCGTCTCCTGCTTTGGCAGATTCTTTACCACTGAGCCACCTGGGAAACCCAGTCTGCTACCCAGATGATCTTATTTGCAAAGCAGAAATAGAGACACAGATACAGATAAAAAACATATGGATACAAAGGAGAAAAGAGAAGGCAAGATGAACTGGGAGATTGAGATTAACATATATATGACACAATGTATAAAACAGAAAAATAATGAAAACCTACTGTATAGCTCAGGGAACTCTACCCAATGTTCTGTGGTCACCTAAATGGGGAGGAAATCCAAAAAAGAAGAGATACATGAATACATATAGTTGATTCACTCTGCTGTACAGTAGAAACTAACACAACACTGTAAATCAACTATACTTCAGTAAAAATTAATTAAGAAAAAGAACATGTTTTCTTTCACATGGGTCCAGCCCACCCAGTAATGTGTCCCCTTGGGAAACAGTGAGCTTCATTCAAAGACCAAAGGGGCTCCATCAAGGGCTGGGGACTCCATCAAGGACTCGTGAAGGAAGTTGGACCAGCTGATCTCCAGGAAGCTCTCATCAGTTTTCCTCTAAAAGGTATTCCGAAGTCATGGCTTCTCTTTGCTCCCCTTGACGTTCCCTGGTGGAATGTTCATCAGCTATCACTCATGTGAATGGAAGTCTTACCTCGTTAGTTCCCCCTTCCGCCCGACCCTTCTTCTGGTCCACCACCACCCCCTGCCCCAGCAGGCAGAAGCATCACCCTCTCTCAGACACATTCCAAACCCTCCTCCCCTGACCTTCAAAGCCTACTTGATTTGGCCCAAGCCCCTTCCTCCTCTTGCCCATTTGCCCATCTCACTCGTGCTCAGCACATCCAGCCACGCCACCCTTCTTCCCGTGCTGGCCATGGCACCTTTCCCCCGCACCCACCCACCCCTTCCCACCACTAGCTGGTTTCCTCCTTCTCAAGCCTGTGGTCTCAGCTCATGTCACCTCCTCAGAGGGGTGATGCTGATGGCCGAGTCTAAGGTGGCTTCATGACCCCCTTTATCTTCATTGCCTGAAAAGGTTTATTTCCTAAATCCATTCACCACAAGCAGGCCCATGTATAATGTAAGCTCTGAGGTCTACAAGTTGACCTGCATCCCCAACAGTTCACCTGCATCCCAAACACTTAGGGGCTTCCCAGGTGCTCACAAAATATCTAATAAATGGAAATGTGCTGATCACTCCTTTTTAGAATTTCCACAGTGAATACATATTACTTTAGTAATATGAACTCTCACTGTGCAGCTGCTGGTATACCCAGGTGGAGAGCATAGTGCCAGAGGGAGAGAACTTTGGAGAACATGTGTCCAAACTCTTTCAAGATCCACACAATTCCATTTTGCCCAAGACCCTCTTAAGGTGTAGCTGGCTTTGTGCCACCACCGCTGAGATCTAAACACACAAATGCACAGGTCCCTCTGGAGCTGCTGTCAGCCATAGACGTGACCCCGGCTGGCCTCAGCTCCTGGTAGCCCTACTGGGCTACTGGCAAGTGAAAAGCTGCCCTATCGTGTGTGATCAGAGCACTCCCTCCACCCTCTATTTACATATTAAGAAGGCTGCATGTGCCCAACTCACACTCTTTTGATTGGTATCACCGATTTCCATCTGTCACCTCTCATTGCATCAGCACCATGCTTCTCAACCTCATACACTTGACAACTGGGCCAGATCTTTCTCTGCTCTGGGGTTCTTAACAACTATAGGCCAGGTGGCAGCAATCCTGGCCTCTACCAATAATGCCAACAGCTTCCTCCCATCCCCCAATCATGAAAACCATTTCCAGAAAGTGCCAAAAGTTCCCTGGACACAGTCCCCAAATGTCCCCTGACTGGAAGTCATTGTGTTAATCATTAGGTCTGCCCACAAATCTGCGTGTTCTTTCCATTGCTAGAGCATCTACACCAATAAATTAGATAAATGAATATCCCACTCTCTCGTTTATTACCATGATCACTGAGCACAGGACAGGGAGGGGTGGAAAGGAGCAGAGCCCTGTGGAGGTAAGTGTGCCTTGACTCTGAAGGTAGTGGAACCAGGGGTGCAGAGCAGAGCCTGAGCACCATACGGGCTGGCATCGCATCCCAGTTCCTGATTCCCAGACCCATTCGAGCCACAGTTCTGTGCCTGTGAAAGTGGTGGCAGTAGCACCAAAGCCACCATAACTCACTACAGTCACAGTGGAGAGTGTGGGGCTGCCCATGGCAACTGGGACTTCATGAACGGAGGCTCTGAATAAAAAACAAAAGGCATGGTTCATGGTAGGGTGGTGAAGGGGCAGGTATGGTCAGCCCGCACTTGAAAGGAGTGTGTGATGTGAGTGTGGATCTGTGTGTCTGTGCATGTGTGCACACCACCCCCAACAGACATTCTCACACAAGGATGATGGAAGCTTGAATTGAACCACAGACAATGATTTCTTACTTTAAATCCTGCCTAATCAGGTAAGGCTTCATCCTGCATTCAATGCCCTCTGAGGAGCTATCTCTAGAACAGAGACTATTTCACCACTGGGCTTTGATTCTGGCTACCTCACCCAAGGAGCCCCATCAGAACCCCGCCTTGAGCCTACAGAAACGCATTCCTGGGACAGATGATGAACCCCTGGAATCCAATGAGCATCCTCCTGACTTCCTTGCTCCATTTCAGTAGCACTGTGTTCTGCACTTCTGACCTGTTACAATCCTCCCTTCCAACTAGCCTCTCAAAGTCCATTTTCCCCAGTCCCAGGGCCAAGGCTGCCTGCACAACCTTTGCCCTTTATAATGCATTTAGCTTGGAAAATATCACTTGTGTAGCTCTAGCTTATCATACAGCAGTTTCATAGATTAAGAGGAATAGCCCATGCTTGCCATCATAAACACAATGTCTCAGATAAGATTAGCAAAGTTAAAAGAAAAAGTCACCCTTCTGGGGAGAGCCTGCGTGCAAGGTTAGGTACAGCTGCTCACACCCGGGATAGCAGCTACAAAAGCTGTTTGGAACCCACAACTGAGGTGGAAGGAAATTTTTTCCCTAGCAGAGAACAATCAGAGTGAATTCAGCATGAGAAAGGAGGGCTGGGATCTGCATGCCCATGCACCTCAGCTTTTAAAACCTTCTATTTTTCCCTTGTCTGCATCTTGAAAGCCATTAGAATAGATACTTCATAAGGATCAGTGTATTTCTGTATTGTCTCCTGTTGCCTAGAACAGAAAGTGTTCGTCACTCAGTTGTGTCTGACTCTTTGTGACCCCATGGACTGTAGCCCACCAGGATCCTTTGTCCAGGGAATTCTCCATACAAGAATACTAGAGTGGGTTTGCTTGCCCTTCTCCAGGGATCTTTCCAACCCAGGGATCAAACCTGAGTTGTCCACATTGCAGGTAGATTCTTTACCATCTGAGGCACCAGGGAAGCCCTGTCTAGAACAGAGGGACCCCTAAAAATGGGCTTCCACCCTGCAAAGCTTGATGGAGAATTAGAATGTATACATGGCAGCCAGTCTCCATGATGGCTCCACAGATCCTTTCCAGCCCTCCTACCCTGACTGAGGGCTGATGCACAGTGATAATGTGTGATGCCTGAGGCTAGTCTATAACGGCCTTTACAATTTTCCCCTGTCTCTGGATCACTCACCCTGGGGAAAAAGAAGTGAACGTGTTAGTCGCTCAGTCGTGTCTGACTCTTTGGAACCCCATGGACTAGAGCCTGCCAGGCTCCTCTGTCCATGGAATTCTCCAGGCAAAAATATGTGAGTGGGTTGGCACTCCCTTCTCCAGGGAATCTTCCTGGCCCAGGGATTGAGCCCACATATATTCTTTACCATCTGAGCCACCAGGGAAGTCCCAATCTGGGGAAAGCCAGATACCAAGTCATGAGGATGCTCAAGCAGCACTTCAGGGAACTGAGACCTCCAGCCAACAGCCAGCATGGACTTGCCAGGAGGAAAGCCACCTCAGAAGAGGGTCCTCCAGGCCCCGATGGGCTTTCAGACAATGCAGCGCTTGTGACTGCAGCCTCAGAGGAGACCGTGAGCCAGGCCAGGCCACCTCAAAACCTGACCCACAGACACTGTGAAGGATACTACATGATTATTTTAAGCTACTAAGCTGAGGGAAATCTGTTGTAGAACAACAGATAACTAATATAGCACGTGGAATAGGGTCAGATGAGAGGAATAAAGCTGCTTCATAAATATTTGAATGACTTGTTGATGAACAAGGCCCCCAGATCTTGGACTGAGTGAGGGAAGTACCTAGAGGCTAGGTTCTGGCAGAGTCAGAATAAAACTCCCAGGTACTGAGGACGGAAGAGATGAACTCCTAAGGGCAGGAGGGAGGGAACTGAGGTACATGTACCTAGTGAGTGCCCCTAGGAACTGCCACCCCAGTCTGTCTTCCTCTATCCCCACTTCTACACACTGAAGACCATCAGAGGCACTGACCCCAAGCTCTGCAAAGGCCTTGGTATCCAAGCCTGGAAACCAGGATCAGAGGCAGACCCCAAAGTTCGGAGTAAGTTACTGTCTCTGACAACACTGTAACTCACCCACTTTCATAGCATCCTTTCCTTCCCTTCTTCCTCCTCTATCATGTCAATATGGCTACCCTTGGCTCTATTTTCTTTTCATCTAATGCATGAAACAAACCATAGTTGGCTGTCATTATTTGTAACTAGTTATGTTCTATGCTGGTGCTAGTGGTAAAGAACCCATGTGCCAATGCAGGAAATGTATGAGACACGAGTTTGATCCCTGGGTTGGGAAGATCCTCTGGAGAAGGGAATGGCAACCCGCTCCAGTATTTTTGCCTGGAGAATCCCATGGACAGAGGAGACTGGCAGGCTACAGTCCATAGAGTCACAAACAGTCAGACTCGACTGAAGCAACTTAGCATGCATATATATGTTCTATATAGGTGCTGTGAACAATGAATTTAAAATGCTGAACTATTGCTCATAGAGAAAGATTGTGTTGGGTTCTTTCGAGCCTCTGATCCACGATATTTTTGTCAACAGATCAATATATAATTTCATTTTATGTGTGTTCCTGTTTAAAGAAACTCATTTCATGTATATCATTGACATCAACAGCTCACTCATGGCCAGCAACCCTACAATTCATGCCTGAGGGAAGCTTATCTAGTGTGTGTTTTTTCCATAAGTCACTTCATAGCCTTCTTGCCCTTAGAAACACCAGACAGCACTGCAGCACTATGCTTGGGGCCCTTTTAAACAACAACAACAACAAAAACACAAAAAAATATACAAAAAACATGGCACTAAAGAGACTATGGAAAGGCTACCTGTTTGCAGGATGAGCTGAGACAAGAGGACAGAGTGACTCTTCATTCAGCCTCAGCTGGGAACGACTTGAGTGACTCACATTTTTCCCTGTCCTGTGCATGTAGACAAATGACCACAAAAGCGAGGTGTATTGATGTGGGGGTTGCAAATCTATTTCAGCAAGAAGGTGAATTTGTAAAAATGGAATCCATGAATAATGAGGATCGGCTATATGTGACTCTCCTCCACTCTCTCCCATTTGCCCCGAAGAGCCTCCACTTCATGGGTAGAAACACAATGATGCCTTGGTATAAGGGATTTGCTGGTAGCTCAGTGGTAAAGAATCTGCATGCAATGCGGCAGACTCAGCTTTGATCCCTGGGTCAGGAAGATCCCCTGGAGTAGGAAATGGCAACTCATTCCAATATTCTTGCCTAGGAAATCACATGGACAGAGGAGCCTGGTGGGTTGCAGTCCATGGGATCGCAAGAGTGAGATATGACTTAGTGCATAAACAACAGCAACATAAGACTGTGTACTTAAATGTATTATTCTTGTTTTCTAAATCTGTGTTCATTTCAGTGCTTTTAAACTTGGTGTAGAATTAGATGAGGTAGCCTATGTCTTTGTAATTAAAAAAATTAATTTTATCTTTTAGAGTGTGGAATATTTTTATTGATCATAATGTTTATCTTAATCATAGATTCCATAGAAATCCCAATATTTTAATGCTAAAAATTTCAGCTACAAAATGATCATTTGCTTATTTGTATTTTTTTCCCACATATTTTAAAATTTTTTTATTGTATATTTTAATATTGTTGATGAACAATATTATATTAGTTTTGGGTGTGCAGCAAAGTAATTCAGTTATACATATACATGTGTCTATTCTTTTTCAAGTTCTTTTTAAAAAACCCCATCTGCCCTGGTATCACCAGCCCTGACCTGCACTTCAAGGCTTTTCTTAAGACCCATCAAACCATGGCTACTGCAGGTGCTGCCCCTGACTAAGTGTTCAGCCCTTTCTACTTCCTGTGAAGGACATTTCAACAGCACTTAGCACATTAAAGGTAGGCTGATTTCTCATCACAGGGTCGGTTTCCCCTTATCATATGGACGGAGGTGACAGTGGCAAGAGTAAGTGCTACTCTGGGGGAACACTGTCTGGGGACAATTTCTGTCACAGCCCTACCACGGAGGGGAACGAAATCAGGAAGACAGAAAAAGATATCTTGCTCAAAGCCACACAGGCACCTCAATGCAAAGCAACCCTGATAAAATTTGCCTGGGAATTCCCTCTGCAGCTTCAAGCTGAGAAAATTAAGTACTTGGACTTGAGTAAAAGGCAAAACTGCATCTGTAGGTTTGATTAATTTTCATAAGTAAGAGGACAGAGCTTGGCCCGGGAGGGGAGAAGAGTTCTTCCTGGGCAAGTCAGGTTCTGGGTGATGAGTTATGAGAAATGACCAGGCAAAAGGAGACGGAGGGGGACCATCCCAAAGAACACCAGCAGATGACTTCCCTCCATCAGTCTGCAAAGGGCCCTGGGCACTGCCCTCTGCAATAGGGTTTGGCTGCATTAAAAAAAAAAAAAAAAAAAACAGGCGAACAGACCTGCGGCTGCAACATGGAGAAGCAGAACCCAAGTCCCCAGCCTGAGCTGGCCGCATATCGGCCTCATATTGGCCCCATGTCTGGACCGATATGGGAGACCACCTCGCAGGGTCTTCTGGGAGACCACCCGGCAGGGCTGTCCCCAGGCCCTCTGAGGCCTGCTGGGCTGGTCACACTGCCTCAGACCGGGACTCCAAGGCAGCAGCATACTTCACAACTTCTGCGGAGTGGTCCCTGTTCTGCATTTGTGGTAAAGCACAGAGATTCTTAGATACAGAGACACACATTTAAGAAACAGAAAGTAAGTCTGAGGCTGGAGAGAACATGATGTTACACTGATATTTAGAAGAGATGAGATGTTCCAATACTTGAAAATGTTATCCAAACCTTCAAAACCAAGTTCTTTTGCCTTGCCTTCAAAACCCCGAAAATGCTGAAAATGCATCAAGGAAATACTGATGTATCTCAGCCAACATCTGGATTTTCAGGCTCCACAAAGACGTTCAAGAACTTCACTATATCCACCCAATACTCCCTCAACATGATTAGCACAAATCACAGATACAATGCCTACAGAAACGTTAACACTTAACATAAACATTAACTCTCAATACATTCGGTTACAAATAAGCAACCAGCCCACCATTGTGAATTTAATTTCAAAATATGAATCATTTATTCATTTAGGATGTTTGTTGGGCATCTTCTATGTGCAGTTTGTTTTGGTGAGGACCCCATGGGATAGGAAGGGGACTTCCCTGCCTCCAGACAATGAGCAAGAAGAAGTGGCTCATGGGTGGTGAATCTTCTCCAAGGGCCCTGCTTCCATTCCCAGGACTGTGAAGACCCCGATTCTCTCCTGTCTACACCTCTCCTCGCTTCCCACTGTGACTGGCCAGAGCTGCTGCAGATGTAACTTCTGGGCGGAAATTCACTACACTGTGCACTTGAGGCTCAGCCCTGGAAATGGGGTCCCTGACCCAGCTCGGGCCCAGAGGTACAATGTACCGGAGGCAAGTCTAGATTTTAAATAACTTCCTGGCAATTTTCAAGCACTTCCCTATTTGAGAACCTCTGCCATAATCCAATATTTCATTCCCAAGCGGGGCTGGTAGAGAGAAAAGGGAATTGAGCTGTCTCCCTCCAGGATGTAGGGAAGAAGGGAGTCTGGAGATGGAGTAAAACTGGGCTGCCTGCTGCCATAGCAGGGAAGAGAACCAGGGAAGAAGATTAAAGTCTTCCACACTGTGCCTGCCGACCTCAAGGCAGGAAAATCCAGCTCCAACTCCCTTAGGGAGGGAAGGTTATCCAGACACTCCTCCGCCAGGGCACCGGGTCAGAGGCATGCTCGTCATGAAGCTGGATTTATGCACAAGGACGCTGTTATTAAAAGTGAGCTAGACTTAGTGAAGAATCAGTGAGCATAGGAATGCATCCAAGCGGTTGCTAGTGATGCCCTCTCATGCTCTCTTGGGGTTGTTGACTGTGGCCTGAAGTCTGGGTCAACCATCTCCCCACCTCCAACCCCCACCATGAACTTCACTCAACCATTGTGTCCTGAAAACCACCTCGGCACCCACTCTGCTCTTGGGAAATTTAAAAACAACAGATAAAGTCACAGATGAGAGAGTTCACATTGTTGGCTGATATCTTACCTCACTGCCCTTCTCTTCCTTTGGGCATATCCCAGGAAATTTGAACAGGAAGCAAAATTACTGAGTTTTCTCTGGTCCGATCCAGATGACCCTCCAAGATCCCTTCCCACTCAGAGGACATCTGGACCTGTTGGCAAAACCATGGTCACCTCACAGTGACTTGGCCTCTTCTGCCCTCTCTGGCGGTGCCTGGAGAAAGTTTTTAGCTTCTGATGACTATTTTACTTTCCTGTATCCCCACCTCATCCACACAATATTCACAGGGACCTGCAGCTGCTGGGGAAACCACACCACATTAAATCAAGGGGCACAGTGGTAAATAATTCACTTGCCAATGCAGGAGACTCAAGAGACATGGGTTCAATCCCTGGGTCAGGAAGATCCCCTGAAGGAGGAAATGGCAACCCACTCCAGTATTTTTGCTTGGAAAATCTCTTGGACAGAAGAGCCTGGAGGGCTATAGTCCATGGGGTTGCAAAGATTCAGACATGACTGAGCACACACACATAGACACACAATTGAAAGGATTACAACTACTAAAAGTTTTACTAGGCAGACATGAAAAATTGCCATCACTTTTTTTCTGGTCAGTGAAAGAATAATTATGGGTGATTCATGATGGCAAAATACTATAGAAATGTATGACAGTATCCTTAGATTTCATAAACCTGTGACATAAATATATCCAGTGCTTACATAGCTGGCAAAGGGTTCTACGAAAGAGAGAGAGATGGTCTGAACACAGTAACTATAGGCAAGAAGTAGGATGGCAAAGACCTGAGTCCCGTGCTTCTGGGCATGCGTTCAGTGGGAGAAGACTGTGCACAGGGCGGAGAGCACACAGCGCACGAGCCCAGACAGGAACTCCCTGAAATACGAGTGCACTACCCTTCCTCTGGGCAGTCACAGAGGGGAGAGCTCCAAGGTCACCGTTCAGGATTTACTTGATTCCCACACATCTGACCTACCTTCCTTTTCTGGATTCAAGTGCAGGTCTCCAGTTAGAAGCCCAGGACAGCATGGAGTGTGGGAAGTGAAAAAGCCCAAGACAGAGAGAAGTATTTAAAGGGAGAACAGCAGATAAGGAGAGAAAGCAGAAGACAAGCCTTACCAACTGGAGTACTTCCTGTCTGCGCTGTGTCTGCAATTAGGGAAGTGGGCCTTCTCCTCCCATTTCAGCGAACCAGCCAGAAAGCAGAAGTGCAGATCCCCATGCAACTGGCCTCATTCACTTGCACATACCAATGGACACCCCAGGGACATGGAACCCACCAGAATGGAGCGTGCCAATGGCTGAGCTTGCTTGTGTTGAGCCAGTCAGGAAATTCACTCTCCCAAGAGTTCTTACTGAAGGAACTGTGTCCTGAAGTGCTAGGTGTGTGCTAGTGTTGGTCACTCAGTCGTGTCTGACTCTTTGTGGCCCCAAGGGCTGTAGCCCTCCAGGCTCATCTGTCCATGGGGATTCTCCAGGCAAGAATACTGGAGTAGATGCTGCTGCTGATTAATCACGTCAGTCTTGTCCAACTCCATGTGACCCTATGGAGGCAGCCTGCCAGGTTCTTCTGTCCATGGGATTCTCCAGGCAAGGGTACTAGCGTGGGTTGCCACGTCCTCCTCCAGGGGACCTTCCAGACCCAGGGATTGAAGCTGGGTCTGCTGCATTACAGGCAGATTCTTTATGCTGAGCCACCAGGGAAGCCCACTGGGGTGGAGAGCCAGTCCCTTAGCCAAGAGATCTTCCTGACTCAGGGATTAAACCCGGGTCTCCTGCATGGCAGGAAGATTCTTCACCATCTGAGCCACCAGGGAAGCCCCTAAGTGCTAGCTGGGGTACACCAAAGTCATCTTGGTTATTTTATACTTTAAACAGCCCTTGCATGCATGCGTATGTGATAAGTCACTTTAGTCATGTCTGACTCCTTGAGAACCTATGGACTGTAGCCCACCAGGCTCCTCTGTCCATGTGATTCTCCAGGCAAGAATCCTGGAGTGGGTTGCCATGTTCTCCTGCAGGAGATCTTACCAACCCAGGAATTGAACCTGCAATTCTTAGGTCTCTTGCATTGGCAGGCAGGTTCTTTACCAGTAGTGCCACCCGGGAAATCCCTTAAACAGCCCTAGGACATTATAAATATCAAATTCCACCTGAAGGTGAAGGTGAAGTCGCTCAGTCGTGTCCGACTCTTTGCGACCCCGTGGACTGTAACCTACTGGGCTTCTCCATCCGTGGGATTCTCCAGGCAAGAATACTGGAGTGGATTGCCATTTCTTTCTCCAGGGGATCTTCCCGACCCAGGGATCAAACCCAGGTCTCCAGCATTGGAGGCAGGAGCTTTAACCTCTGAGCCACCAGGGAAGCCCAATTCCACCTGAACTCTGAACTCTGGATCAAATAAGAGAGAAATCCTAGGAAAGGACTTATCAGCGACCTCAGGATGCTAATTTCTGTCTGGAGACTGGAGAGGTGAGCAGATATGGTCTTTATGGCAGGAAGGCCAGAGTTCAGGGTCAGAGTACCTGTGCCAGCCATCTCTGACTCTGCTCTCAGACCTCCTGGCAGACAGCCACCTGTAGTACCAACTTCACAAAGGGCCTTTTGTGAGGTCCTTCAAGTTGAGACAGGAGGTGCTTTTCTAAGGATCTACCAAACATCCACACACTCTGCAAGAAGCACAAATCTGAATGTCTCACTCTAGGCTGTGCCATTCCCTTCACCTGGAAAAACAGCTGGGAGGAACCTAGCCAGGCTTCACCCAGAAGCAGGTGAGAAAATATCCTTGAAAAGGCAAGATGGAGAAACACCCTCTCCAGACACTTGAAGCTGGAAGGAGTTTGGTGGGTGGTTTACTTGGGTGAGGCCAGGACACTCGAAAGGATGTGTTCAGAAAAGTAACAGTAGCCAATCTGTACCTAAAGCTAGCAAAAATCATAGCTCAATGCAAAAAAGCATTACCATTTTACGAGTGATAAACCCAAGGGACAAACAAGCTTAGTGCTGACATCTGATGACTGAGATGGATGATGACCAGGATGGCAACCAGAAGCAGCTCCCTTGCAGGGCGTCGGCTGACCTGCACGATATCCCTAAAGGTAGTGGCTGCTGTAATCCTCCACTCACACATCTGGGTATTGGGCTCCGAAAAGTCAAGGGAAGGGAAGTCGCTCAGTCGTGTCCGACTCTTTGTGACCCCATAGACTGCAGCCTGCCGGGCTCCTCTGTCCGTGGGATTTTCCAGGCAGTAGTACTGGAGTGGATTGCCATTTCCTTCTCCAGGGAATCTTCCCAACCCAGGGCTCGAACCCGGGTCTCCCGCATTGTAGACAGAGGCTTTTACCGTCTGAGCCACCAGGGAAAGTCAGTTACTTCTCAAAACAGGCACAGGTATTAGTGGGAGAGCCAGTGTGGGAAGCCAGCCCTTCTCTTAGCTACTGCCTTTAGGTCCTCAGCTGAATGTGAAAAGACGCTTCTATCAGCACATCCAAATGCAAGCTCAGGCCTTTGCAACACCAGCATCACCAGGAACTTGCAAGAATTTTGGCTTAAGAACTCCATCCACGTAACTGCTGAGGACAAAAAAACTAAGCCCTCTCAGACAGTTCTCTCCCCTCCTCATTCCTGAAAATAATGCATCACCAATCTCATGCATCTTATCTTCTAACCTTCCAAACATGTCCACTCTTCAATCACAGCCTAATCACACCACTTTTCTGCTAAAGATTCATCACTGTCTGCTCTCTGATCTCAGGATGAACACCAATTTCTTAGCATCCACATCAGTTACCCTCAGATCTCACTGCCCTGGGCTTTCTCTGTACCGCATCCTGGATGCACTCAGACCATCCACCTCCCCTCAAGGTACCATGTGCCTTTCTGTTGTAATACTGACTGCAGTTCTGACTTAATTTTAATTTACCTTTACTTAGATGTATGTGATTATTTGATGATTTCCTATCTTGAAAAATGCAGGCTGAGATATCTATTCATCCCTCTCTCTCTTTTTCATTTTTTAAATGAACTTTTAATTTTATGATATATTTAAATTTATAGAAAAGTTGCAAAGATTCTACAGGGAGCTCTCCTATACCCCTATATCCAGCTTCCCTTATTATTAACATCTTACATGATTATGGTACATTTCTCACCATTAGTGAACCAACAGTGACAAATTATTGTATTATACTGTATTATTTTCTTTGGGTTTCCTTAGTCTTTACCTACTGTCCTTTTTTTTACTGTTCCAGGAACCCAGCCAACATATCATATTGTACTTAGTTGTTATATCTCCTTAGGCAATTGTTTGGCTACAACATGCTCTCAGATTTTCCTTGTTTTTTATAATCTTGACAGTTTTGAGAAGTACTGGTCAATTGGTTTGCAGAATGTGCTTCAACTGAGGTTTATCTGATGTTTTGCTCATGGTTACACTGGGGCTTTATGTGTTTTGGGGAGGAAGAACACAGAGGTAAGGTGCGTACTATCAACATGACTTGTCACCACTGATGTTAATCTTTGATCCTTGGCTGAGGTGGCGGTTGTCAGGTTTCTCCACCACAACGTTGCGCTCCCACCCCATCCCCTTTCCATATCACCCTCCTTGGAAGGAAGAATTTCTGCATGACTTGCACTTAAAGATAGCTGAGATACCTCCTTGAGGGGAGAGTATCTATATTAATTGTTTGAAATTCTCCTGCAGAGTAGATTTGCCTATTCTCTCCATTTATTCATTTATTTAATAATTTATTTAGGTAAGTATGGATTCGTGGATATTTATTTTTTTATCCATTAGGTTGTAATCTAATGCTACTTTATCTTGTGGCTTAAATTACTCCAGCCTGGTTATGGGAACACTTATGACTGGCTTCTGTGTCCCTCTGACACACCTCCATCACTGTGGGCCTTTTGGGACACTTTTTTTTTTCACCTTTGGCATGACAAGATACCCCAAGCTTACCTTTATGTTTCTTGTTCCTATCCCAGAATCAATGGTTTGTATTCCTTTTTATCAAGGATCTGGGCACTCAAGATCTGGGCACTAGGCATACTTGCTGCTATCAGGATGTCACTATTCAAGACCTTGTCACATGACAGAGCAAAGAAATACATGTGTCTACTTAACCTGTATATGTAATACATGTACTTCTGTATATATCCCTCTGTATCTGTATGAATCCGCATGAGAGTTTCTACTGATGTCTCTCCATCCCTCTGTTTTCTGGAAGAGAAAATTGTTGAAAATTGGTATAATCTCTTCCTTAAGTAATTCACCAATGAAACCGTCTTTTCTGGATGCTTTTTTGGAAGGGAGGTTACAAATTATTGATTTAAATTGAAAAGACATGGATATTCAAGCTAGTTTTCTTCCTATGAGTTTCAACAGTTTGTGTCTTTCAAGACAGTCTGCTTCACTTAATTTACCACAGTAGTGAGAACCAAATTGTGTTATAGTATTTCATTATTGTCCACTTATCCACTGAATCAGTGGCACTGACCTCTTTTATTTCTGATATTGCTAATTTGTGTCTTCTCTCTTTTTTCCTATTTACCTTAACTAAAAGTTTCTTAAGTTTATTGATATTTTTCAAAGAACCCATTTTGAGTTTTGTCAACTTTCTCTATTGTCTTCCTGTTTTCAATGTCAGTTATTTCTATTCCAATTTTAATTATTTATTTTCTTCTTGCTTTAGAGAAATGTGCTCTTTTTTCTGTAGTTTTCTCAGGTTGAAAAACAGGTTGCTGATTTTATATTTTCTTTTTATCTAACGTATGCACTTAATGCTCTAATGTATGCACTGCTTTTGATGCATCCCATGAATTTTGGTAAGTTGTATTTTCATTTTTATTCAGTTCAAAGTATTTTAAAATCTATTTTCAGACTTCTTTCTGAACCTACATTGTATTTCAAAGTTAGTTGTTCAATTTCCAAACATTTGGGGACTTTATAACTTTCTGTTACTGATTTCTGGTTTAATTCCATTGTGTTTGGAGAACATAATTTGTATATTTTTTCATTTAAATTTGTTCACATGTTTTTCAAGAATTTGTTCTGTCTTGGTGAATGTTCCATGTGAGTTTGAGAAGAATGGGTACTGGCACACAAGCAAATATCAATAAAACTAATCACATGAAATTTTTTGTTTCTCAAGAAGTGCATGCATATATTAATAAATATTATGTATATACTATATTGGTGAGCAGTAGCATTGTTTTAAAAACAATATAAATATCTTAATTTAAAATACTTTATTACTAAAAAATATTAACCATCAACCATCAGTGGGTCATAAAGTTTTTGCAATAGTAACACCAAAGATCACTGATTATAGATCACCACATCAAATATAATAATGAAAAAGTTTGAAATATTGTGAGAATTACCAAAATGTGATGCAGAAACATGAAGTGAGCAAATGCTGTTGCAAACACTGCACTGATAGAATCGCTTGACATAGTGTTGCAACAAACCTTCAATCTGTAAAAAGCATCAATACCCATGAAGCACAATAAAGCAAATTGTAACAAAATAAGGTCTGCTTGATTTTTTCCATTGTTGAATTGGATATCTTATAAGTATCAAGTTGATGAAACAGTGCTGCTCAGGTCATATATATACTTTCTGATTTTCTATCTATTTCATATATCAATTACTGACAGAGGTGATGGAAATTTTGAGTTGTAATAGTGGATTTGTCCAATCTCCTTTCAGTTCTGTGTTTGGCTTATGTATTCTGATGTTTAAACATGTGCACACATGTTTAAGGCTGTTGTGTCTCCTTGGATGGTTGATCCATTTATTATTATGTAACATGCCTCTTTATCTCTGATTCTCTTCCATTTTCTGAAGTCTGCTTTGTCTAAAATTAATACAGCTACTCTGATATTCTTTTGATTAGTGTTAGCATGGAATATCTTTCTCCATCACTTTACTTTTACTTTATATGTGTTTTTACATTTAAAATGGGTTCTTTGTAGATAGTAGATAGCTGTGTCAGATAAAAACCATTCTGACAATCTCTGTGCTTTAATTTGTATGCTTATACCATGTGCATTTAAATTGATTATTGACTTAATTGGATTAATATCTAGAACACTTGTATCTTTTTGTTTTTAACTCGCTGCTGTTTGTTCTTTCTTTTTTTCCTCCTGTTTCAGCTTTCTGTGGTTTTAATCAAGCATTTTATATCTTCTCAGCATATCCTTTAAAAATTTTAGTGATTGTCCTGTAGCTTACATTATACATTTTAAAACTTAAATTCCATCTTTAAATAACACTATACTGCTTTACACATACAAAGACCTCATAACAGGGTATTCTCAGTTCCTCCATCCTATCTATCTCTAAGACAATGCTGTTGTTCATTTTATGTATCCATATGTTATAATAATCCAATATGCTGTTACTTCTATTGCTTTAAACAGTTACTTTTTGACCAATTATGATTATTAAAAACAAAATAACTATTTTTTTTTCTTTTTCACATAGATCCAAGCTTTGGACCTATATCATTTTTCTTCTACTATTAAATAGTAAGAACTTCTTTAATATTCGCTGTAGGGGCAGTCAGCTAGTGGTGAATTTTTTTTTAAAGTCTTTACTGAGTTCGTTACAATAGTATTTCAGTTTTATGTTTTGTTCTTTTAGCCATGAGGCATGTGGGATCTTAGCTCTTCTACCAGAAATTGAACCTGCATCTTCTTCATTGGAAGGTGAAGTCTTAACCATTGGACTACCAGGGAAGTCCCCGAATTTTATGTTTTTGAAAAGTCCTTATTTATCCTTCACTTTTGAAGGGTAAATCTGATGGATATAATATTCTAGGTTGTTGCTTTTTTCTCCTCGCTTCCCACTGTGACTGGCCAGAGCTGCTGCAGATGTAACTTCTGGGCGGAAATTCACTACACTGTGCACTTACTTGAGGCTCAGCCCTGGAAATGGGGTACCTGACCCAGCTCGGGCCCAGAGATACAATGTACCGAAGGCAAGTCTGGATTTTAAATAACTTCCTGGCAATTTTCAAGCACTTCCCTATTTGAGAACCTCTGCCATAATCCAATATTTCATTCCCCAAGCGGGGCTGGTAGAGAGAAAAGGGAAGNCAGAGATACAATGTACCGAAGGCAAGTCTGGATTTTAAATAACTTCCTGGCAATTTTCAAGCACTTCCCTATTTGAGAACCTCTGCCATAATCCAATATTTCATTCCCCAAGCGGGGCTGGTAGAGAGAAAAGGGAAGTGAGCTGTCTCCCTCCAGGATGTAGGGAAGAAGGGAGTCTGGAGATGGAGTAAAACTGGGCTGCCTGCTGCCATAGCAGGGAAGAGAACCAGGGAAGAAGATTAAAGTCCTCCACACTGTGCCTGCTGACCTCAAGGCAGGAAAATCCAGCTCCAACTCCCTTAGGGAGGAAAGGTTATCCAGACACTCCTCTGCCAGGGCACCGGGTCAGAGGCATGCTCGTCATGAAGCTGGATTTATGCACAAGGATGCTGTTATTAAAAGTGAGCTAGACTTAGTGGAGAATCAGTGAGCATAGGAACGCATCCAAGCGGTCGCTAGTGATGCCCTCTCATGCTCTCCTGGGGTTGTTGACTGTGGCCTGAAGTCTGGGTCAACCATCTCCCCACCTCTAACCCCCACCATGAACTTCACTCAACCACTGTGTCCTGAAAACCACCTCGGCACCCACTCTGCTCTTGGGAAATTTAAAAACAACAGATAAAGTCACAGATGAGAGAATTCACATTGTTGGCTGATATCTTACCTCACTACCCTTCTCTTCCTTTGGGCATATCCCAGGAAATTTGAACAGGCAGCAAAATTACTGAGTTTTCTCTGGTCTGATCCAGATGACCCTCCAAGACCCCTTCCCACTCAGAGGACATCTGGACCTGTTGGCAAAGCCATGGTCACCTCACAGTGACTTGGCCTCTCCTGCCCCCTATGGAGGTGCCTGGAGAAGGTTTTTAGCTTCTGAGCACTATTTTACTTTCCTGTATCCCCACCTCATCCACACGATATTCACAGGGACCTGCAGCTGCTGGAGAAACCACACCATATTAAATCAAGGGGCACAGTGGTAAATAATTCACTTGCCAATGCAGGAGACTCAAGAGACAAGGGTTCAATCCCTGGGTCAGGAGGATCCCCTGGAGGAGGAAATGGCAACCCACTCCAGTATTTTTGCTTGGAAAATCTCATGGACAGAAGAGCCTGGAGGGCTATAGTCCATGGGGTTGCAAAGATTCAGACATGACTGAGCACACACACATAGACACGCAATTGAAAGGATTACAACTACTAAAAGTTTTACTAGGCAGACATGAAAAATTGCCATCACTTTTTTTCTGGTCAGTGAAAGAATAATTATGGGTGATTCATGATGGCAAAATACTATAGAAATGTATGACAGTATCCTTAGATTTCATAAACCTGTGACATAAATATATCCAGTGCTTACATAGCTGGCAAAGGGTTCTATGAAAGAGAGAGAGATGGTCTGAACACAGTAACTATAGGCAAGAAGTAGGATGGCAAAGACCTGAGTCCCACGCTTCTGGGCATGCGTTCAGTGGGAGAAGACTGTGAACAGGGCGGAGAGCACACACCACAGGAGCACAGACGTGAACTCCCTGAAATACGAGTGCACTACCCTTCCTCTGGGCAGTCACAGAGGGGAGAGCTCCAAGGTCACCGTTCAGGATTTACTTGATTCCCACACATCTGACCTACCTTCCTTTTCTGGATTCAAGTGCAGGTCTCCAGTTAGAAGCCCAGGACAGCATGGAGTGTGGGAAGTGAAAAAGCCCAAGACAGAGAGAAGTATTTAAAGGGAGAACAGCAGATAAGGAGAGAAAGCAGAAGACAAGCCTTACCAACTGGAGTACTTCCTGTCTGCGCTGTGTCTGCAATTAGGGAAGTGGGCCTTCTCCTCCCATTTCAGCGAACCAGCCAGAAAGCAGAAGTGCAGATCCCCATGCAACTGGCCTCATTCACTTGCATATACCAATGGACACCCCAGGGACATGGAACCCACCAGAATGGAGCGTGCCAATGGCTGAGCTTGCTTGTGTTGAGCCAGTCAGGAAATTCACTCTCCCAAGAGTTCTTACTGAAGGAACTGTGTCCTGAAGTGCTAGGTGTGTGCTAGTGTTGGTCACTCAGTCGTGTCTGACTCTTTGTGGCCCCAAGGGCTGTAGCCCTCCAGGTTCATCTGTCCATGGGGATTCTCCAGGCAAGAATACTGGAGTAGATGCTGCTGCTGATTAATCACATCAGTCTTGTCCAACTCCATGTGACCCTATGGAGGCAGCCTGCCAGGTTCTTCTGTCCATGGGATTCTCCAGGCAAGGGTACTAGCGTGGGTTGCCACGTCCTCCTCCAGGGGACCTTCCAGACCCAGGGATTGAAGCTGGGTCTGCTGCATTACAGGCAGATTCTTTATGCTGAGCCACCAGGGAAGCCCACTGGGGTGGAGAGCCAGTCCCTTAGCCAGGAGATCTTCCTGACTCAAGGATTAAACCCGGGTCTCCTGCATGGCAGGAAGATTCTTCACCATCTGAGCCACCAGGGAAGCCCCTAAGTGCTAGCTGGGGTACACCAAAGTCATCTTGGTTATTTTATACTTTAAACAGCCCTTGCATGCATGCGTATGTGATAAGTCACTTTAGTCATGTCTGACTCCTTGAGAACCTATGGACTGTAGCCCACCAGGCTCCTCTGTCCATGTGATTCTCCAGGCAAGAATCCTGGAGTGGGTTGCCATGTTCTCCTGCAGGAGATCTTACCAACCCAGGAATTGAACCTGCAACTCTTAGGTCTCTTGCATTGGCAGGCAGGTTCTTTACCAGTAGTGCCACCCGGGAAATCCCTTAAACAGCCCTAGGACATTATAAATATCAAATTCCACCTGAACTCTGGATCAAATAAGAGAGAAATCCTAGGAAAGGACTTATCAGCGACCTCAGGATGCTAATTTCTGTCTGGAGACTGGAGAGGTGAGCAGATATGGTCTTTACAGCAGGAAGGCCATAGTTCAGGGTCAGAGTACCTGTGCCAGCCATCTCTGACTCTGCTCTCAGACCTCCTGGCAGACAGCCACCTGTAGTACCAACTTCACAAAGGGCCTTTTGTGAGGTCCTTCAAGTTGAGACAGGAGGTGCTTTTCTAAGGATCTACCAAACATCCACACACTCTGCAAGAAGCACAAATCTGAATGTCTCACTCTAGGCTGTGCCATTCCCTTCACCTGGAAAAACAGCTGGGAGGAACCTAGCCAGGCTTCACCCAGAAGCAGGTGAGAAAATATCCTTGAAAAGGCAAGATGGAGAAACACCCTCTCCAGACACTTGAAGCTGGAAGGAGTTTGGTGGGTGGTTTACTTGGGTGAGGCCAGGACACTCGAAAGGATGTGTTCAGAAAAGTAACAGTAGCCAATCTGTACCTAAAGCTAGCAAAAATCATAGCTTAACGCAAAAAAGCATTACCATTTTACGAGTGATAAACCCAAGGGACAAACAAGCTTAGTGCTGACATCTGATGACTGAGATGGATGATGACCAGGATGGCAACCAGAAGCAGCTCCCTTGCAGGGCGTCGGCTGACCTGCACGATATCCCTAAAGGTAGTGGCTGCTGTAATCCTCCACTCACACATCTGGGTATTGGGCTCCAAAAAGTCAGTCGCTTCTCAAAACAGGCACAGGTATTAGTGGGAGAGCCAGTGTGGGAAGCCAGCCCTTCTCTTAGCTACTGCCTTTAGGTCCTCAGCTGAATGTGAAAAGACGCTTCTATCAGCACATCCAAATGCAAGCTCAGGCCTTTGCAACACCAGCATCACCAGGAACTTGCAAGAATTTTGGCTTAAGAACTCCATCCACGTAACTGCTGAGGACAAAAAACTAAGCCCTCTCAGACAGTTCTCTCCCCTCCTCATTCCTGAAAATAATGCATCACCAATCTCATGCATCTTATCTTCTAACCTTCCAAACATGTCCACTCTTCAATCACAGCCTAATCACACCACTTTTCTGCTAAAGATTCATCACTGTCTGCTCTCTGATCTCAGGATGAACACCAATTTCTTAGCATCCACATCAGTTACCCTCAGATCTCACTACCCTGGGCTTTCTCTGTACCGCATCCTGGATGCACTCAGACCATCCACCTCCCCTCAAGGTACCATGTGCCTTTCTGTTGTAATACTGACTGCAGTTCTGACTTAATTTTAATTTACCTTTACTTAGATGTATGTGATTATTTGATGATTTCCTATCTTGAAAAATGCAGGCTGAGATATCTATTCATCCCTCTCTCTCTTTTTCATTTTTTAAATGAACTTTTAATTTTATGATATATTTAAATTTATAGAAAAGTTGCAAAGATTCTACAGGGAGCTCTCCTATACCCCTATATCCAGCTTCCCTTATTATTAACATCTTACATGATTATGGTACATTTCTCACCATTAGTGAACCAACAGTGACAAATTATTGTATTATACTGTATTATTTTCTTTGGGTTTCCTTAGTCTTTACCTACTGTCCTTTTTTTTACTGTTCCAGGAACCCAGCCAATATATCATATTGTACTTAGTTGTTATATCTCCTTAGGCAATTGTTTGGCTACAACATGCTCTCAGATTTTCCTTGTTTTTTATAATCTTGACAGTTTTGAGAAGTACTGGTCAATTGGTTTGCAGAATGTGCTTCAACTGAGGTTTATCTGATGTTTTGCTCATGGTTACACTGGGGCTTTATGTGTTTTGGGGAGGAAGAACACAGAGGTAAGGTGCGTACTATCAACATGACTTGTCACCACTGATGTTAATCTTTGATCCTTGGCTGAGGTGGCGGTTGTCAGGTTTCTCCACCACAACGTTGCGCTCCCACCCCATCCCCTTTCCATATCACCCTCCTTGGAAGGAAGAATTTCTGCATGACTTGCACTTAAAGATAGCTGAGATACCTCCTTGAGGGGAGAGTATCTATATTAATTGTTTGAAATTCTCCTGCAGAGTAGATTTGCCTATTCTCTCCATTTATTCATTTATTTAATAATTTATTTAGGTAAGTATGGATTCGTGGATATTTATTTTTTTATCCATTAGGTTGTAATCTAATGCTACTTTATCTTGTGGCTTAAATTACTCCAGCCTGGTTATGGGAACACTTATGACTGGCTTCTGTGTCCCTCTGACACACCTCCATCACTGTGGGCCTTTTGGGACACTTTTTTTTTTCACCTTTGGCATGACAAGATACCCCAAGCTTACCTTTATGTTTCTTGTTCCTATCCCAGAATCAATGGTTTGTATTCCTTTTTATCAAGGATCTGGGCACTCAAGATCTGGGCACTAGGCATACTTGCTGCTATCAGGATGTCACTATTCAAGACCTTGTCACATGACAGAGCAAAGAAATACATGTGTCTACTTAACCTGTATATGTAATACATGTACTTCTGTATATATCCCTCTGTATCTGTATGAATCCGCATGAGAGTTTCTACTGATGTCTCTCCATCCCTCCATTTTCTGGAAGAGAAAATTGTTGAAAATTGGTATAATCTCTTCCTCAAGTAATTCACCAATGAAACCGTCTTTTCTGGATGCTTTTTTGGAAGGGAGGTTACAAATTATTGATTTAAATTGAAAAGACATGGATATTCAAGCTAGTTTTCTTTCTGTGAGTTTCAACAGTTTGTGTCTTTCAAGACAGTCTGCTTCACTTAATTTACCACATTAGTGAGAACCAAATTGTGTTATAGTATTTCATTATTGTCCACTTATCCACTGAATCAGTGGCACTGACCTCTTTTATTTCTGATATTGCTAATTTGTGTCTTCTCTTTTTTCCTATTTACCTTAACTAAAAGTTCCTTAAGTTTATTGATATTTTTCAAAGAACCTATTTTGAGTTTTGTCAACTTTCTCTATTGTCTTTCTGTTTTCAATGTCAGTTATTTCTATTCCAATTTTAATTATTTATTTTCTTCTTCTTGCTTTAGAGAAATGTGCTCTTTTTTCTGTAGTTTTCTCAGGTTGAAAAACAGTTTGCTGATTTTATATTTTCTTTTTATCTAACATATGCACTTAATGCTCTAATGTATGTGCTGCTTTTGATGCATCTCATGAATTTTGGTAAGTTGTATTTTCATTTTTATTCAGTTCAAAGTATTTTAAAATCTATCTTCAGACTTCTTTCTGAACCCACATTGTATTTCAAAGTTAGTTGTTCAATTTCCAAACATTTGGGGACTTTATAACATTCTGTTACTGATTTCTGGTTTAATTCCATTGTGTTTGGAGAACATAATTTGCATATTTTTTCATTTAAATTTGTTCACATGTTTTTCAAGAATTTGTTCTGTCTTGGTGAATGTTCCATGTGAGTTTGAGAAGAATGGGTACTGGCACGCAAGCAAATATCAATAAAACTAATCACATGAATTTTTTTGTTTCTCAAGAAGTGCATGCATATATTAATAAATATTATGTATATACTATACTGGTGAGCAGTAGCATTGTTTTAAAAACAATATAAATATCTCAAGTTAAAATGCTTTATTACTAAAAAATATTAACCATCAACCATCAGTGAGTCATAAAGTTTTTGCAATAGTAACACCAAAGATCACTGATTATAGATCACCACATCAAATATAATAATGAAAAAGTTTGAAATATTGTGAGAATTACCAAAATGTGATGCAGAAACATGAAGTGAGCAAATGCTGTTGCAAACACTGCACTGATAGAATCGCTTGACATAGTGTTGCAACAAACCTTTAATTTGTAAAAAGCATCAATACCCATGAAGCACAATAAAGCAAATTGTAACAAAATAAGGTCTGCTTGATTTTTTCCATTGTTGAATTGGATATCTTATAAGTATCAAGTCGATGAAACAGTGCTGCTCAGGTCATATATATACTTTCTGATTTTCTATCTACTTCATATATCAATTACTGACAGAGGTGATGGAAATTTTCAGTTGTAATAGTGGATTTGTCTAATCTCCTTTCAGTTCTGTGTTTGGCTTATGTATTCTGATGCTTAAACATGTGCACACATGTTTAAGGCTGTTGTGTCTCCTTGGATGGTTGATCCATTTATTATTATGTAACATGCCTCTTTATCTCTGATACTCTTCCATTTTCTGAAGTCTGCTTTGTCTAAAATTAATATAGCTACTCTGATATTCTTTTGACTAGTGTTAGCATGGAATATCTTTCTCCATCACTTTACTTTTACTTTATATGTGATTTTACATTTAAAATGGGTTCTTTGTAGATAGTAGATAGCTGTGTCTTGTTTTTTAAACCATTCTGACAATCTCTGTGCTTTAATTTGTATGCTTATACCATGTGCATTTAAATTGATTATTGACTTAATTGGACTAATATCTACAACACTTGTATCTTTTTTTTTTAAACTCACTGTTGTTTGTTCTTTCTTTTTTTTCCTCCTGTTTCAGCTTTCTGTAGTTTTAATCAAGCATTTTATATCTTCTCAGCATATCCTTTAAAAATTTTAGTGATTGTCCTGTAGCTTACATTATACATTTTAAAACTTAAATTCCATCTTTAAATAACACTATACTGCTTTACACATACAAAGACCTCATAACAGGGTATTCTCAGTTCCTCCATCCTATCTATCTTTAAGACAATGCTGTTGTTCATTTTATGTATCCATATGTTATAATAATCCAATATGCTGTTACTTCTATTGCTTTAAACAGTTAATGTTTGACCAATTACGATTATTAAAAACAAAATAACTTTTTTTTTCTTTTTCACATAGATCCAGGCTTTGGACCTATATCATTTTCCTTCTACTATTAAATAGTAAGAACTTCTTTAATATTTGCTGTAGGGGCAGTCAGCTAGTGGTGAAATTTCTTTTTTTTTAAAGTCTTTACTGAGTTCATTATAATAGTATTTCAGTTTTATGTTTTGTTCTTTTGGCCATGAGGCATGTGGGATCTTAGCTCTCCTACCAGAAATTGAACCTGCATCCTCTTCATTGGAAGGTGAAGTCTTAACCATTGGGCTACCAGGGAAGTCCCCGAATTTTCTGTTTTTGAAAAGTCCTTATTTATCCTTCACTTTTGAAGGGTAAATCTGATGGATATAATATTCTAGGTTGTTGCTTTTTTTTCTCTTTCCTTTCAACACTTCATATCTTTCACCACACCATTTCTTGTTTGCATTGTTTTTGATGAGAAGTATGCTATGATTCTTATCCTTATTCCTCTGTAGGTAAGAGTTTCAGTTTTTTTTTTTTTTAACTGGACTCTCCTACAAGTGTATCCTTTATATTTGAAACAAGCAGTCCCCCACCCACCTCATTTACATGCCAAGTCAGTATTCCCCAGTCATCCCAGGGTCAGGTACCAGGTAACTAGGAACAGCCTGTATGCACTAGAGTCCACTGAAATTATTCAAACTAGCCAATTCCAAGCTTAATTACTCTATCTCATTTGTTCTTTCCCACAGAAACCACAACAAAGGCTCTTGTAAGCATTTTCTTCTCTCCCTCTGCATCCTGGCAAAACCTGGCGTTTCCTAATATAGCCAGCCTTGCATGGTGTGCTATACCTCCTATTTCTAGGGATCTATGGGTATAAAAACTTCTATCTTCATGACAGTTATTTCTGTGTCTGTGTGTCTTACCATACCCCAGGTACCCTTAAAACAAGGTTTCTAGAGATAAAGCCAGAGAAAGTAGAGACCTTCCTGAGACTGTGACTCACTGAAATTTCTCCCTTTCAACCTAGTCCACAATTGTCCTCACCAAAATGATCATTTAAGAGTTCTGCCTCTTTAGGGCTTCAATAGCTTCTGCTCTAGGTAAGCAGGATTTGGTGTTTCTGGAAGCACCAAACATAACATTTGGTCCATAAACATTTCTCAAATGAATAACGAATGAATGAGCAAGATGTAACTGCAGTTTTATCCAGATGGGTGCCCTAATTGTTCATCTCAAATCTAAAATTTCTAGGTGCCAATATGTTCTAAGACCTCTGTTTCCTAAGTCTAAAAAAGTACCACTGATTCTCAATTAGTCCTGCTTTGTAATAGTCTAAGAATAAAAGTGACAACACCTGTTTTAAGTTCTACTTGTTGGAGCCGAAACTGGAAGATGGTGTCTCTTTTCTTTCACCCTTACCTGGTGTCTATCCTATTAGAGATGCCCCCACAATATTTGTCAGATAAATAAATAAATGAATAAGTAATAAGACGTGATTACTCCTTAACAGATGATCCATGTGCATTTGTCAAATGAAAGAATGAATGATCAGATATGATTATTCTATAGTAGATGGCCTATAACTACATCATACCTATTAATTTATAAATGAATGACTAAATGATTCAGATGTGATTATCTGATCCATAAACATTTGTCAAATGAATAATGAATGAGTGAGTGAGTAAGATGTGATTGCAGTTTTTCTCCAGATAAGCGATCCATCTCAAATCTAAGGCAACCCACAGGTACTCCAGGGTCCTAAGTCTGGTCCACTCGATTTCACTCTAAATAACTAGAGAACCCAACATCCTCTGACATACAGTGCATACCCTTTCTCTACTTTCTCGCCAGGAACTCTGAGACCAGTCCTAAACTACTTCTGCCTCAACTGACTGGATCTCTTTTATTTCATGCAGATCTGGAATGCAGAAGGAAAAAAAACTACTCTTCCCCAAATACAATACAGTTAGAAAATCTTCGTATGTCCCATTTAGATACTGTCCAGTGTTACTTGCATGCGTGTGTGCTAAGTCACTTCAATTGTGTCTGACTCTTTGCAACCCTATGGACTGTAGTCCACCAGGTTCCTCTGTCAGTGGGATTTTCCAGGCAAGAACGCTGGAGTGAGTGGCCATTTCCTCCTCCAGCGGATCTTCCCAACCCAGGGATTGAACTCACATATCTTAAGTCTCCTGCATTGGCAGGTGAATTCTTAACCACTAGCACTACCTGGGAAGACCTGGTTAATTAATAAATCATAATCTTGTCCCAAATTACAGGGACATTGTGAACCTTATTGTCTTAATTCCCTTCTTTTCCTTCTGCATAACCATTAAAACATTTGAGGCTTAAACCAAGAAAATTACAGTAACTCTGCAAAATTAAGGGCCTTGTGCTTTGAAAGCAATGTTCACATTTCCCTTTTACCTGAATAGTAAGATCAAGCTGCATTTTCCATGCCTTATTTTAGGCAGAACCTTCTTGTAGAGTCACAGAAAGCTTTGCACTCTTGGGGTGGAGAGGTGGTCTGTGACATGGTCACGGGACCCAGCTCAAGACAGAGTCCCTGGGCCCAAACACTGACTCCACTGCTTTTAAACCAGGCAGCTGAGCCTCAGCTTTCTTCATTAGCAAAATAAGGATCATGCTGGAACCCACTTCCAATAGTGGTGTGGGGATTCCATTGTCAATCTGTATGAAGGGCTCACAGTGCATGGCCTGGCACCTGGGACATGCCCCAGGTTGATAATGAGGGTGGCCTAGTGGCAGTCAGGGTAACAACAGTGGGCACCTTCACTATTGGTGGAAATGACTTCCTTGGGTAGATTTTCTCATCCTTTCACTCCTAGGATGGCATGTTCACCTGTCTCCATGGTTCTGTGGCTGTCAGCAGGCTCAGATGACACCATAATTACAAGTGTTTCCCTAATGCTAATTGTGATGGGAGGGGGATAACTCTATTATTATCATGCCTTTTTTTAAGAAAGGAACATTGAAGGTGTTTAGGGGTGAAATTTCAAAACATCTGTAGTTTACTTGGAATGCACTTCAGAAAAAAATATAACAAAATAGTACCACAGCTAAGCTTCGAGTATATGCATGACACACTGGTCGGCATATCAGAAAATATTCAAGATAAAAATGTAAGTTTTTTCATGCAAAAATATTTTTTAAAATGAGCATGAAACCCATCTTGCATAATATGGGCTTTAAAGACAAATTTTAAGCCTGTCCCTATCAACCACCACTTTGACTGCATGAGGGTCCATGTTTATCCACAAGGACATCTCTGGGCTTTATGGATCTTACTGGAAAAAGTGTGGATTTATAGGTCTTACTAGTGACTGCAGCCATGAAATTAAAAGACACTTGTTTCTTGAAGAAAAGTTATGACCAACCTAGATAGCATATTGAAAAGCAGAGACAATACTTGGCCAACAAAGATCTGTCTAGTCAAGGCTATGGTTTTTCCAGTGGTCATGTATGGATGTGAGAGTTGGACTGTGAAGAAAGCTGAGGGCCAAAGAATTGATGCTTTTGAACTGTGGTGTTGGAGAAGACTCTTGAGAGTCCCTTGGACTGCAAGGAGATCAAACCAGTCCATTCTGAAGGAGATCAACCCTGGGATTTCTTTGGAAGGAATGATGCTGAAGCTGCA
>SJYT01013441.1:0-26068 GCA_006410635.1 Cephalophus harveyi | reverse complement strand
TTTGGCCACCTCATGCGAAGAGTTGACTCATTGGAAAAGACTCTGATGCTGGGAGGGATTGGGGGCAGGAGGAGAAGGGGACGACAGAGGATGAGATGGCTGGATGGCATCACAGACTCGATGGACATGAGTATGAGTGAACTCTAGGAGTTGGTGATGGACAGGGAGGCCTGGCGTGCTGCGATTCATGGGGTCGCAAAGAGTTGGACACGACTGAGCGACTGAACTGAACTGAGGGCTAACCAGTTGACTCAGATGGTAGAGAATCCGCCTGCAATGTGGGAGATCTTGGTTCTATCCCTGGGTCGGGAAGATCCCCTGGAGGAGGGCATGGCAACCCATTCCAGTATTCTTGTCTGGAGAACTCCATGCACAGAGGAGTCTGTTGGGCTACAGTCTATGGGGTCGCAAAGGGCTAGACATGACTGAGTGACTAAGCACAGCACATGGATCTTACTGGGAAAAGTGGGGATGACCACAGCCTGCTAGACCCAAACACCGCCCCCCTCCAAGCACATAAAGTGATGGAGCGTATCAAAGAATAAGGTACAAGAAACTCTGAAAACACAGAGCCTGAAACAAAATATTCTCTAATATGATGTTACCTAAAATATTTTGTTCTCAGAAACCTCCAACTGCTAAAGTGACTACCATTTTACCCTCCAAGGAACATATGACCTTTATCACAAGAATTGTTTAGGTTCAACGTTTCCCACCTAAAAAATAAGCTCTGCTCCCTCTAGAAGATGCCCTTCTCCTATTGGCTGGGTGGTGCCCACCTATTTAGGCAGCACTGCTTATACTCATGCTAATTAGCATTTTATTTTATAAATTGCATCTGGACTGGGCGACTATAAATTTCTGACAAAAATCAAAGCTTTGCCCTGTTTCCAGTGGGACCCTGAAGCTGTCTTGAGTATTGTACAAAGAGAGTCCTGGCTCCCCAGGCATGCTCCAGGTGTGGACCTGTCTTTTTACACCTGAGCTGTATGATGCAGTAAAGACCTCACTGGAGGAAAATGCTTGTTGGCATCCTGCTGTGCAGAGGGGTTTCTGTCTGACAGCCTCTGAGTCAGCCTAGGCCAAATATGACCTGTGATGACTGAGGGGTCTGAATACAGTGAGCCACGAGGACCTTCTGGTGGGTTCATATTACTGTATATTATTACCAGCATCCCACTGTGCAGCTAGCTGGGAGGTAACTTGACATAAAATCAGTCCCTGGTTATGACAAAGATATTTACTTAAAAATGCTGGCTATGAAAAATTAATCTCTCGTAAGAAAAACACTAATGTAAGAATCTGATTCTTATTTTGAGAAATCACTATGTTTGCTACCAAATTTAAACAGAAATGACCTTGGCGAAATGTCAGGACATTTTCTGTTTTTAAGATTTTTTTGATGTGGACCATTTTTAAAATCGGGTTTCCCTGGTGGCTCAGAGGTTAAAGCATCTGCCTGCATATGCGGGAGACCTGGGTTTGATCCCTGGGTTGGGAAGATCCCCTGGAGAAGGAAATGGCAACCCACTCCAGTATTCTTGCCTGGAGAATCCCATGGACTGAGGAGCCTGGTGGACTAAAATCTTTAAAGAATTTGTTACAATAGTGCTTCGGCTTTTTGGCTGCACAGCATGTGGGATCAGCTCCCCTACCAAAGATCGAACCTGCATCCCCTACACTCGAAGGCTAAGACTTAACCACTGGACTGCCAGGGAAGTCCTACTGTTAGCACTTTAAATTCTGATGAATTTAGGATTCATTTGACTTCTGAACCTGTTCACCAATGTCCTCCTGGTACCAGAGTAGTGACAGGCACACGGTAGGAGCTCAGGAAAAAGCCTGCTAATTTAATAACTGCAAAATGCAAGGCTAAGGAGATGTTCACTGTATTATAAAATAGTCCATTTGTTTCAAACCCATGTCTCATAAAAACAGTCAAATTTAACTGGGTTTTAAAAATTATTTCCCTGATTTGTAAAAAAATGAAATAAAACAGTCATTCCTAGTTATTTGTGGTAATTATGTTTTATAAAGTTGCCACCTAACACTGAATTAGCAAATATTGAACCCATTGCTGTTAGGGGCAATACACGGCTAAATTCCGAAGAGTCTCAGGTCATCTTTTCATCAACCAATTAATACATAACCTTGTTTCATGGATGTTCCTGTTTAAAGAAATCTTATTATATATATAATTATATATAAAATCTTATTTTATATACAATATTTTATATATATATAGTTGATTCGTTAATATTGAACTCACAAAAAAAGCTCTATGACCCACGCCAAAAGGAAACTTATCCTACACATGTGTTTTCCCTGTTAAGGTACATCACAGCCTTCCTGTGCACAGCACATTAGACAGCACTTCAGCACTGTGTTTGGGGATCAATTTAAACAGAAAAATCATCAACAAAAAGCACAAAAAATACACTACTCAATTGATGTCAAAAGGAACACCATTCTTAGGGTGAGCTGAGACCAGAAGGCAGAACGTCAGCTTATTCAGCCTAAGCTAGGAACAAGCACCTCAGATGACTCAAGTATTCTGCTGCTCTGCACATGTCCACAAAGGGCCACAGAAGCACCATGGGTATTGATTCAGGGGTCACAGAAAAAATTTGGTGAGCAGGCAAATTTACATTATGGAATCTGTGAAAAGCTAAATATAAGTCTTAGATTCATTTTTTATTCACAAGGGGGCTCAGTGGTCACAAACTAGATGGGAAAGTACAGGCTATTGTAAAACGTCAATACAAGGGTTAAGAGATACTAATATTTGGAAATTTATATCTCAATTCATCTCAGCTCCCTCCTGATAACCATGTTTTCCTTTATTTGCTGGCTCTCGAATAAGATGTGTCTTGGCACTCTCAAAAAATATGAGCAGTAATTACATTTACTAAAATTCAGTCTACTGTGTAAAAAAAAAATCTGGTTTACTATTGTAGGTGTTGATGTTTGCTGTTGATGAGCTGTACAGCTCCTATGTCATAATCAATGCCATATACACAAGGCAATGCAGCAAATAAGTAAGGGAATAAACAGACTTTGCACCCAGAGGGGCCTGCTGCTCCTCAGCTCTCCAGCCTTGGGAAGTTACTCTCCTCCAAAAGGGTACAACTTCTACTTTATTTGGGATGCTCTTCTTTTAGAGGAAAGAAAGGGAAAAAATGGTAAATCAGCAGTGTTTGTTAATTATGAGTGATGTTGCACTTTTCTGAAATTTTTAAATGGTTGCAGTGAAGAAAAATTAGGTTATATCTGATCAAATCCTGGTGCTGGGCCTGCTCTTTCTTTCAACTTGACTGTAAACAGCTTAAGTGCAGAGAGGGATCTTGGCTATTGCACTAGCCCCAGCACCTAGCACTATTCCTGGCTGGTGAGAGGTATTCAGTGAATCAATATAATGAACAGATCAAGAAACCAGCCAACAAAACAGCCTCGGTTGGACAGGTAGATTGGAGAGGCTGGCAGAAGCAAAGAGTGCCACATGAACTTTTTTGGTCATTCTGAAGTTGTTTTCTGTGTGTTTGTTCTTAACTGTTCCTGTAGAAATGTGGTTGTTCCATAAAAAATGCCAAACACGCTAGGTTGTCATATATGATAAATATCAAAATAACAGACAGCTTGGATGTTGATAGAGTAAAGATGTCACAGTTACCTTCATTCTAAAATCACCCTCTAGAAAGAAGAAGAGAAATGTCATGGAACTAATAGACCCCACTCACCCTGAACAACAGTCTGAGGGGATCAGCAAAATGCAGCAAAGGCTTGTCCTGGGAGCATGAGTACCTTTAAGGAAGATGGTCAAGGAAGCAAAGGTGCTTCTGCAGACCCCAAAGCCTGCAGATCTGGGGCTTCTACTGAGCAGGTGGAAGGAAGCCAGCCATCCTCTGAGGGTAGAGAGGAGATTCTGAATGGCTGGCAGCCTCCCTGAAAGAAGTAAAGGTTTAGCCAATTCTCTCCCTTCCTTCCTCCCTTTCTTTCCTTCTTCCTTCCTTCCTTTTTCCTTCCTCATTTTCTCTCCTCCCTCTCACACACATACACACACACAGAGACACACACAGCATTACTGAAAATGAGGAAAAGATTCTGCTAGGCTAGAACACATCCTAGGCCTCTCCCTGACATCATTCATTTCCAAGATGAGGACCTTACCTTGCATCTGTACAGTGACACTAAGAGGAAAGAAAGGAGAGAAGCAACAAGAGGAACAAATAGCACACGAAGAACACTGGCTGGAAAATCGTCCCAAGGGGCAGATGAAATCACAGCCACACATACAGCCACGGAGCCAAAGGACTTAAGAGAACAGCCACTGTCAGAAACAGTAGCTCTAAATGGAGACACAAAGGGCAGAGGACGAGGCGGGGAGGCAAGAAGAGTCATGGGAAATAAGCCGGCAATCAGGGGGAAACACAGGAAAGAAATGACGTCTGTTATTTTCAACAGAAAAAAAGAGAACAGACACTAACACTGTGAATAAGTGGACAGGATGGAGTAGCTTGAGAAAAATGAAATGAACAAAGAGTGGAAGAATTCAACAGAAGAAGACTAGAAGGACAAAGGAGATCCAAAGTATGTAAGACTGACATTCCTGAAGTAGTGAATTTAAATAAAAGGGTGGTACAGATGTTTAGAGTTTCAGTGAAATTTCAACTTCCCCTGGATTCTCTTATCCAGGATCTTACAAAAGGAAGGAAAGTTCTGGGCTTCAGACTTCTTCTCAGCCACGCTCCAAGCCAGCAGACAGAGGGCGGGTGTTCCCAGAGGGGTCAGGCATGTCTAGACCAGAAACAAAAGGTTCAGCTGGGCTTAAGGGCTGGCTGCAAACATCACAGTTTCAGGACAGGGACTAAAAGTACTGTGGGTGGTAGAAAGGTTCTAATGCTTCTGCCAAGAGTCCAAAGGCCAAGCAGGCCCATTACACCTCCAAGACTGCTTCAAAATCACTCCAGATGCTTCTTATCTGTGCAGATAGGGTGGGAGGACAGAGGTCGGTACAGCAGAGTCTAAGTCTGAGGGCCTGTGCTGCTGCTCCCAGTGGTCGGGTGGGCATATAAAATCACAGAAGCATGTTTTCAACAGTAAGTTCAATAGCAAAACTCTAGGCCGGAACAGTGATTCTTCACGTGGACCCAGGTAACAACCACCCGGGCACCTTAAGTACTGGTGACTGTGCCTTAACCCAAACCCAGTAGTTCCAGGGGTGGGGCCCAGATAGCACTGTCTGTTTAATTTTCCAAGTGATTCTCGTGAGTAGCGGGGACAGAGAACCACTGTTCTAGAATTATTGCCTCTGCACCGAAGGTTCAAAACTGGCCCAAACAGAGCTGGCTGATGACATGAGCAACAGCGTGGGCTACTGAATGGAAGAAAAATGGAAAGAGTAGAAAATCCAAAGTTTTACACAGAATTCTAAAGAAGAAATAAGAAAGACATTCAGGAAACCATGTTTAGTTCAATAAAGCCTCCTCACACACTGACTTTTAGACATACTGATTTTGCTAACTCAGCGATTCAGGTAAAAGTGTCTTGCCCCCAGTCCTCCTTGCCCATCGCGAGTGCGTGGGGTGGGGTAGGGCATGAAGTCCGCTTGGGAATCCACACGTTTTGCTCCACTTCCTGATGTCGGGCTGAATCATGAAAGGAAGTTCTATAATTCGCAGACCAGTCCAACTGCTTCACTTGTGGTATTTTATCTCTCCCGAAATTGAGCAGCACAGGAATTTCAGAGACAGGCAAATGTCACATCTCTCTTACGCTGCCCAGAATGAGGATGAGGCAAAGATGGACCCTGGGGACGGGGCAGGCGCCCAGCTGGGGTGGGTCCCCCGCACAGGGGGTGGGTCCCTCTGCCCGTCCCCTCCCCATCACAGGCTCCACGGGTGCTGCCTGCCACAGGATGCACCTGCCTCTCAGCCTGCCTTGCCCTTTCCACTGCCCTCGGAGCTCTCAAATGCACGTGGTCACGTTCCGTTCCCAGAAGTGAGAGTCTTGTTTTCTTGTATTGGCAGGAACAGAACAAGGTCATGTGATCAGCATTGTGTATTCCTCACTTTGCCTTGAGGAAGAATACACTCCCTCTTCAAATCTTCCTTTTAAAATGGACAGATTTTGGATTACAGATATTTTGAGGAAATGGCATTGGATTTTCTATTTTACTGCAGAGAAGTTAATCAGTACTAAAATTTTCCCATTAACTCTAAATCCTCTTGGACAAAAAACTAGCCTATTCTTTCAGAAACTATACTGAAACAAGCGTGCTTAACTCCAGGATATATTACTTAGTATGCTCCAAGACGGGGTTCCCATTAGACTGCTCCAAGAGCACAACTGGGAACCATTTCAGGCCCTATGTGAGTAACCTGTCACTAAACTAGACTCTCATGGTGTGTGCACTTGTGCATGTGTGTGTATGCACATGTATGTGTGCTGGGTGTGTATCTGTGTTGATGGAGGTTGCTGTGTTGGGAATGAAAGGGCCAGACCTGTTTCTTGTGGTCTTATCTCAGGGATGTGGGCATCCTGCTGACACCATCATCTCTGAGGCTAGAGTCCTTTAAAGAAACAGGAGGCACCCAGGATCCACACATGGAAAAGAGTTCAACAATGCACTGTTGACACACAGCAGTATCAAGAATGAGGAACGGTGTGCGAGGGATAGAAACTTGTGTCTCCTCACTTCCCAGGAAGGACCCCACAGGGCTCAGGTATAACGCAGAGTGGTTAATCTGCCCCCAAACTATATTGTAGTGACGGAGATGCTAGTTCTACTCTGCCCCACACAGAGCCACCTGCCACATGAGGCTAGTGACCCCTGAAATGTGGCCACTGTGACCAAGAACTGATTTTTACCTTTTATTTCAAGTATTTGCAGTATAAACAGCCATATGTGGCTGGTAGCAAAGCTCTGAGCAGCACAGTTCTAAATCCTTTCCAGGGAAGCTGGAGAGAGGCCATGTGTCCTCAACTGGGCAAGACGTCAGAGGTGAGCACCAGGCAGTTCCTCCATCGGACCAGTGCAATAGGACTGCAGGCCAGCAAAGGGAATCTCACAGATTCACCCCAAGGAACACGCTGTGTGGTCCGGACACCTCTCCCTTCCAGATGTTTTTTCTACTTGGGCCAAGCTTGGGGCTCTAGGTTTTCTCTTAATTAACAAGAGGCATACTTTATTCCAAATACCTAGCTTACTGTATTCAAACTCTACGTGACATATTGAAATGTAAGGAGGGGACATTAAAAGTCTCTATACATGCGCAGAGGGCCCCATGCTGGAAGCATAGAGCTCACAACAATGTCCTCAGCATGGTCTCCAAACCAATGTAAAAGTACATGACTGGGGTCCAAAATAACGTCATACTGTGTTTTAGAGCTTCAGGGTTATAGTGCTGCCAGGGCCCCTGGAGCTGGTTGTCCTTGTCCAGTCACCTGGGGACAGGAGAGGACACTCCATAAGAGCTGCCTGTTAAAACCCAGCAGGGTTCCCCAGGGCACCACCAAAGAATAGACACACACTTGCTTCCGAGTCAAGTGACTCTTGGGCCAGAGCCACTCTTTCTGTGTTGTTGTTGTTCAGTAGCTCAGTCACATCTGACTCTCTGCAACCCCATGAGCCACAGCATGCCAGGCTTCTCTTTCCTTTACTATCTTCCAGAGTTTGCTCAAACTCATGTCCATTGAGCTGGTGGTGCCATCCAACCAGCTCATCCTCTGCCATCCCCTTCTCCTGCCCTCAATCTTTCCCAGCATCAGGGTCTTTTCCACTGAGTAGGCCCTTCGCATCAGGTGGTGACCAAAGGACTGAAGCTTCAGCTTCAGCATCAGTCCTTCCAATGAATATTCAGGGTTGATTTCCTTTAGGACTGACTGGTTGGATCTCCTTTCAGTCCAAGGGACTCTCAAGAGTCTTCTCCAGCACCACAGTTCAAAAGGATCAGTTCTTTGGTGCTCAGCCTTCTTTATGGTTCAACTGTCACATCCATATATGACTATTGGAAAACCATAGCTTTGACTATACAGGCCTTTGTTGGCAAAGTGATGTCTCCACGTTTTACTGTTTTCTAGGTTTGACTCTTTCTGTGACCTTCCCATAAAGTCTTTTAATATCATTTTGCCCCTGGGAGACCCTCCTTTGCAATCCCCAGGCAACCAGAAGCTACGTAGCTCCCTGACTACCTTTACCCAGCCATGACTGCTCTGCAGAGCACCTACCTGTCTGCAAGCCAGTCTGTTGAGCACTCTGCACAGTGTCTCTGGAGCCACAGTCACTCTGGGGCAGGTCTTTTCAGCCTTGTTTTGGTGATGAGGTGGCTAGGGCTGAAGCAGTTTCAAGGAATGATGGAATTGGGCACTGCCTGCCGCTCGCCTCTGACACCTAGCCCAGGTGAGGACATCTAGGTCAGGTGAGGACACCTAGCCCAGGTTGGGTCCTGGGACCCTTTGCTGCAGTGTTTCTACCTGGACAAACATCTCCTTAAGCAAAAAATTACAGAGAAGCTGTAAGGGACTAAAATAACTGTGCATGTGCAATTGGGGCAAATTATGGATGAGATACAAAAAAAAACCTACAAGCCTTAACCATCACTTCTGAAGAGCCAGGAACAAAAGCTGTGGATTGAAAGCAAAAGCAGGGTACTGTGCATGCCCCCTGCACTCAACACCACTAAAGGAATGGGCAACCCACCTAAGTCACCCCTCCAGTCTGACCCCTGAACCCACCCCTACCCCCACTTCATATAAGGAACTAAAGCACTTTCACTGGGGCAGCAAGCAAGGAAAACTGTTCCTTGTTTTTGCTCCCCACTGCTGTGGGTGCCCCAATAAAGCTTTGTTTGAATTTCTTGTCTGGCCTCTGACCAGTTTCCATTGATTAAGGAGGCCACACACCCTGGTCGGTAACAGAATCAGAGCCATGGGCTTGGTTTGCTCCCATCACCCACACCGCCTCCCAGAGAGACTTTCAGACCTGGACATTTATAGGTCACAGTCATGGCCCTAGGAGTTTCATTACAGAATATAAATGTGAGTGCACGCGATGAGGCCCTGGGGCTTCCCATGTGGGTGCTGCTCGGTGCTGCCACGTGTATGCCTGGATGGACACAGTCAGTACCAGGAAGCCCAGAACCTGGGAAGCCAGCCCCCGGGAAGTCCCCAAATGGTCCACACAGAGAGTGGCCCCTCCGTCAACATCTGCTGCAGCCTTCAAAGCCCAGCAGCCACAGTCACCAGAAAACCCAGGCCCCAGCTCTCCACCCAAAGCAAGACTGTTCATTTACATCCTTCTCATGAGAAAAAACCATCTCACATGAAACAGGCAGACGACACACTGTCTGAGAGTAAATAAGGCCAGTGGACTTGGAGTTACGCTAAAAACTAGTCTGAAAGATGGACTAATCGTTCACATTATCTTGGGTAAAAAAAAAAAAAAAAATGGTACGAATGGTTTGTCTAATCAGACCAGTGCACGCTTTCTTTCTTGGACAAGCGTTTCAGGTGCGCTCACCTCCTACAAGTCTCACAGCAGGGTGCTGAGAACACATTCACATTCTCACTCATGCTTCCAAAACTTCCACAGGCCTCCAGATGTTATGAGTGCAAGTTTCCAAAGAGTAGAGTGCTTGAAGCATAAAAATATGTGAGTTTTCTCTATCTCAATCACTCTTCTCTCAATCAATCTCTCTCTCCCTTCCCCCCGCCCCTCTCTCACACACACAAAGTGGGGATGTACCACCTACTATGCCCAGAGTCTCTTCAATCAGAGGCACACATAGCTGCCACTATACCCAGTAAAATCACATTTGGTGGAACTGTGTCCGGCTGTGCTTGTGTGCTATACAATCCCATAAACTAATTCTCAACCAGTGGTTCTCAACCTTGGCTGCTGCACTTAGTGCAAGAGGGGTGAGGAGACCTTAACCATAAATATCCAAGGCAGGTCACATGCCAAACCACATCAGAAACTTTGGAGGCAGCCTGGGCATCAGTGGGTGAGACAAGCTCAGATGATGGCTGTGTACAGGCATGTTGCAAACCTTGGCTGTACATCTCTGGGCAAACTACCCAACCTCTCCAAACCTAACACCTTGGAGACAGTACGGTCCCAACAGCCATAACTGATGCTTTGTTTTTGAATTAATTATTTTCCTAGTCCCTTCCTATTTAGCCTCCAGCCCCATAAGCAAACCTCATCATTTTATTACAATCACTGAAACATCTGTATGCAAAGTAAAAATGCACAATTCACTTTTTTTTTTCTCCAAACCAATTCCCCTGCTGCCCTCACTAGATAACTGCTGCTCACAGCTTGGTGCCTTTGCTTTAGAATCTCTCCACATAGTTACACACACACACACACACACACACACACACACACACACTGGTATAAGCAGATCTGCATCTTTATATAGCAAATAACATTCCAATGTACCCTACATTGTTATGTGCATGTGTTTTTAAAAAATAGTGACATACTACATCTTGCTTTTAACTTGAACATCTTTATAGTTTACTTTGTAAGATTCCACATTTAAAAAAAGCATATGATTCCAGTGCATGGATAGACCACAGTTCATTTAATCAAGCCTGATACAAATTTCTTCCTTCCTTCCTTCTTTCCTATTACAAAATAAAATGTTGCAATGAGTTACAGTATGTATATATATATATTTCTCCAGTTTTATCAATTTATGCATGTAATAAGTTCCTAAAAGTGAAATTGTTGAGTCAAACACATGTGTGTCTTATATTTCCAAAGACATTACCCAACCGCCTTGCAGGTGCTGACCTGTGGGAGCGTCCCTTTTCCCCTCATCTCACCATACAGTAAACCCTTAAATCAACGTGAGTTTACAGAGAGGCAAAGCATATTCTTGTGCTTTTGGTTCATTTGCATTTTGGGCTGCTTGTTTGTGTCCTTGATTGATCTTTCTATTAGAATGTGTTTATTTTTCTCATTGATTTGAAAGAACTCACTGCATATGGAGGCTTCCCTGGTAACTCAGATGGTAAAGAATCTGCCTGCAATGTGGGAGACCGGGGTTCAATCCCTGGGTTGGGAAGATCCCTTAGAGAAGGGTATGGCAACCCACTTCAGTATTCTTGCCTGGAGAATCCCATGGACAGAGGAGCCTGGCAGGCTAGAGTTCACAGGGCTGAAAAGAGTCGGACATGACTGAGCGACTGCACAGTCTTTCACAGCACTGCATATGAAAGCTACTAATCCTTTACCACAGACCTTGAAAATAAACATATCTTTTGTGTTTTTTTCCCCCTCACTTATTTATATTTTCCCTTTGTATAAGGACTTGTTTGAAATTTTAGAAAATCATACTCATCAACCTTTTTCTATTATGATTTTATATTTTCTACCATATTTAGAGAGGCCTTCACTCCAGTTATTTTATAACTCAACTCTTTTCTTCTAGCACTTTATATTTTTATTCAATATTTTTGTTCAATCAATTTATATTTTTGTTCAATCCAGAACTTATTTTCGTACACAGAGCAAAGCTTTATTTTCCCCAAATTATCAGTCAGCTTTCTCATGACCAATAATTAACAACCTATGCTCCCTTTCCTGACTGATGGGAAAGGCCACCCTTGCTTTGCACCAAATTCCATGTGGAGTTTGGGTCTGTTGCCCCAGGTTCCTTTGCAGTTTTCCCTTAAGATCTTGTAGAATTTGTCTCTCTTCACCATTCTTACCTTTTTTTTTTTCCTTTGGGTCTCATAGGTTTCATTTTTTTAAAAAAATAAAATTGCCGGTCTAAGGTGGAAAGAAGATTGTATCATGAGCATTTTAACTTGCTTAGTTTTGTGTGTGATGTACATCTTGTTTCATAACCTTCTGTGCACAGAGGTTGGCTGTGCACAGAGGTTCGGCTGGCTTAAGAAATCTCTCCATCGTGATAATGGAGAGCTCCTTCATGCTCCTGTGGCTACATAGCAAGTCCACAGTCGGGGTGGGGGTGGGGGTGGGGGAGGTGGCAGGCTCCACTTAACTACCTGCTGTGGGAGGAACCACTTCCCTTTGCAAGTACATATGTTGAAGTCCAGACCCCTAGTACTTCAGAATGGGATGTTGGAAATCAGGCCTTTACAGAGGTGAGTTAAAATGAGGCTATTAGCATGTGACCGAATTCCCTATGACTGATATCCCTATAAAAAGAGGAAATTACAGATACATGCACAGAGAGAAGAAGATGTAAAGATACAGAGAGAAGACGCCATCCATAAGCCAAAGAAAGAGGCCTCAGAAGAAACCAACTCTGCCCACACCTTAATCTCAGACTTCCAGCCTTCAGGACTGTGATGCAATAAATGTCTGTGGTACTGTGCTCCAGGGACCCTAGAAAACTAATACACCATTCCTCTATAAGTGAGTGCTGATAGTTTCCAGAGTTTTCTGTGGAAAAAGGATAAGCTAGAGGGAATATTGTGCACATATTTTTGAAGGTATTGGCTTCTTGGGGAAACATACATGACTTTTCTACCTTTTTTCTAGAAGGCATCCTTCCCCTGCAGTTGTCAACCTGCCTTCCTTTGACTGAAACCATTGAAATCCCAGCTGCATCACAAATATTTCCACCATGGAACAGAACTTCACTTGAAATTTTCCTTTATCTCCTGTTTCATTCTAATCTTCAGGACACTATGTATATCCCCTCCCAACCCTCTCAACAATAACATGTGCAGAGAGCAGTGATTCTATCCTGTGTGGGGACAGTGGCAGAGATATCAGCCTGATATCTGAGCAGACAAAGGCTCGGAGTATCCTTTTAAACCTTACTTAAAGCTTCACACGTTACTTTAGTTCACTCTGGGTGGTAGATTTGAAAGTCAGCTCAATCTCAGTTGGATAGTACCATGTGCAAAAGCATCAGACATTCCCACGTTAACCTCTCATGGATTCAGGAATTTTTGGTCCTATTCCTACTGAATTTGCTTAATTTCTCAACACAAACTTATGAAGATAACAAGTTTTCTAAAACTGCTGGTAAAAGAGTGAAATCGACATGTCAAACTGGGCTTATGCCCTCTGGCTGCCTCCACTGATAGGACTTTAAATCTTCTTAGCATCAGGCATGACAGCGGGTCCCTTTAGACTCCTCATTAGAGAAGTGGATACAGAGTCTAATTCTGGATTAGAAACACCTGGGTCATAGGTTTCAACTCGCAGCAGCATTGCTTAGCGGCTGGACAAGTCCAAGTGACATCATCTTTCTGGGCTTCACTGCTTCTCAAGATCCCTCCCCCCCTCTACCATCCCAGGCATCCTTACACACACTTCTAAGAAACACGATTCAGGACTAGCAATTGCCTAATGATCAGTAGAGACTTGACAATGCAGCCCTCTCTCTAGAAACAGTTCCTGCCTAAGCTGTAGAAGGGCTAGCCCAGCTCCCAGGGCAACAGGGAAGATGAAAGAAGCCCCAAGTCTGCCTTTCACGGCTGTTCTAGGGAGCTCCCCTTCCTCCTCCTCCCTGTCACTTCCTTCACAGCTATGACCATCAGCTGATTGGTGTGGCTGAAAAAAAAGGAAGTGTTGGACTTCCGCTTCAAGTATAAACAGCAGCTAAAAGTGCAGAGAAAGAAAAGAAACAGCACTAAAAACAATAATATAGAATATAAATCCATAACCATGCTGGGAGCAAAGGAAGCAGATTGCTAGTGGAATGGAAACTCTCACTACTCTTGAAGGACTCAAAGAAAGATGGGCTCAAACTTAGGAAACCACAGGCTAAGTGCAGGCAGTTGGGGATGGCTGCAAAGAGTCAAGGGCGTGGTGCCTTGGAAATGACAAAGCCTGGGTGGGATGGGGTGGGTGAGGTGGGGGAGAAGCAGAGTGGGAAGCAGGCAGGCAGCCAAACCCTCTCCAACTCCTCAGCTGCTGGCGCCCCTAAGAGCAGCAGAAGGCCTTCTGCAGGAAAGACGTGCATTTGGAGAGGCAGAGTATGGCCACATCTGCAAAGAACAGAGAGTGCCTGCACCCCACACCGTGGTTACTGGCTCATCCTGTCCTGCTCACATCTCACGCTACTCCCATCTCATGTGTGGGTGTGCGTTAATCGTTCAGTCGTGTCCAACTCTTTGCTTCCCCACGAACTGTAGCCCGCCAGGCTCCTCCGTCTATGGGATTCTCCAGGCAAGAATACTGGAGTGGACTGCCATTCCCTTCTCCAGACCCACCTCATGGGTGACAGGTAAAAAGAGGGCCATGCAACATACACAGCCTTAAAAACTAACTCCGAGGGCATCTCTGAAACAAGACCAGCACACATCCTAGCACAACAAGAAAGCTAAACCCACAAAGGTACGGAACCAAATGGGCAAATGAATGAGTAGGTATCAAAGGAGCTAGAGCTCATGAAGCAAGAAGAGAATGTCCATGCTGGAAGCAGTAACAAAAACAAGATCTGGAAGAGCCTAAAGTATCACTTAAAAAATAAAGAATTAACTACCTTCTTTGCTTGCCCACCTGTTTGCTAAAATACAAATGACTCAACAGATGGACTGAAAAACAGGATGGACAGGGCTGAAGATCTTTCTTGAGCAAATGATCAACTTGTCAGTTCCATGAAATGCAATGAAAAGGGTAAAAGAGAGGGAGCGAATGAAAGAAAAAGTGCATTCCCTGCAGCTTTGTATATAATATCAAAAATTAGAGAAAAATCCTAAATGCCTATCAATAAGTCATCATATTTTCTGCCCTGGAATAAAACACAAGGATCACTGACAGGAAGGGCTCCCCCAAACCTATTGATTAAAAAAGTTAGTTGCAGGATGACACTGGTATTAAGAAGACACACACTATCTCTTCTAAAAATACACACATATATATACACGCATGAATGCACAGGATGCTAGATTAGAACACTATACACCAAGCTGCCCTCCCTCAGCTGGGGTGGGCTGGGGCTAAGGGTGGTGGTCAAGGAGGGTTCCAGTGTCACCTGTCATATCTGAATTCTTCACCAATGGGTATGTACTCAGACATCAGGAATGCAAGTCAACACTTTTCAAAAAGAAAATGATAGAAAGTTCTCCCATCTTGGAGGTCAGAGAAAAAACTTCAGAGCCAGTACTTACTCATCTGTGACCTATTTGGGACTGCTATTATTAGTCTCCAGCCAAGACTACAGGGCAGACTCCCAGAGCTACCCACCTGGGAAAGACTGTGACTGTTATGCCAGTTCTAACCACAGGCTAGGTACGATTACTGCATATGTTGTCTCCACCATGCACCAGAAGGAAATCCCCTGTAATCCTTCCATCTACAAAGACTGAAAGGGTAGCTTGAAAACAGTGGGATTTGAACCCAATGAGACTTCAGACCCCCTATTCAAAACCACTGTTGATAAAAAATATTCAGTGACTGAAGAATTAGGGCAATCAAGTGATTCAAATACTCTTAGTTTTTGAGATGAAAATAAGCTTAGCATTCTGCCTCCATCTAAGCAAAACCTGAGGATCTTGTAAAGGGGCAGCAGGTTACCCGCTTTTTCCCAGAGTAGACCTGGGGAGCCCCAGTATACAAGATGCTCCAAGAACCAGTGTATCCCATGATCACAGGGGTGTGAGAGTTCAGTAACATGCACCCTGACCATGCACACCACCTGCACAACCGCCATGAGCAAGCCCAGGACAATGATCCTGCTTACTCAACTTTATTCTGCCTAAGAATAAGGAAACAAGGAAAGGTTAAGCAAGGAAAGCTTCCTAGGAAATACCGTTTAGAATTGCATAGCACCCACTTCAGAAATCAAGAGAACTGAGGCCAGTCATCTGATTTTTCAAATCTGTGGAGCCCCCATTCCCAGGAAGGTACATATTCCCATTAATCAAATAATAAAACATCAGGGTCAGAGCAAATACAGAGGTGACCCTGAGACTGATTTAAAATATAGATGCTAACTGCTAAATTGGAGCTAAGAATAATCTTTCACTAAGCATGATTCAGAATATGCCCCGACCTGAGAAAGTATAAAAGTTCCAAAAACTAAAAAAAGTAATAAATTATACAAATAAGCAAATAACCATAGAAATCAAAAGTTTGGGGGAAATGTTTTCAATAATTATGACAATGGATTTACAATGGATTTAAAAAGTACACGAATGTTGATAAGAGTTATGTGAAGACTCCAAAATGCGTACAGGACAGCAACGTGCAGAAAATATATTTAGCTAACCAACACCCCCAAATATGCTTCAGTTATTAATAGGTGCATAGCAAGACTGAAAAGAAACTGTTAGACTGATGCAAAGAGGCAGGGTTTCCAGAAAAAGAAAGAAATGGAACTCAGAGAGTGCTTGATATATTTGACTCAGTAGGAAATTGAGTCCGAGTTGGGAGTAATTAGGGCAATCAAGTGATTCAAATACTCTTAGTTTTTGAGATGAAAATAAGCTTAGCATTCTGCCTCCATCTAAGCAAAACCTGAGGATCTTGTAAAGGGGCAGCAGGTTACCCGCTTTTTCCCAGAGTAGACCTGGGGAGCCCCAGTATACAAGATGCTCCAAGAACCAGTGTATCCCATGATCACAGGGGTGTGAGAGTTCAGTAACATGCACCCTGACCATGCACACCACCTGCACAACCGCCATGAGCAAGCCCAGGACAATGATCCTGCTTACTCAACTTTATTCTGCCTAAGAATAAGGAAACAAGGAAAGGTTAAGCAAGGAAAGCTTCCTAGGAAATACCGTTTAGAATTGCATAGCACCCACTTCAGAAATCAAGAGAACTGAGGCCAGTCATCTGATTTTTCAAATCTGTGGAGCCCCCATTCCCAGGAAGGTACATATTCCCATTAATCAAATAATAAAACATCAGGGTCAGAGCAAATACAGAGGTGACCCTGAGACTGATTTAAAATATAGATGCTAACTGCTAAATTGGAGCTAAGAATAATCTTTCACTAAGCATGATTCAGAATATGCCCCGACCTGAGAAAGTATAAAAGTTCCAAAAACTAAAAAAAGTAATAAATTATACAAATAAGCAAATAACCATAGAAATCAAAAGTTTGGGGGAAATGTTTTCAATAATTATGACAATGGATTTACAATGGATTTAAAAAGTACACGAATGTTGATAAGAGTTATGTGAAGACTCCAAAATGCGTACAGGACAGCAACGTGCAGAAAATATATTTAGCTAACCAACACCCCCAAATATGCTTCAGTTATTAATAGGTGCATAGCAAGACTGAAAAGAAACTGTTAGACTGATGCAAAGAGGCAGGGTTTCCAGAAAAAGAAAGAAATGGAACTCAGAGAGTGCTTGATATATTTGACTCAGTAGGAAATTGAGTCCGAGTTGGGAGGGAGGGGTGCGGTTTAGCTTCATGTCAGAGAATCGGGGAGCGAACCACCACAGGCACAGGACCAACTGAGAAAATACAAAAATGAAACAAGAATTTACCCCTTGAAAAACAGTTTTAGGTACAAGAAAGAAAATGGAACTGTACTATACAGCATGCTCTATTAGTAAACAAAATCACAAGGTAAATACCAAGTGGCATCTTAACCCTAGGTTAAGGTTCCAGCCATCCATTCATCATCTGTTCAGCAAGGTCTGAGTCTTTGTGACCCCTCGGACTGTAGCCTGCCAGGATCCTCTATTTATGGAATTTTCCAGGCAAGAATACTGAACTGGGTTGCCATTTCTCCCTCCAGGGGATCTTCCCGACCCAGGTATTGAACCCATGTCTCCTGTGTCTCCTGCACTGCAGGTGGATTCTCTACCCCTTGAGCCATCGATCGGGGAAGCACACAGAAAGATTATCTTGGGTAATAATAATAATTATCCTAGGACTGCCATGTCCTTACTTCTCAGAATAGGAAGTCAGCACTGTCTAAACTGATATATATATAAAAAGCAAGTGAACATAGCATCAGGAAATAAGAAGGAAAATTCTAGAAGAAATAGCTAAAAATATTAAAAGATTGCTTTTGGGGAACAGTACTAGAGGATGGGAAGGTATTGTTATAAATTGAAATTAAATAAAAATATTAACTCTGGTTGCACCAAAACATTTCCATGATAACTGAACAGAAATGGATAGATTTAATAAATTGTCAGACTGACCAGAACAGCATGAAGATTTAGCATTTAAGACAGAAGATGGAGTGGGAAAGTAGAAGGTTAATTGTTGCACATTCAAATGCTCTTTGTAGCCTCACTGAGTATAACTAAAGAAACCAACGTTTAAATTGTGACTTTTTCTACAATTTGGTGCTCAGCCCTCTTCCATCCTTTAACACTGCCCCACTGACTGTATCCAGGCCTAAGCCTCACTTATGTGACATCAGCTCTACACTCTCCTTGTCAATCCTGCTGTCTGCCCAGCCTCTGCTCAGATCAAATATCTCACATACAGTGTGCCAATCTGGAAGCCCAATGTCCTCTCAAATCTGTGCTCCCCTCCAGGGCTCCAGCACAGCACTGAGAGGTATTGCCTTCTCCAGCAACAGGAGCTAGGATTCCAGTGTCAGAGCCAGGTACCCTCAGGACAGAGGATGCTGCTTACCAGAAACTGTCCATCGTAAGTTTTCAGTACACTCCCCTTGGTAATTGAGGTGTTACATCACCCTCACCTTTCTCTTCCTATCTTCAGCCTTTGGCAACCACCAAAAATAGATACATAATTTCCCAGAAACAAAAGAATCAAGAGAGAGTCCTTTTTGATTTATTAAACCTACTATAATAGAAACTAAATATTCTTCCTTCTATCGGTGTCTTTGGCAGTGGCTAAATTTGACTATATTTAAGATTTCAATTTAACCACCTTTCAGGATTCACAGGGCAAAACTTATGTAATTAATTCTTAAAAGAAAAAAATCAAGTTGATACAAGCTAACATTTTGCCAGAAAAAATTCTAAGCTAATAGAAAATATTTCTGCTGATGCAAAGCCACAATGAATGAATAAAGCTTTCCCTTTAAAATCCAATCAGCTGAGTTTTTTTAATCTTCTCACAATTCCTCTCTTTTTCACCCACTTTTAAAAAGAAAGGAAAAAAAATCTCTTTTTTTTCTGAATGAAAAAAGCAAACCCAACTTGTTCAGTTTCAAAGTAGAAGGTAAGATGGTGAGACATAATTAAGTCAGGCAATTTAATTCCAGTCTCTCTTTAAGACTCTGCCTTTTGATTTCAGTTGCTTTAAAAGAAAAGCAATGTTCAACGTATATACGTTTTTTAAAAATTTCACTCAGTGGCCTAAGTTCCTAATTTTCTCTCCACTCATTTGCTGCTAAATCAGTCCAGAAGGGGAAGAAATTGTGGGGCAGAGCAGGGGGTGACTTAGGGAATCAGAAAAAAACTATATGGTGGAAAGCTGAGAAAGCATACAGTAGCTTAGACTGTACAAAATACTGGGCCATTCCTTAGGCACAGATAACGGAGACAGATAGAACAAAGTGAAGAGGAAGCAGTATTTCTTCCAAGGACAGGCTGTAGTTGTGAAGGGTGATAATACCTCTTCTTTAAGTAATTATTAAGTAATTAAGTAGCTACTGCATTCTTTTTTTTAGAATCAGAGTGGCAGAAACTTTGCTGTTGAAAAGTCTATAAGTAAGGATGAAACATCCTATTCTCACTCGGACGGTCTGTATTTTGATTATCATTGAGAATTCGGGGAAGTCTTGCTATTTCAAACTTTCTGTAAAGGCAGGGGAACTATTTGTCTAATTACTGGAAAGTGTGACTTGTTGGGCAACAGAAATGCAAGTTGCTTTCAAAACCAAACAGTAGCTCCATGAAGTCTAACACAGACTCAGTTCCTTAGCCCTAATTCCACAAAGCTCTGAAAAACAAGGTTTTTGGTGAGTTTTGTAGGGAACCTCATAAGTGACAACACTTGCCCTGAACTGGCACACAGTTATTTGTAGCCTCTCTTTATTCCACTTAGTGAGACTTTTCACACTATTGGTGCAGAAATATTAACACGTGGGATTACAGGAGGCTGCCCAGGCTGTGTTGGAGTGGTGTGCAATATATGGCGTCAGTTTGCATGCACACCTTACTAAATTCTGAGAAATAGATTTCTCAAGGCTGAAACTCGTATTCTAAATTTGAATTCTAAATTCTGAGAAATCTTGAATTCCAAAACATCATCTTGGCACAGGGTTTTGGATAATGATTATGGATATGCTATGTGCTGCTTAAGTTACATTCTGTTAAGAAGTCTTTGATTTAAAAACAGAGAAATCAGACCTGCACTTAGAAAAATAAATACGAACCTAAAGAAGGCTAAGGTGAATAGTTTCTGAAACGCAAATCTAGCGATAAAATGAGCTTTCTGACAATTTTAGCCTCAGGAAAGGTAAAGAATACCTCATTTTTAATCCTGGATTAAAACATTAAGAACATTATAGTTATTGAGATGATTCCTAAAATCCTACATATTGAAGCACTCTAAATACAAAGAATAAATTTTTTATTTATATAAAAGTAAAATAAAGAAATATAAAGTTTCTATCTTACAGCAACATCTCTCTAAACAGATCAAAGCAAAAGTTCAGTGTAGATAAAACAAAACAATTTGATAAAATAATTTTAGTAGACAAGATTTTTCACTTAAAACATCTAATACTTTACATGTATTTAAACCTTTTAGGTCAAAGATAAACATATCTGGGGACAGGAAAGAGGTGTGCACATCAACGAATTTAGTTGCATCTAAGGAAAATATTGCCTGAGTAACAGCAATGAATTTGTTCTTACTACAACAAAGAAAACACATGTTAGAATCAATTCCATTTCTTTCAGGAATTCTCCATCATCCCCCCCTCCCCTTCTTTTAACACAAAGTTTCAGATGTAAGATATCTCCAAGTCTTTTAACTACATACTGAACTACCTCTAAGGAATTGGCAACCCACTCCAGTGTTCTTGCCTGGAGAATCCCAGGGACTGGGGAGCCTGGTGGGCTGACGTCTATGGGGTCACACAGAGTCAGACACAACTGAAGTGACTTACCAGCAGCAGAAGTACTTCTAGGGTTTAAGAAAAAGAACAACTCCAGCCAACAGTTTTATTTGGGTCAACGGGAATCTTTGATGGAGTCAGGCAAACTCATTAAAATAATGTGCAATCTGGTTTCCAAAAGCCACCTGGCAAGATGGCAAAGGCTAGCTGGTCACCAGTCAGCAGGAGTGTCTTGGGTTGGTTCCCCTGAATATACTGCACAATGAAGGAGAGTCTCTTTGCCAAGCAACTGCACCACAAATGGCCAAAGATTCAAACTCTAACTTCTCCAGTGGTTGTCTTTTTAGTTCTTGATATTCAAACAAACCAAAAAATGAATCGCCTTTGTATCATTATGTAGGTTAGGTTTAAAGTTTTGAAGCCGTGCATGCATGCGTGAAGTCGCTTCAGTCGTGTCTGACTCTGTGCGACCCCATGAGATGTAGCCCGTCAGGCACCTCTGTCCATGGGGAGTCTTCAGGCAAGAATACTGAAGACCCCATTTGCTACTCCAGGGGATCTTCCTGATACAGGGATCCAATCCGCGACTCCTGCATTGCAGGCAGATTCTTTACCGCTGAGCCACAGGGGAAGCCCTTTAAAGCCATTCTGCCATAGTGCAAAAAAATCTTTAACTCAAAATTATCGCATTTTACTACACTAAACTTTCCTGCTCTTCAAGTAATTCACTGGCTAATTAAGCTATTTTTCCATGAGAATATGAAGGGGAAAAAAAAGGCAATCGTGCTACTGTTCAGAAACTGTCATGTTTTTATGCAACTGCTCTTTCTGTAGTAAAAGTATAAATAAAACCTTTGCATGCGTATGAACATCTCTACATTGAATCACTTCCATAAATTCAGTGGAATTTTCCAGTGATTTCTGTAAATGGCCAAACGAAAATATGTTCTTTCCGAGACCCGACACCAAGTTTCTTGTGCCTGCGGATTCCAGCTAGTCTCCCAGGACCCAGCAGCTTCCGCACTTGCTGCTCGCGCGGCAGCACCTGGAGTTTGGGGGCCCCACAGAACAGCCCCCAGACCCCCAGGCCCAACCCCTGGCTTCCCGTACAGAAACCGGAGGCCAAGAGACACTAAGTTTAGGAGAAAAGCTGGCACAATCGACCAACTCTCAATCGAAATATTTTATCAAACGTTCCCTCCAATTTTCAAAGCAGGAAGGCCCTGAGCGTACCTGCCCGGGTGTGCCTGGGCGCACAGGTCTTGTGCGGGCCAAGGAGGAAGGGCCGCGTCTTTCCCTCTCTCGGCGCCTTCTCCCCTCCCATGCCGCCTTCCCAAGCCCGGCAGCCAAAGCGGAGGGATCGCGCGGCCACACCTACCTGTGCCAGGTGAGGCGAGGGCGGGGCGCGGGGCTCCGGGAACCGGACGGGCGAGATCGCGGGGGCAGCTCGGGCACAGCGCCGGGCCACCCGCTCCTCCTCGCTGCTCCAATCGCCGGAGTCGCCTCAGTCGCCCAGCGCACGACGCTTCCTTATTTTGGGCAACTTCCTTAACGCGCCCTGGCAGGCCCTGAACTTCCTCCCAGCTGCCGCGCCCCGCTGCCCCAGGCCCGCCCTGCCGCCCGTGAGCCCCGTGTGCCCGGTGCGCCCCCAGCGCCCAGCGCTGGGGATCGGCAGCCAGAGCGCACCGGAACCCGGCTCGCGGGGTGGGCCTGAGAGGCAGGAGGCCGGAGGGGAGCAGGGAAGGGAGCCAGGTGGGCGCTCGGTCCCAACTCCCCGGGCGCAGAAAGCCCAGACGAGGGGGCTTCATATGCAAAAAGCGGGCATGGCCAACAACTGGACCCTCTGGCCACCTGTCCTGCGTGATTCTTCCAAGGACCAACTGGAACTCAGAGTCATGCCCATTTGCGGTGCAATCGTTTGGGAAGAGAATCTTGTTCACAGTGTGGTCTATTCCTAATCACCAACCTAAGACGCTCCTGCTGACTGGTGATCGGAAGGCCCGTGTCGTCCTCCCAGGTGGTCTCCTGACATAAGCGAACATCAGATTTTACAGCTCACCTTTGGGTGAGTCCAGCCGGTCAGTTGTCTGATGGCTTTAATTATTACAAGGTTCGTTGACAGTGAGTTAAACTTGCTTCCCTCTTACCCGCAAGCGGTTCTGACGTTTAATTAGGTAAAGTTTCATCTTTCTCTGTAGTCTTTAAAATGGTTTAAAAACTCCTACCTGGTTCTCTCCCCACCCCCATCCCCAGCCCTTTTTTTTCCCTGTTAGCCCTCTTTAGAATCTTCCCGTAAAACAGCTTCCAGACCGTGGCTGCCCTGGTAACTCTGGCTAACATTGTCTGTTTTAAAAAGCTTAACCAAAATATAATCAATAAAATAAAATATATAGGGTGTTAGATTAAAGTTGCCATGGAGGAAAAAATGTTAATAGGAGGCCGTTAGACTCCAGTGGGACCCCTCAGACGTTTCCACTGGAACATTCTCTTCCATTTATTTTTACCACTAAATTTTTAACTCAAGTGAAGGATTTTTATTATGGTTTTATTTGTTAGGGCTTCCCTTGTGACTCAGCTGGTTAAGAATCCGCCTGCAATGCAGGAGACCTGGGTTCGATCCCTGGGTTGGGAAGATCCCCTGGAGAAGGGAAAGGCTCCCCACTCCAGTCCTTGGGCCTGGAGAATTCCACGGACTCTACAGTCCAAGGGGTCACAAAGAGTCAGAAACGACTGAGCGACTTTCACTTCACTTTATTTGTTAACCACAAGACTTAATTTTACNGAAGATCCCCTGGAGAAGGGAAAGGCTCCCCACTCCAGTCCTTGGGCCTGGAGAATTCCACGGACTCTACAGTCCAAGGGGTCACAAAGAGTCAGAAACGACTGAGCGACTTTCACTTCACTTTATTTGTTAACCACAAGACTTAATTTTACTGCAAATAGCCAAGGAAATAGCCGTTGTTGTCTAAACAGAGGCTGCAGAATCTGTCTTGCTTTTACTAAGATTACAATGTTTCCTTAGGTAATGCTTATGGGAGATAAGATGAGGTTTTCCATCCACCTCTAAGCCACCTTTTAGCACTGCTACAGTCCTTCCCACCTTTGAGTCATCTTAAAGTTAACTAGCCTGCTTTTAATGATTTTTTAAAAAAATGTTAAAATTATCAACATCCCTGGTTTTCCAGTGGTTAAGAATCCATCTGCCGGTACAGGGGACATGAGTTTGATCCTTAGTCTGGGAAGATTCCACCTGGGGAGGGGGAGGAAGGTCAACTAAACCCGTGCACCACAACTACCCAGCCTGTGTGAGCTAGAGCCAGTGCTGATGTGAGAAGCCAGGGGACCTCAACTAGAGAGCAGCCTCAGCTTGTAGCAGCTGGAGAAGGCTTGCACGTAGCAACAAAGACCCAGTGCAACCAAAAATAAATAGATAAAATTTAAAAAATAAAACCATCACACAAACACCTAGGAAAAAGAAAAATCTTCCTAAAAGTCAACACATTTCTTCCAGTCTTTCTTTCTTCAACTTCATGTGTCATTTCCCTTTGCTGTTGAAATACACCTTAGCTATGATTATATGCTGAGTCCTGGAAGCCTTCCTAACAAAGCCCTGTACCCAGAGGGTCCTACAGACTCCAGACACAGTTACTTTTTAAAAATCTCCTGTTCCTTATAGATTCTTTATTTTTTATTTCTTGCAAAACTATATATATATAGTTAATTATATATTAATTAATGCATTAATTAATGCATTAATTCCACCGTATGAAGTCTTGAATATATACTTATATTGTCTGAGTGTTACAGTGCCTGGCTTTTTTAGTTGTACTTAGTTACACTGGACTGTGAGCTACTCTTTGTCCTTGAAAAGTTATTTATGGAAATTAGTTGAGGCCCAGGGTGAAAGTATGTTTGTTTGTTTGTCTGTTTTTTATTTCAGAGAGAATTTGCCTTTGCTTCTGTCAGCAGTCTGGAGTGCAATTAGTATGCCAACAATTTAAGGTAAATTCTCAGCTTATGTCTTTAGGGACCAACCAGGGGACACGAATCTGGACTGGAGGTTTGGGCACTATTATGGTTAACTTGGACTTTCCTGCTGGCTCAGATGGTAAATCATCTGGCTACAATGAGGGAGACCTGGGCTTGATTCCTGGGTTGGAAAGATCCTCTGCAGAAGGAAAAGGCAACCCACTCGAGTACTCTTGCCTGGAAAATCCCATGGACAGAGGAGCCTGGTAGCTTACAGTCCATGGGGTTGCAAAGAGTTGGACACGACTGAGCGACTTCACTTTCTTTCTTTCTATGGTCAACTTGTGGCTGCAGTTTCTCAAGGATTCATTTGCTCTGATTCTGCTTTGTGCTTCATATTTTTTGTATTCCATGTTTTTTTCTCCCTTAGTTCACTCGATCATTTTGGTGAAACACAATCTTCTACATAGATATTTATTTTAAAAAAGAGACAGAATAACAAGAAGATACAGCACAATTCATCTTCAAGAGTGATGCATGTCTCTAAAATACTTTAGGCAGTCATGGAGCTCTATATCTAATGTCTCTTTTGGTAATTATCAATACCTGTGGTGGGTATCTTAGCACTGATAAGATAAGCCCTGTAGTGGTGGCCTCCAAAGTGGTTAGAACTCTAGCTGACCGCCAACGGGGATGTGAATCCCAGATAAGGAAGTGGAAATAGGTATTTTAAAGACCTTTCACATGGGTGAACATCGACATTCTAGGAATCAGCGAACTAAAATGGACTGGAATGGGTGAATTTAACTCAGATGACCATTATATCTACTACTGCGGGCAGGAATCCCTCAGAAGAAATGGAGTAGCCATCATGGTCAACAAAAGAGTCCGAAATGCAGTACTTGGATGCAATCTCAAAAACGACAGAATGATCTCTGTTCGTCTCCAAGGAAAACCATTCAATATCACAGTTATCCAAGTCTATGCCCCAACCAGTAATGCTGAAGAAGCTGAAGTGGAACGGTTTTATGAAGACCTACACGATCTGTTAGAACTAACACCCAAAAAAGATGTCCTTTTCATTATAGGGGACTGGAATGCTAAAGTAGGAAGTCAAGAAACACCTGGAGTAACAGGCAAATTTGGCCTTGGAATG
>SJYT01013437.1:0-33546 GCA_006410635.1 Cephalophus harveyi | reverse complement strand
GGGGATGATCCAGAGAGAGGATATGGGGTGGGATGTGGGAGGGGGATTCAGGATTGGGATCTCATATACACCCATGAAGGATTCATGTCAATGTATGGCAAAACCAATATGGTATTGTAAAGTAAAATAAAGTAAAAATTAAAAATAATAATAATAATAAAACCACTGCCATAAAAAAGAAAGGCAAAATGATAGCTGAGGAGGCCTTACAAATAGCTGAGAAAAGAAGAGAAGTGAAAGGCAAAGTGGAAAAGGAAAGATATAGTCATCTGAATGCAGAGTTCCAAAGAATAGCAAAGAGAGATAAGGAAGCATTTTTAAGTGAACAATGCAAAGAAATGCAGGAAAACAATAGAATGGGAAAGACTAGAAAATCTCATCAAGAAAATTAGAGATACCAAGGGAACATTTCATGTAAAACATAGGTACGAGAAAGGACAGAAACAACATGTACTTAACAAAAACAGAAGGGATTAAGAAGAGGTGCAAGAATACACAGAAGAACTGTACAAAAAAGATCTTCATGTTTTGGATAACCACAATGGTGTGATCACTCACCTAGGGCCAGACATTCTGGAGTGTGAATTCAAGTGGGCCTACGGAAGCATCAGTTCATTTCAGTCGCTCAGTCATGTCCGACTCTTTGTGACCCCATGGACTGCAGCATGCCAGGATTCCTGATTCATCACCAACTCCTAGAGCTGAAGCATCCATAGAAAGATCCCGTAGGAAGCATCACTACAAAAAAAAGCTAGTGGAGGTGATGTATTTATAGCTGAGCTATTTCAAATCCTAAAAGATGGTGCTGTGAAAGTGTTGCACTCAATATGCCAACAAATTTGGAAAACACAGCAGTGGCCAGAGGGCAGGAAAAAGTCAGTTTTCATTCCAGTCCCAAAGAAGGGCAATGCCAGAGAATGTTCAAACTACTGCACAATTGTACTCATCTCACATGCTAACAAAGTAATTCTCAGTATCCTCTAAGGTGAGTTTAAACAGTATGTGAACTGAAAACTTCCACATGTACAAGCTGTATTTAGAAAAGGCAAGAGGAACCAGAGGCCAAATTGCCAACATCTGTTGGATAATAGAAAAAGCAAGAGAACTCCTGAAAAACATTTAATTCTGTTTCATTAGCTATGCCAAAGCCTTTGACTGTATGGATCACAACAAACTGTGGAAAATTTTTAAAGAGATGAGAATACTAGACCACTTCACCTCTCTCCTTAGAAACCTGTATGCAGGTCAAGAAGCAACAGTCAGAATCAGACATGGAACAACAGACTGGTTCAAAATTGGGAAAGGAGTATGTCAAGGCTGTGTATTGTCTCTCTGCTTATATAACATATATGCAGAGTACATTATACAAAATTCTGGGCTGGATGAATCTACGCTGCAATCAAGAAATATCAATAACCCCAGATATGCAGGTGACACCATCCTTATGGTATAAAGCAAATAGAAATTAAAGAGCCTCTTAATGAAAGTGAAAGAGGAGAATGAAAAAATTGACTTTAACCTCAACATCCAAAAAACAAAGATCATGACATTGGGTCCCATCACTTCGTGGCAAATAGATGAGAAAAAAATGGAAACAGTGACAGACTCAATTTTCTTTGGCTCCAAAATCACTGTGAATGTTGAGTTCAACCATGAATTTAAAACATACTTGCTCCTTGAAAGAAAAGCTATGACAAACCTGGACAGTTTATTGAAAAGCAGAGACATTATTTGTTTACAAAGGTCCATCTAGTCAAAGCTATGGTTTTTCCAGTAGTCATTTATGGATGCGAGAGCTGGACGAAAAAAAAAGCTAAGCACGAAAGAACCAATGCCTTCAAAGTGCAGTGTTGGAGAAGATTCTTGAGAGTCCCTTGGACCTCAAGGAGATCAAACAAGTCAGTCCTAAAGGAAATCCACCCTGAATATTCACTGAAAGTACTGATCTTGAAACTGAAGCTCCAATACTTTGGCCACCTGATGAGAAGAGCTGGCTCACTGGAAAAGACCGTGATGCTGGGAAAGATTGAAGGTGGGAGGAGAAAGGAGACAACAGAGGGTGAGATGGTTGGATGGCATCACTGACTTGATGGACATGAGCTTGAATAGGCTCTGGGAGTTGGTGCTGGATGGGGAGGCCTGGTGCCCTGCAGTCCATGAAATCACAAAGAGTTGGACACGGCTGAGCAACTGAATAGCATCAACAATATTTCCATATAATCCAGCCTCAGACAGTATGCACTTGGAAAAGAGAGGAACTTTATTTAATAACTGTGGATTCCTTTATTTGATACTATATCAAGACTACTAACTGGAAGTGTCTTAAAAGCTGCAATGCACAATCTGAAACCCTATCAGTGCAGTGATATGCTTGTCTCTCCTCACACCCCAAACTATCCAACCATTTTCTTGTCTGTTTTGTATCGGGTGTTTGCACATAACATTTCATATTTAAAAAAAAAATAATTTGCAACTGAAATATTTTAAAAGTACTGACCTTGTCTAATCCAGAATCTATTTACTCATGAAAGACTTGTAATATGATGGTGTCACTGTTTTATTATATCTAATTAATTAAGAAAAAGCACCATCATAACTTATCTGAATAAATAAATCTCTGTCACTTATTTTCAATGGGAAGAGTAAATTAAAGAAAAAGAAGAAATCACTTTCCAAATGCTTCTAAGGTGATATAAGTTTTTATTTTGTAACTAGCAAGAGCGTGGAAAGGTCCTTTTTTCCTAGAATAATTGCTTAGGATTCACAGTCTTTAAAAGTGAGGATGACACTATACATAAGCAGATTATATAATTACCTATATGTTCAAATATTCTCTTTTCAGGTTTTCTAGCTTTACATTTACACATCATTTATACATAAATATGTATTTTGAGTGCTTATTAAGTAATAAATTACTTCCCTTATATGGTTTCATCACCTAATTTTTATGATATTAATTACAGAAATCATTAATCTAAAAATTGAGGATGGAAAAACTGAAGTAATTTTTAAGTTTCATCCTATAAAAATAAAATGCTAAATCTTGATCCAGGTCTGATTTATTTCACCTTCTCCCCTATATGACATATATAACTCTCATAACTCTCAAAAAGAACTCCAGAGAATGGTTGTAGGGAATTTATCACTGAAAAAATTCACATTATGATGCCAATATTTACTTAATTGTTACATAATCTCTTCTGACAGAGAGATTAAAGAAGTGGAAATTTTGAAATTACCAAATCCATGGAATGTGGCTATAACAAAGAAAAAAGAAAAGAAAAAGTTCAGAAAGAGTCAAGAAAGGGCTTCAGAGATGACTTTATTACTTTTCCTAATTATCTCAGGGGTTGGCCATACAAACAGATAATCAATGTAGACACTGAAAGTGTTCAAAATTCAAAATATAAAATAAATTTAACTCCAGAGTCTCAATGTTTAGTATCCCTTCCCTGGAGATAATATGATTCATTAACTTCCACACATGTGAAAGACAACTCTTTCCAAGTTTTGCAGTAACTATCACCATTGGTCATTGCAGGAATATACCAAGGACAGAAATCTAAAGTCTGGCAGAGAGGTAAAGGGATTTTCCACGAGCTTCCAAACAATGATCCAAGAGCAACAACAAAAACTTGGTCAGATCTCTTATTATTCCAACTAAGTTACCATTTAAAAAATAATGGGAGTGTTTTTTAAGTGAAGTGTAGGATTAAAAAATAAAAAGCTAATTCTGCAAAATGTTTCAGACTTTTTCTGTTTCAAACAATGATTCAAGCTCCTATTCTATTACTTTCATACTAAATCAACAAAAGCCATTGTCAGAGTCTACACATATGGTATTTATAAGATAAGTTTAGTTTACTTCATATGATTTTATTTTACTCTGGACTTCCTGCAACTCAGATAGTCTTCCTTTTCAATTACTGAAGATAATTTAATAATGTTGTTTTTCTTAGACAAAGAACTATCCATTGTTTAAATGCAAAGAATGACTGGGACACTTCAAGCATGAGTGAAATCTTATGTCGGTCGTATTTTATGACATCAGACCTTAACTGACAATGTAGCCCTTCCTTTCATTTTTGAGACTGACTGTGAGTGAATCAATACTAATTTAAAAACTTAAATATCCTATAATATTAAAAATTTCCAATGATAAAGTTTAGAATTAAAAATAAAAACTTTGAGATTCTTTATCCTTTTCTGAAAATTCAATGATACATCCATAGTAAAAAGAAAATGTCTTTGATATAAAGTTAAGCAGAGGTTTACAAAAAGAGTTGCAATAGTGCATACTCTGGGAATTAATGTATAATTTAATGCATTATTTCTAAAGAAGAACTATGAAAGTGAAAGTGTTTTTCACTTAGTCGTGTCCAACTGTTTGTGACCACAGGGCCTATAGCTTGCCAGGCTCCTCTGTCCATGAAATTCTTTATGTAAGAATACTGGAGTGAGTAGCCATTCCCTTCTCCGGGGGATCTTCCTGACCCAGGTTTCCTGCATTGCAGGCAGATTCCTTACCATCTGAGACACCATGTATAACTATAACTTATTGCAAATAACCTACAGAAAAGTTCATTTCCTTAAACTCCAAGGACTAGCAAGTGGTAGCAAAAGGAAACGTCTGGCTCTACAGGAGAACTACACTGACGGTTATCTTCTAGACAAAAATATGTACAAAGGTATTTCTTGTGATTGTGATATGGCTCAAAGGGATTACAAATAGCTGTTGGTGAGAAACATTAAGCAGTATAGATCATCTTTCTTTCAAGGATGAATAACGAAGGAGAAAGTTTTAGTTAGGTGACAACCACAGCAAAAAGTAAATTACTGACCCTAAGTTGCAGAAGAAGTTATATGTGTATAAAGGATTTCTACAGAAAACAAAAGAATGCTTTCAATACATACGATATATCTTCAGTATAATAAAATAACAAAAACATATCAAATAGAGAAAAAACTGATATGTAAATGGAACTTTCTTTTTGAGATATAGAATTAAATTAAAAGGGGTGAACAGAGATAATTTAAAAAAAAGGTAATAAAATACAATAGCAAACTAATGTTCATTATAAGGTACCAAGAAAGAAAGCATTTCATGATATAATAGAAAATTATATTAATGATGCTGGGAAATAGAGAAGTCCTTTAAAAAAAGAAATAGCAAGAGTAGAAAATAATCAAGAAAGATGATAGCTGTGGAAGACAGAGATATGATCCACTTTATATAGATTATCAGAGTCTTGAGATGGAAGCAGAACTTGACTGCTAGAGAAATTAAACAAACTGCAGTATAAATTCAATTATATCTAAATGTTTAGAGCAAAATAATCCACTTTGATGCAATAGCAGTGAAAAAAGATTATATACCTAAAGCTGTATACACACACACACACACACACACACACACACATATATCCCTGTACCAAAAAAAACCTATAAAACTAGAGCCTGCCTTGGTGGCTCAGATGGTAAAGATTCCACCTGCAATGCAGGAGACCCAGTTCAACTCCTGGGTCAGGAAGATCCCCTGGAGAAGGGAATGATATATATTTAACAGTATCTATTCAAGGAGTTACGGTACAATTCTTGTAATCTTTGTATTTATATTGAATTATTATGTTAGGCAAAAAGTCCACTTGAGTTTTTCCATAACATGTTAAGAATAAAGAAAACTATTTCAAACTTGACAATAAGCAATCATCTCATCACATGCAAGATGCATTAAATTAAAAGTAATAAATTATTTTAAAATATACATCATTGATTTGACAACATACAATTTGCAAGTTGTCTTCTTCCAGAAATGCAGGGCGGTTTAACTTCAGGAAATCCATAGAAGTAGCTTGCAGTATCCTGTCAATGAAAAAATTCACATGCAAGGGCAGCACCCTGGGAGGCTGCTCTGATTCCAGAGCCACCTGGCCTTTCTCTATAAGCAGCCTGAGTGTCTTCTGGGGTCTTCAGGCCCTTTTAAGACTGCTTAGCAGCAGGGCTCTGGTTTCCTGCCTAATGTCTACAACAGAGTGGTATATATGAGGCAAAATTTGACCTGCTGTTGGCTCAATTGTATGAAAAGAAACTCTTCTCTAGTCTGGAGAAAGGCAGTTGTCACATTACAGTTTGCTGACTTTAAGAGGAAAGAACAATTTTTAACTGGTGTCTCACTTAACACTTAGAATCAAATAGTTTCTACCAGACTGGATTAAATTTTGTGTTTCTAAATAAGACTGGAGTCAGTAACGTTTCAACTTCCGTGTCTCATCATCAAATTTTCACCAAGCAGTCTCATTGCAATTATCATTCAAAGCACAAAGGTGGTTTAATTATGTTTCCCAATATAGCTACATTATCATTTCATATAGCTGTCATTTTGATTCTAAAATAGCCATAGTCTGTTTCCTGTGAATGTTAACATATAATCAACCATAACTCCTATAAAATAACCTTTTCTTGACCTAAAGCTGAGCAGAAATGAGCATATATAGTTTCATGTTCAAAAGGCTCTTTTGAAAATCAGCAAACTGTTTAGAGTAAAAACTTTTGTTATTGGCTGTTGTCATAAATCTTACTGTGTATTGTCCATAAAATTGTCACAAATTTACTGAAACACATAAGCAATGTTAGATTCACAAAAGGTTATAAAACATGGGCTTGTCCCTTTATTTTTACTTAGTATGCAAACTATTTAAGATGCCATTAGGAAGCCTGAGGATTTATGAACTTGGACTCCAATCTCAGCTGTACTTCCTGTGGTGATTGTTTTACTGAATGTCTGAACAAAATTATACCCACGTACTCTCTCATACTGTATTTCCTTATGTCATCATGCAAGCTGGTTTATTTTGTGTGGGTGACTCTGTAGGATTTGTACTTCCATTTTAATAAACATATGAAAATCTACTACAAATAAGCCTTGCCAAAGAAAGCTATGTTTAATACCAGTTTATCTTGTATGGCATTAAAAATATTTTTCTCTCTCTTGGTGTTGTGATTTTACAAGAAAAAAGATAAACACTTCAAAGAACAGAAATATTTCTTCATGACTTTTCATAATGTTGAAGCCTAATTCAATAAAATTATTGAACATAGAACTACAAGGAATAATAAGTGACTTTCTTTTTGTGCTTCAGACATCAGAATAAGAATTTGGGTCAAATAGGGCTTATTTTCTTGACTGTTTTTGCACTCATTAGCATTCTTTTTCATATTATTTTCATAAGCCTAAAATCAAACGTTTCAATGAAGGTCACAGTTGGGAATTTCTTACTTCTTCCTATTGCTCTCATTTCCCCAGTATTCTATTATGTCTTTTCTCTTTGGCTTCACTTGCAGAGTGTTGAGTTAATCATATTTTCCAGCTCATACTTTATTTATCATTTTTTATTTATTTTTATTTTATTTATTTACTTATCATTTTTATTTAAGTCAAGAACTTCATTTTTTCTTTTTTAAATTAATTAATTTTAATTGGAAATCAATCCTGAATGTTCATTGGAATGACTGATGCTGAAGCTGAAACTCCAATACTTTGGCCACCTGATGTGAAGAGCTGACTCATTGGAAAAGACTCTGATGCTGGGAAAGATTGAAGGCAGGGGGAGAAGGGGATGACAGACGATGAGATGGTTGGATGGTATCATCAACTCGATGGACATGAGTTTGAATAAGCTCCAGGAGTTGATGATGGACAGGGAAGCCTGGCATGCTGCAGTCCATGGGGTTGCAAAGAGTCAGACATCACTGAGCGATTGAACTGAACTGAATTTTAATTGGAGGCTAATTACTTTACAATATTGTGGTGGTTTTTGCATACAATGATATGAATCAGCTGTGGGTGTACATGTGTTCTCCCTCCACCCCAAAACCCACTCCCCCTTCCCTCCCAACCCCATTCCCCTGGGTTGTCCCAGTGCACTGGCTTTGAGGGCCCTGTTTCATGCATCAGACTTGGACTGGTCATATATTTCACATATGATAATACACATGTTTCAATGTTATTCTCTCAAATCATCCCACCCTCGCCTTCTTCCACAGAATCCAAAAGTCTGTTTTTATATCTGTGTTTATTTTGCTGTCTTGCATATAGGGTTGTCATTACCATCTTTCCATATAAATGCATTAATATACTCTATTGGTATTTTTCTTTCTTACTTATTTTACTCTGTATAAGAGGGTTCAGTTTAATACACCTCATTAGAACTGACTCAAATGTTTTCTTTTTAATAGCTGAGTAATATTCCATTATGCATATGTACCACACTGTCTTATCCATTCATCTGCCGATGGACATCTAGGTTGCTTCCACATCCTGGCTATTGTAAACAGTACTGCGATGAACATTGGGGTATACTTGTCTCTTTCAATTCTGGTTTTCTAGGTGCGTATGCCCAGCAGTGGGATTGCTGGGTCATATGGCAGTTCTATTTCCAGTTATTTAAGGACTCCTCACACTGTTCTCCATAGTGGCTGCACTAGTTTGCATTCCCACCAACAGCGTAAGAGGCTTCTCTTTTCTCTACATCCTCTCCAGCATTTGATGTGTGTAGACTTTTTGATAGCAGACATTCTCACCAGCGTGAGATGGTACGTTATTGTGCTATTGATTTGCATTTCTCTGATAAGGAGTGAAGCTGAGCATCTTTTCATGTGTTTGTTAGCCATCTGTATGTCTTCTTTGGAGAAATGTCTTTTAGTTCTTTGGGCCATTTTTTGATTGAGTCATTTATTTTTCTGGTATTGAGCTTCATGACCTGCTTGTATATTTTTGAGTTAGTTCTTTGTCAGTTGCCTCATTTGCTATTATTTTCTCCCACTCTGAAAGCTATCTTTTCACCTTGCTTACGGTCTTATTGTTCAAAAGCTTTTAAGTTTAATTAGGTCTCATTTGTTTATTTTTGCTTTTATTTTCATACTCTGGAAGGTGGGTCATAGAGGATTTATATGATTTATGTCAGAGTGTTCTACTTATGCTTTCCTTTAGGAGTTTTATAGTTTCTCATCTTACATTCAGATCTTTAATCAATTTTGAGCTTATTTTTGTGTATGGTGTTAGAAAGGGTTCTAGTTTCATTCTTTTACAGGTGGTTGACCAGTTTTCCCAGCACTCCTTGTTAAAGAGATTGTATTTTCTCCATTGCATATTTTTGCTTCAGTCAAAGTTAAGGTGTCCATACATGCCTGGATTTATCTCTGGGTTTTCTATTTTGTTCCATTGATGTATATTTCTGTCTTTGTGCCAGTATCATGCTGCCTTGATGACTGTAGCTTTGTAGTATAGTCTGAAGTCAGGCAGGTTGATTCCTCCAGTTTTGTTCTTTCTCAAGATTGCTTTGGCTATTCGAGGTTTTTGTGTTTCCATACAAGTTGGAAAATTATTTGTTCTAGCTCTGTGACAAATACGGTTGGTAGCTTGATAGCAATTGCATTGAATCTATAGATTGCTTTGAGTAGTATACTCATTTTCACTATATTAATTCTTCCAATCCATGAACATCATTTCAAAGAATTTTTTTTTGATCATGATGTGGCAAGATTAGATGTCAGCTACAGGAAATACTATTAAAAATACAAACATATGGAGGCTAAATAAAACACTTTTGAATAACCAACAAATCACAGAAGAAATTAAAAAACAAAAAAATGCATAAAAACAAATGAAAATAAAAACACAACAAAAAAGGAGTGATAAGAGGAAGGTTCATTGAAATACAAGGTAACCTCAAGGAACAAGAAAAAAATCAAATAAATAATTTTACACCTAAAGCAACTAGAAAAAGAAGAAATAAAGAACCCCAAAGTTAGTAGAAGGAAAGAAATCATAAAAAGCAGAGCAGAAATAAATGAAAAAGAAACAAAGGAGACTATAGCAAAAAATCAACAAAATTAAAAGCTGGCTCTTTGAGAAGATAAATAAGATAGACAAACCGTTAGCCAGACTCACCCAAAAAAAAAAAAAGGTGGGGGTGGGAGAAGAATCAAATCAACAGAATTAGAAATGATAATGGAGAAATCACAACAGACAACACAGAAATAAAAAGGATCATAAGAGACTACTGTCAGCAACCATATGCCAATAAAATAGACAACTTGGAAGAAATGGACGAATTCTTAGAAAAGTATAACTTTCCAAAACTGAGCCCAGAAAAAATACAAAATCTTATCAGACCCATTACAAGCACAGAAACTTAAGCTAATCAAAAATCTTCCAACAAACAAAAGCCCAGGACCAGATGGCTTCACAGGTGAATTCTACCAAACATTTAGAGAAGAGCTAACATGTATCCTACTCAAACTCTTCCAGAAAATTTCAGAGGAAAGTAAACTCCCAAATTCATTCTATGAGGCCACCTTCACTGTAACAGTGGAAACAGTGTCTGACTTTATTTTTGGGGGCTCCAAAATCACTGCAGATGGTGACTGCAGCCATGAAATTAAAAAAATGCTTACTCCTTGGAAGAAAAGTTATGACCAACCTAGATAGCATATTCAAAAGCAAATATCACTTTGCTGACTAAGGTCTGTCTAGTCAAGGCTATGGTTTTCCAAATAGTCATGTATGAATGTGAGAGTTGGACTGTGAAGAAGACTGAACACTGAAGAATTGATGCTTTTGAACTGTGGTATTGGAGAAGACTCTTGAAAGTCCTTTGGACTGTAAGAAGATCCAACCAGTCCATTCTAAGGAGATCAGCCCTGAGTGTTCTTTGGAAGGAATGATGCTAAAGCTGAAACTCCAGTACTTTGGCCACCTCATGTGAAGAGTTGACTCATTGGAAAAGACTCTGATGCTGGGAGGGATTGGGGGCAGGAGGAAGAGGGCATGACAGAGGATGAGATGGCTAGATGGCATCACTGACTCAATGGAGATGAGTTTGAGTGAACTCCAGGAGATGGTGATGGACAGGAAGGCCTGGCGTGCTGCGATTCATGGGGTCACAAAGAGTCGGACACGACTGAGCGACTGAACTGAACTGAATGTCTTCTTTCCACATTGCTCTGTACTACCCACTTTACAATCAAAGGCTGAATTCTAAGGTCACTTCTATATTTCATGAATTCCCCTTTAATTTTGTTATTAATAATAAAGTCAGCATTCCATTTATGAAGTTCAATAGTTTCTATCTCCTGATTTCTAAACCTGAAAAGTTTATTAATTTGTTGCTTATTGTATTTATTTTACAAATACTAAATGAAAATTCCCATATTTCAAGAGCTATATAGGCAAAGACAATATATAATTGACCACTTATATGCATAAAAAGTATTTACAAGTGACTGTTGGAAACTATTTAGACTTTAAAATCTTTCTTTTCTTTTAAATGAAAGAAAATTTTCTCACAATTTTTTTGGAGAATTAAATACATTAATAGAGCACCCATTAAGTGCCTTGTGCATAGTAAGTCTTAATTAAGTGTTTGTCCAGTTCAGTTCAGTGTCTCAGTTGTGTCCCACTCTTTGTGACTCCATGGACTGTAGCACACCAGGCTTCCCTGTCCATCACCAACTCCTGAAGCTTGCTCAAACTCATGTCCATTGAGTCAGTGATGCCATCCAATCATCTCATCCTCTGTCCTCCCCTTCTTCTCCTGCATTCAATCTTTCCCAGTATCAGGGCCTTTTCCAATAAGTCAGTTCTTTGCATCAGATGGCCAAAGTATTTGTTACCATTATTGAATTAATTGTAATCATTTTTTCTACTTTTTGACTACCCCAAATCTCTGCTTGTAGAGTTTTTTCATTCTCTTTTTATGACTATTTAATCATTGATCTTCCAGATGCTTAAGAGTTAAAAATAAAAATAAGGCAACTTCATAAAATTCAAGAAGAAATACTCAAAGAAAAGACACAAAGCATGATGATGATGGAATACTGCAACATAGAGTTCTTCTTCCTGAGCAATGAGGAAGCAAAGCAGTAGGTGAAACAAAACTTAGCAAATTGTGCAGAAAGCAGCAAAGTGCACATAACCCTCGAAGGCCTTTAAGAAATAGACACTATAAATCTTCAAATCTGCTTTCCACTTCCCCAAGGAAAGTTAAAATTGTTTCTTTACCTCACAAAAACAAAAAGAATTATGCATCTTTGCTGCCATGAGAAATAGGTAGTAAGTGAGTAGGCACTCTGGTAGATAAAATCCTGTCTACTTCTTTTAACATTAATATTTAATTCTCATTAAAAATAGCTAAACAGTGTCCATCTCTTTGTGACCCCATGGACTGCAGCACAATAGGCTTCCTTGTCCTTCACCATCTCCTGGAGCTTGCTCAAAGTCTTGTCTATTGAGTTAGAGATGTCATCCAACAAACTCATCCTCTATTGGCCCCTTCTCCTCTTGCCCTCAATCTTTCCTAGCTTCAGGATATTTTCCAAAGAGTTGGCTCTTTGCATCAGGTAGTCAAAGGAGCTTCAGGTTCAGCATCTGTCCTTCCAATGAATATTCAGAGTTGATTTCCTTTAGGATTGACTGGTTTGATCTCCTTTCTGCCTAAGTGCTTTACCAATTATCTTTTCCTCAAAATTACTATTGGGGCATTAAAGTTACCATAGTATTTTAAAATACATGAAGCCCTAAATTTAATGACATGAATAATTGATTGTTTTTAAAAAAAGAATGTGAGCTTCAAAACATATCCAAACCTAAATTAACTGAAAAAACCTTCATTATAAGCTAGCCATGATATTTATCACTCTCAGCTTAATAAATTGTGATTTTTTTAGGTTTCCTGCTATTAAATAATATAGATTTAGCTATAAAAGAATTCACTAGATTATTGCTATTTGACTTGTTTTCAAACATTAGTCTTGTCTATTTAAAAATCCTTTTTAAATTTCTTATAAATTTAAGTCTGCATATAAATCAATTTAAAAAAATAGATATAATAAACTAGAAATTTGCCACTGTTCATCCATAGGAGTGTCCCACAATATTGAGGTTATTTGTTCTTATTTAGTCTCTAAGTTATTTCCAACTCTTCTCTAACCCCATGGACTGTTGCCAGCCAGGCTCCTCTGTCTATGGGATTTCCCAGACAAGACTACTGGTGTGGGTTGCCATCTCTATGTCCAGGATATTTTCCTGACCCAGGGATCGAACCCACATCTCCTGCATTTGCAGGGAGATTCTTTACCACTGAGTTACCAGGAAGACCCCTATTTAGATTACAAAGTGCTGAATGTTTTCCATTTGTGTGCAATCATTTTTCAAAGTTATTGAAACAATTTGTTTTCTCTTTTCAGATAACCCAATCCAATATAGCTGGTCTAGACAAAGAAAAGCCAATTAAAGAGAAGCATAATCCCAGAAACTCTAAAAAGATTATGAACATCAAGAATTTCTGATCCATGTTGATGTTTGGCAGAAGCTAACACAATTCTGTAAAGCATTTACCCTTCAATTAAAAAATAATTACTAAAAGAAAGAAAAAAGGAGACTATAAATTTTATTCACTTATTAGCCAGGGTTTAATGCCAAATACAGAACAAATAAACAAAAAATTAAACCTGATTCTGCTTCCTTCCTGATGTCTTTGGTAGGTCTTAACAAAAATAAAAATTACTGCTGACATAATGACTTCCCTGGTGGCTCAGATGGGTGGTAAAGCATCTACCTACAATGCAGGAGACCTGGGTTCAATCCCTGGGTTGGGGAAATCTCCCGGAGAAGGAAATGACAACCCACTCCAGTAGTCTTGCCTGAAAAATCCCATGGACAAAGGAGCATGGTAGGCTACAGTCCATGGGGTTGCAAAGAGTCAGACACGACTGAGCAACTTCATTCACTAATGCCAACATATGCCTATTTGAACAATTTTCAAAGCATGTTGATTATGACAAAATACAAATGGTGAAAGTATGTGACTTCAGACTGTCTTAGACTTTGGTTCTTAGACTGGTCAGGTTTTAGGTTACATGACCACAATTCACCTGATTCAATTGGACAGTAGCTGAATCTGAGAAAACTGAGACTCAAACTGGGACATACAAAAGAAAGAGGGATAGAATCATTAGGAAGAATTAAGAATGTTGGCATAATTTCAAAAAGTAACTATGCTTTTTGTTACTTCCTGTTTTTCAGTTACTAAGTCATGTCCAAACCTTTGTGATCCCATGGACCTCAGCATGCCCGGCTCCACTGTTCTCCATGATCTCTAGGAGTTTGCTCAAATTCATGTCCATTGAGTCAGTGATGCTATCTAACTGTCTCATCTTCTGCCACATCCTCCTCATTCTGCCTTCAATCTTTCCAGCATCAGAATCTTTTCCAGTGAGTCAGCTCTTCACATCAGGTGGCCAAAGTACTGGAGCTTCAGCTTCAAAATCAGCCCTTCCAATGAATATTCAGGGTTCATTTCCTTCAGCACTGACTGGTTTGATTTGCTTGCTGTTCAAGGAACTCTCAAGAGTCATCTCCAGCACCACACTTTGAAAGCATAAACCCTTAGCGCTCAGCTTTCTTTGTGGTCCAAATCTCACATCTGTACATGAGTGCCGACTGAAAAAACATAGCTTTGACTAGACAGACCTTTGTTGGCAAACTGATGTCTCTGCTTTTTAATACACTGTCTAGGTTTGTCATAGCTTTCCTTCCAAAGAGCAAGTGTCTTTTAATCTTATGGCTGAAGGCACCATCTGCAGTGACTTTGGAGCCCAAGAAAATCAAAACTGTCACTGTTTCCATTAAAACTCTTCTATTTGCTGTGAAGTGATGGAACCAGATGCCATGATCTTAGTTTTTTAATGTTGAGTTTCAAGCCAGCTTTTTCTCCTATTTCTTCCTCCTATTTCACCCTCATCAAGAGACATAGTTTCTACTTCTTCAGTTTCTACCATTAGTGTAGTTTCATCTGCATATTTGAGATTGTTAATATTTCTCCCAGTAATCTTGATTCCAGCTTGTGATTCATCCATCCTGACATTTCACATGAGGCAATCTGCATATAAATTATGCAGGAATAATTATGCAGTAAATTATTAATAATTATGCAGAAATAGTTATGCAGTAAAATAAGCAGGGTGACAGAATACAGCTTTTTTGTACAACTTTCCCAATTTTTAACCAGTCAGCTGTTTCATGTTCAGTTTTATCTGCTGCTTCTTGATCCACATACAGGGTTCTCAGGAAATAAGAAAAATGGTCTGATACTCCCATCTCTTAGGAATTTTCCAGTTTGTCATGACACACAGTCAAAGGTTATAGCATAGTCAATGTAGTACAAGTAGATTTTTTTATGAAATTCCCTTGCCTTCTCTATGATCCAACTGATGTTGGCAATTTAATCTCTGATTAATCTGACTTTTCCAAACCTAGCACGTACATCTTAAAGTTCTTGGTTAACATATTGCTAAAGCCTAACTTGAAGAATTTTCAGCATAACCTTGCTAGCCTGTGAAATAAGTGCAGTTGTATGGTCGTTGGGAAATTCTTTGGCATTCCCCTTCTTTGGGATGGAAATGAACACTGATCTTTTCCAGCCCTGTGTCCACTACTGAGTTTTTCCAATTTTCTGTGATATTGAGGGCAGCACTTTCACAGCATCATCGTTTAGGATTTTAAATAGCTCAGCTGAAATTCCGTAACCTAAAATAGCTTTGTTCCTAGTATTGCTTCCTAAGGTCTTCCCTAGTGTCTCAGAGTGTACAGAATCAGACTGCAATGCAGGAGACCCAGGTTTGATCCCTTGGTTGGGAAAATCCTTTGGAGAAGGGAATGGCTACACACTCCAGTATTCTTGGCTGGAGAATTCCATAGCCAGAGGAAGCTGATGGGTTACAGTTCATGGCTTTGCTAAGAGGGAGACACAACTGAGTGACTAACAGTTTCACTTTTCACAAATCTTCCTAAGGCCCACTTGACTTCACATTCCAGGATGTCTGGCCCTAGGTGAGCTACCATACCATCATGCTATGTGGGTCACCTTTTTTGTATAGTTCTTCAGTGTATTCTTGCCATCTCTTAATTTCTTCTGCTTCTGTTAAGTCCTTACAGGTTCTGTCCTTTATTTTGCCAGGACAGGTTCTGTCCTTTATTTCTTGCATGAAATGTTCCCTTGATAGTTCCAATTTTCTTGAAGAGACCTCTAGTCTTTCCTATTTTATTGTTTCCTGCTATTTCTTTGCATTGTTCATTTAAGAAGGTCTTCTTATCTCTCCTTGCTCTTCTCAGATATTCTACATTCACTTGGGTATCTTTCCCTTTCTCCCTCCCCTTTGGCTTCTCTTCTTTCCTCAGTTATTTGTAAAGATTCCTCAGACAACCATTTTGCCTTCTTGCATTTCTTTTTCTTTGAGATGGTTTTGGTCACTGTCTCCTGTAGAATGCTATGAATTTCTGTCTATAGTCTTTCAGGCAGTCTACCAGATCTAATCTCTTGAATCTACTTGTCACCTCCACTGTATAATCATAAGGGATTTGATTTAGGTCATACTTGTATGTCCTAGTGGTTTTTCTTACTTTGTTCAATTTAATCCTGAATTTCACAATAAGGAGCTCATGATTTGAGCCACAGTCAACACCAGGTCTTGTTTTTGTTGAGTTTATAGGATTTCTCCATTTTTGACTGCAAAGAATATAATCAATCTAATTTCTATATTGGCCATCTGGTGATGTCCATGTGTAGAGTCATCTTTTGGGTTGCTGGAAAAGGTTGTTTGCTATGACCAGCAGTTCTCTTGACAGAACTCTTCTAGCCTTTGCCCTACTTCAATTTATACTCCAAGGCCAAACTTGGCTGTTATTCTGGGTTATCACCTCACTTCCTACTTTTGCATTCCAATCCCCTATGATGACAAGGATAGCTTATTATTATTATTATTATTGCTGTTATTGTTAGCTCTAGAATGTATTGTAGTCCTTCACAGAACTGATCAACTTTAGCTTTTTTGGCATCAGTCTTTGGGGCATAGACTTGGATTGCTATAATGTTAAATGGTTTGCCTTGGAAATGAACAGAGATCATTCTGTCACTTTTCAGGTTGTACCCAAGTACTACATTTTGGATTCTTTAGTTGACTATGAGGGGCACTCCATTTCTTCTATGGGATTCTTGCCACAGTAGTAGATATAATGGTCATCTGAATTAAATTCACCATTCCTATTTATTTTAGTTCACTGATTCCTTAGATGTCAATGTTCAAACTTGCCATATCTTGCTTCAGTTCAGTTCAGTTCAGTCACTCAGTCACATGCAACTCTTTGTGATCCCATGGACTGCAGTACACCATGCTCCCCTGTACGTCACCAACTCCCAGAGCTTACTCAAAGTCCTGTCCATTGAGACGGTGATGCCATCCAACCATTTCATCCTCTGTCATCCCTTTCTCCTCCTCATCTCAATCTTTCCCAGCATCAGGGTCTTTTCCAATGAGTCAGCTCTTTGCATCAGGTGGCCAAAGTATTGGAGTTTCAGCTTCAGCATCATTCCTTCCAATGAACATCCAGGATTGATCTCCTTTAGAATTGACTGGTTTGATCTTCTTGCAGTCCAAGGGATTTGCAAGAGACTTCAACACCACAGTTCAAAAGCACCAATTCTTCACCAAAGAATATATATACTTAAATATGTCTGTATATATTTATAGATAGATACAAATTATATGCATACCTAAAACCTGAACAGAATAAAATATTTCTTTTCTTTACATTATTGTTTGCACTTTGAGTAGTCTTTCATCCCTAGGAATGAGTTTCTGGTACATTCACAGAGACTAAATGTACTTATGGAAATCAAAAGTCAGCCAATGAGGGTGATATAAAATAGTGTGGTAAGATATTTCAACTATGATCTAAACTTTTAAAATCGTTCCAAGTTAGTTCAAAAAATTTCCATAAGTTTCACTTAAGTCAGTGTAAGTTATTTTTCCAAATGGCTCACACATCTGTAGTTCTCATTTAAATACTTTTTAATTCCTTGTTGGATTCAATTTGAGTTTGTTGCCAAGGAAAACAGAAACCTTTTTACAGCTGCATCATTTGGGAGAGAAGTGACATCTAATGACCATTAAATGGAGGGGATTTATTCTTCAGGGGTCATAGTTTCAGCTCTCCCCTAGAGAATGCTCTATTTGAAAATGATACTTAATGCTTGCATATCATAAAGTGGATTATTGAAAAACACATCATGAAAAATTAGCAGGGACCCTAAATTTCATTTCAGGGTAAATTTGAGCCTTTGTATCAAATATAGCAAGTCTCTTTGAATATAGAACAAAATATGATAATTCTCTCCCCTGTGTAATACAGCTGCTCTTTTTACCCCTCCACAGAATAGTAATACAGACAAGGATTATAAAAGTCAAGGCTGAGTTTTCTTCTCCGTACTGCTGGAAATATATTCATTTTCAGTGTAATGAAAGATGATCTCTAAATAAAAGATCATTTTCAGTGTCCATGAAAAGTCCTCATACAGAAATTTTTGAAGTATTTTTAATTGCTAGAAAATACTACCACCCCTCTAATGGTGTTAATTACCAACATTATTTTGCTTTTTGTTGTTGCATTAATTAAGAGAAAAATGGTAGAAGGGAGGTTGTTTCTCATGGTTTGCTTTACTGCACTATTTTTAGGTAAAATAATGAAGTATATTTACATGCAAAATACACACTGCCCATATGGATAAACTATAAATCTGTGACTTGCAATTCTGGTCGGTCATGGTGCAATCTTAAAGAATAAAGGTGTGACACAGGATTTTTCAGGGCTGAAGACACTCTTTCATGAAGGCAGTGAATTTCCCTGCAGAGAGGTCAGTTTTCATACGGAGAGAACACTGATAGATTACCTTAGAATTCTTTCGTGATCAGCCAGGAAATTTTAAAATTAATAGTATTCTTACTGCATCAGTGGCATGCAACTTACCAAAGTTTGTATGTTATCAGTTTGAGGACAATAGTAATGAAACTTCTCAATTTACCATAATCTCGAAGTATCTTAGCATTCCAAGAAATGAATAGGCAAAGCAATCCATGGGATCCTCAATTTGTTTTGCACTCATTAGCAACAAAAACAGAATTTAAAGTTGATTGAAATTCAGAGATAATTTGCTATTTGACCCATAAGAGATCATTTCTCAATGGATTATCTTTCTTCTTCATCAAGCAGAACCAGAGATCAAATTGCCAATATCTGCTGGATCATCGAAAAAGCAAGAGAGTTCAAGAAAAATATCTATTTCTGCTTTATTAACTATGGCAAAGCCTTTGTGTGGATCACAATGAACTGTGGAAAATTCTGAAAGAGATGGGAATACCAGACCACCTGACCTGCCTCTTGAGAAACCTATATGCAGGTCAGGAAGCAGCAGTTAGAACTGGACATGGAACAGCAAACTGGTTCCAAATAGGAAAAGGAGTATGTCAATGTTATATATTGTCACCCTGCTAATTTAACTTATATGTAGAGTACATCATGAGAAACACTGGGCTGGAATAAAGATAGCTGGGAGAAATATCAACAACTTCAGGTATGCAAATAATACCACTCTTATGGCAGAAAGTGAAGAACTAAAAAGCCTCTTGAAGAAAGTGAGAAAGGAGAGTGAAAAAGTTGGCTTAAAGCTCAACATTCAGAAAACTAAGATCATGGCATTCAGTCCCATCACTTCATGGGAAATAGATGGGGAAACAGTGGAAACAGTGGCTGACTTTGTTTTCTGGGCTCCAAAATCACTGCAGATGGTGCCTGCAGCCATGAAATTAAGACGCTTACTCCTTGGAAGGAAAGTTATGACCAACCTAGACAGTGTATTGAAAAGCAGAGACATTACTTTGCCGAAAAAGGCCCTTCTAGTCAAGGCTATTGTTTTTCCAGTGGGCATGTATGGATGTGAGAGTTGGACTACAAAGAAAGCTGAGTGCCGAAGAACTGATGCCTTTGAATTGTGGTGTTGGAGAAGACTCTTGAGAGTCCCTTGGACTGCAGGAAGATCAAGCCAGTTCATCCTAAAGGAGATTAGTCCTGGGTGTTCATTGGAAGGACTGATGCTGAAGCTGAAACTCTAATACTTTGGCCACCTCATGTGAATAGTTGACTCATTTGAAAAGACCCTGATGCTGGGAAAGGTTGAAGGCAGGAGGAGAAGGGGACAACAGAGGATGGGGTGGTTGGACAGCATCACCGACTCAATGGACATGGGCTTTTGTGGCCTCTGAGAGTTGGTGATGGACAGGGAGTCCTGACATACTGCAGTTCATGGGGTCACAAAGAGGTGGACATGACTGATCAACTGAACTGAACTGAACTCATGCAAAATAGTAAGTTTTCCCATTGTAATTTATTTTTAAATATTCCACTTATTTTGTTGTCACTGTTATTTGTTTTTTTCTTAGGAGATTCCTTCTCTAGTTTTTGTTTCCAAAGCTTTTCTAGAATATCATCTACTCAGAGAAGACAGTGCTGAAAACTCATTCTAATCTTGACAAGAAAAATAATATTTTTACTGATAGTCATATCAATTTAGCAACTTAATAAGATGGACTATAAATCGTACAAATGTACAAAAACACTTTAAAGGATATATATTCTATTTGCCTTGGTTAAATATGTAAACATTTCATGTTACTCTCAGAATAACTGCTAGTTAATTCAGTTGCTTATTTAAAAGAAATTGCTTTATATTCTTAACCTTTCTCTGAGATAAATCTATTCTGTGCTCTTGCTTCTGATTACTTTAACAGATTTAAGTTATAGCTTAACTGACTTTATTGTTGGCAAGTACAGCTGAAGTCAGGAAATCTTGCTAAAATCAGAATGCCATTGTTTCTGAGGATAAATGAAGAAGATATGTTTCTCTTCTGAATTGAGGGATATAATTCCTTACTCCAAGGAATTATAGGTACATGTTGGAGAGCAATTCATGACATTCAGCAAAAATCAAGAGTTAAGAAACAGTAAGCACCCTCATTCAAGATTTGAGTGGGTAAGGATTTTTGGTGACTCTTAAGAGGTACTATATATAAGTTTACCAAACTTTTGACTTTATGTTCTCTTCCTAATAATATCTTGTTTGCTAAAAAAGTAATCACTAGAAAACCAATGAACATGTGGAAAAGAGTTAATAAACAGACACTAGGTTATTTCCCCATGCAACCCATTTCAGATATATTCAACTTTGATGCATTATTTATGCTCATTTAATGGGCAAAGTGTTTTAATTATTTTACAACCTGAGATATTTTAATATTATGCTCTTAAGAGTTATTTTCTTATATGAATCTGGACCTGCTAACTCTGTTGCTGAATGCAGCTAGGGCAGAAATGTAATAAAGCACAATACAGATCAGGACAATTTAAAAACAACTTGCACAGTAAAATAAAGTATAAATTCCATTTAAAAGAAAATCTAGGCTTCATGCTTTGAAGTGGAATCCTATCGAGGAAATATCTTGGGGTCTGGTCAATAGGAAAGATCAATTATACAGTAGTAGTTGATTTAAAGGTCATTTTGTCAGAAAGATTTTCAAACTTGATTCAACAGTACATTTTCTGCTATCTCCCTTTTAAGTGATAGAGAAATTTCTCTATGCCTTATGTTTTTAATTATTATTATTTTCTATAAAGCCTTATTATCTATCCTGAGTTGCTGCTAAGCTGCTAAGTCGCTTCAGTCATGTCTGACTCTGTGTGACCCCATAGACGGCAGCCCACCAGGCTGCTCCATCCCTGGGATTCTCCACACAAGAACACTGGAGTGGGTTGCCATTTCCTTCTTCAATGCATGAAAGTGAAAAGTGAAAGGGAAGTCACTCAATCGTGTTTGACTCTTAATGACCCCGTGGACTGCAGCCCACCAGGCTCCTCCATCCATGGGATTTGCCAGGCAAGAGTACTGGAGTGAGGTGCCATTGCCTTCTCCCTATCCTGAGTACAGAATTAGAATTCTCAATTGCTTATAAGCATTTGAAAAAGAAGAAACACGTGCTCAAAATAAATATGGTATATGGATGATTTTAAAAAAGAAAATGAAAAAAAAAATTTCCAAAAAGGAATTTTCTGTGAGGAAATGATAGTTTGGAAATTGTAGTTTTGAGATGTGGGTAGTAAAATTGTCATTATCTTTAGACCAATCCAAACAAGAACACTGATCCCTCATAATATCATGGCTCTGCATAGAAACATAAATTAGATATGGCAGAAAGGAGATAAAGTGTCATAGTAGCTTTTTTTAGAAATCACATAGTTATATGTTTTGAATATGCAGAAGAGTAACTCTTTATAATAGTCATACTGTATTTATTATTTTATCAAACTTAGCTGTTTATACATTTTCTTCTTGTTTATGTTCTTAAACTGAGCTACAGCACTACTTTATGCCCCCAAAATAAAATAAAAAGGCAAATATAATCAACAGCTTACTCAGGAACATTTGCAAATATACAGGCTTGACTAGGTGGAAAGGTAAAAGTTAATTATTTATGTAAAATTAGTATTATTATCAAATATAATTATTCCTATTCTTGGAGATTGTTATAGCTGATGCAATTCTGGTACACTTACTTTGATTGAATACCTTCTTCTGTCATATAGAATGATTGCGTTACAGATGTATAGTTATAATTTCAATCACAAATTTCTATTTAGTAGTAACTCTAAATTAAGTAAATATTTCAGCAATGCATGGGTGTGCGTTCTTATCCCATGAAGAAATTAAAGTATAACATTTAGATGGAACTGATAAGCATCAAAAATGATTTTATACACTTTACTGAATTTTCTTTCAGATGAATATTTTCATAATTTCAAATGAAAACTAAAAGAGACCACATGACTCACTGAAATTAGAAATAATGTAAGCCATTTATAACATGAAGAAATATGATAACTGTATAAAAGTTTCCAAATTATTGGGGAAGAGATCAAGAAGGAATAGGAGGATGTAGAACTCATTTTTCCCCACTCAACATATCAAAATTATATCTAGTGAAACAATCATCACTAAAACCTAACAAGACTGTCAGAAAAACTCCTTACCAAATATGAATTCAAAGCATTAGTAATAAGAAGACTAACCGAATTAGGGGAAACAATAGATGAACACAATGAGAACTTTAGCAAGAAAAATAGTATAAAAAAGAACCAATCAGAGTTGAAGATATAGTAACTTAAAAAAAAAAGAACACCAGAAGTAAGTAACAGCAGACCAGGTGAATGCATAGCAACCTGGAAGTTAGATAATTGAAATCATCCAATCAGAACAGCAAAAGGAAATACAAATCATAAAAGGAAATCAAGAATATAAATTGGTGCAGTCACTACGGAACATAGTATAGAGGTTCCTTAAAAAACTAGAAATAAAGTTACCATATGATCCAGTTGTCTTACTCCCAGGCATATATTCAAAGGAAACTCTAATCTGAAAACATACATGCACTTCATTGTTCATAGCAGCACTATTTACAGTAGCCAAGATGTGGAAGCAACCTAAGTGTCCATCTACAGAGGAATGGATAAAGAATATGTGATATATATATGGAGTATATATAAAACAAGAATGAAATAATAACATTTGCAGCAACAAGGATGGACCTAGAGATTGCCATACTAACTGAAATACTAAGTGAAGTCAGACAGAGAAAAAAAAAATATCACATGATACTTTATATCCACTTATCCATTTATTTATATCCACTTATATCCATTTATATTCCACTTATTTATGGAATCTAAAGGATGATAAAAAGAAATTACTTACAGAACAGGAACAGACTCACAGACATAGGAAACAAACTTATGGTTACCAAGGGGTAAATGTCAGGGAGGGGTACGTTAGGAGTTTGGGATTGACAATACATGCTAATGCATATAAAAGAAAACAACAAGGACCTACTGTATACCACAGAAAACTATACTCATTGTCTTGTAATAACCTAATAGAAATAGTTTGAATAAGAATAAATATATCACCTCGCTGTACATCTGAAGCTAACACAACATTGTAAACAAACTATTCTTCAATGTTAAGAAGTTTCCAAATTATCATAAAATAATCAAGGGGATCATCCATTAACCATGCTCATCATTGTGACTGAGACACTGTGGTAGACTTTGGCTGTATCCAAGTCAATAATAACTAAGTATGCTCAGCATGTTCTTTGATACTCAGATAAATGTATTTCAAAGTAAAATTCCCTGATAGTGTTGTCCCCTGAAAAAATTTCCCCACTTGACACCAACTCCCCAGTCACAGTAAGAATGGGTTCCTTGGTTATCTAATTTTGAGGAATAATGCATCCTATCACCTTCTAGAAGGGCTGAAAAAATATTTAAAAACTTTTAAAAACTCTTGTAGTAAAGAAGTATTTTTAACTATGTTAATCCCAAAGTTTCCCAAACTTGTTACTCATAGGGATAAAAACAAGAACAATGATAGCAAACAAGCATTTATTAATATCCAAAGGAGCTATTATCTTATGAAAACATTTTGGAAATGCTGCAAAATATCAGTGGAAGCTGTGGAGTTTGCAACTATTAAAACAAAGAGCATCAGAATTGGTATATTGTTGGATTTCCTCTCAAAGGTGTCCAGGGAGCCATCAAACTCAAGAGTTATAAAAACTATCCATTTTTATTTTGATATATATAGTTAGATCTTTGTTCTAGTCAGTTCATTTAAAACTATTGTATTTTTTTTTTAATCAACAAGAATTTAAAATGAGGGTAAAATCTATGGTGTAATTTTAAAAATAATCACAAAGCTGCAAAGAAGGAAGGAAGACGTCTCTGTGTCCCCATTTTATGTTATTTTTCTCTGTACTAGATATTAAGTAAGAAAGTACCTTTTTCACTGCTTTTGAGTGCAAGATTTTATAGTAAAAGAGAAATACGTCTGAGGTAAAATATTATAGTCTTATAATTTGCATAATGGTTACAATGGGAAATTCACAAGTCATATCCATAATAATAAAAAATTATATATATGGGAATTTAACCATTCAGTTATGCTCTTTTAAGGGTATCCTCCCTCAAGTTTTGTAATATCGCTCTCATTTTTTGTTTACTCGCCTTACAAGTATTGTTTCTAAGTGTTGCTTTTGAGTGTTGCTTTATTGGTAGTATTGTTTTTGCTTTAAGAATATAAGCCTGCTGAGAATTTGAATCCTGCCTTTGAGCCTGTTTCGTCTTTCCAGGTCTCACCCACTAAGTGAGGAGATGTCAACTAAATCAAAACATTGTATGTCTACAACTCTGAAGAGTATATTTTGCCAGTGACGTGGACAACTATTTGTTAATTTATAGAGTCTTCTTTGGGAGAAGGCAAAGGCAATCCACTCCAGTACTCTTGCCTGGAGAATCCCAGGGATGGGGGAGTCTGGTGGGCTGCCGTCTATGGGGTCACACAGAATCAGACACGACTGCAGAGACTTAGCAGCAGCAGCAGCAGCAGTCTTCTTTAACCTATCAAAATTGAATGTATTTGACTGTTATTTTAAAAATCAATTTATATTTAATTGGATGATAATTGTTTTACAATTTTGTATTGGTTTCTTCCTCCCTACCTGCCGCCTGAGAAACCTGTGTGCAGGTCAAGAAGCAACAGTTAGAATTGGATGTGGAAAAAATGGACTGGCTCCAAATTGGGAAAGGAGTACATCAAAGCTGTAAATTGTCACCCTGCTTATTTATTATATGCAGAGTACAACGTGCAAAATGCTGGTCTGGATGAAGCACAAGCTGGAATCAAGATTGCAGGGAGAAATATCAAGAATCTCAGATATGCAGTTGACACCACCCTAATTGTGGAAAGTGAAGAGGAGCTAAAGAGGCTCTTGAGGAAGGTGAAAGAAGAGAGTAAAAAAGCTGGCTTAAAGCTCAACATTCACAAAACTAATATCATGGCACCCAGTCTCATCACTTTATGGCAAATAGATGGGGAAACAGCAGAAACAGTGACATATTTTATTTTCTTGGGCTCCAAACTCACTGCGGATGGTAACTGCAGCCATGGAATTAAAAGACACTTGCTCCTTGGGAGAAAAACTATGACAAATCTTGACAGTATTAAAAAGCAGAGACCTTACTTTGCCAGTAAAAGTCTGTATAGTCAAAGCTATGGTTTTTCCAGTAGTCATGTATGTTGTGAGAGCTAGACCTTAAAGAAGGCTGAGTGCCAAAGAACTGATGCTTTTGAACTGTGGTGCTGAAGAAGACTCTTGAGAGTCCCTTGGACAGCAAGGAGATCAAACAAGTCAATCCTACAGGAAATTAATCCTGAATATTCATTTATTGGAAGGACTGATGCTTAAACTGAATTTCCAATACTTTGTTCACCTGACAAAAAGAGCCTACTCATTGGAAAAGACCCTGATGCTGGGAAAGATTGAAGGCAGAGAAGCAGACGACAGAGGATGAGATGGTTACGTGGCATTATAGACAAAATGGGCAAGAGCTCAAGTAAACCCTGGGAGACAGTTAAGGACAGGGAAACCTGGGGTGCTGCAGTCCATGGGGTCACAAAGAGTCGGACATGACTGAGTGACTGAACAGCAACAACAATTTGTTTCTGCCATACATCAACATGAACCACCCCTGGGTATACAAATGTTTCCTCCCTCTTGAACCTCCTTCCCACCTCCAATCCCATCTCTCCCCTCTAGGTTATCACAGAGCACCTGATTTGAGCTCCCTGCATCATACAGAAAATCTCCACTGGCTATCTAATTTTACATATGGTAACATAGATGCTTCAACGCTACTCTCTCAATTTGTCTCCTCCCTCACTGTATCCACAAGTCTGTGCTCTATGTATGCATCTTGATTCCACCCTGCAAATAGATTCATCTGTACCGTCTTTCTAGATTCCATAAATAACACAAACATGAACTCTAAGCAATACGCTTCTGAATAACTGATAGATCACTAAAGAAATCACAAAGGAAATCAAAATTAACCTAGAAAACATATGACAATGAAAATACAACTCAAAACCTATGGGATGGAGTAAAAGCAGTGCCAAAAGGGAAATTTACAGCAATACAGGCCTATCTCAAAAAACATGACTGATATATATTTTTTTAAGTTATAGTATCATGTCACAATCAATTTTTTGTCTAGAGTGCAAAGGTGCTTCCCAAAAGTTCTCTCATGCTATAACTTTTCCTGATGTCACACAAAATATTAGCTAACTATAGCCATAAAGTAGTTCATCATTTCAGTAGTTCAGTCATATCTTTGCAACCCCATGGACTGCAGCATGTCAGGTTCCCCTGTCTATCATGAACTCCTGGAGTTTACTCAAACTCATATCCATTGAGTCAATGATGTCACCCAACCATCTCATTCTCTGTCGTCCCCTTCTCCTCCCACCTTCAATATTTCCCAGCATCAGGGTCTTTGCAAATGAGTCAATTCTTCACATCAGGTGGCCAAAGTATTGGCATTTCAACTTCAACATCAGTCCTTCCAATGAATATTCAGGACTGATTTCCTTTAGGATTGACTGGTGGGATCTCCTTGCAGTCCAAGGGTCTCTCAAGAGCCTTCTCCAACACTACAGTTCAAAAACATCAATTCTTTGGTGCAACAGTTTCTATGGCCCAACTCTCACATCCATATGTGACTATTGGAAAAACCATAGCTTTGACTAGATGGACCTTTTATGGCAAAGTAATACCAGACCACTTGACCAGCCTCTTGAAAAACCTATATGCAGGTCAGGAAGCAACAGTTAGAACTGGACATGGAACAACAGACTGGTTCCAAATAGGAAAAAGAGTATGTCAAGGCTGTACATTGTCACCCTGCTTATTTAACTTCTATGCAGAGTACATCATGAGAAATGCTGGACTGGAAGAAGCACAAGCTGGAATCAAGATTGCCAGAAGAAATATCAGTAACCTCAGATATGCAGATGACACAACCTTTATGGCAGAAAGTGAAGAGGAACTAAAAAGCCTCTTGATGAAAGTGAAAGAGGAGAGTGAAAAAGTTGCCTTAAAGCTCAACATTCAGAACACTAAGATCATGGCATCTGGTCCCATCACTTCATGAGAAGTAGACGGGGAAAAAGTGGAAACAGTGTCAGACTTTATTTTGGGGGACTCCAAAATCATAGCAGATGGTGATTGCAGCCATGAAATTAAAAGACGCTTACTCCTTGGAAGGAAAGTTATGACCAACCTATCCCACCTTCAATATTTCCCAGCATCAGGGTCTTTGCAAATGAGTCAATTCTTCACATCAGGTGGCCAAAGTATTGGCATTTCAACTTCAACATCAGTCTTTCCAATGAATATTCAGGACTGATTTCCTTTAGGATTGACTGGTGGGATCTCCTTGCAGTCCAAGGGTCTCTCAAGAGCCTTCTCCAACACTACAGTTCAAAAACATCAATTCTTTGGTGCAACAGTTTCTATGGCCCAACTCTCACATCCATATGTGACTATTGGAAAAACCATAGCTTTGACTAGATGGACCTTTTATGGCAAAGTAATACCAGACCACTTGACCAGCCTCTTGAAAAACCTATATGCAGGTCAGGAAGCAACAGTTAGAACTGGACATGGAACAACAGACTGGTTCCAAATAGGAAAAAGAGTACGTCAAGGCTGTACATTGTCACCCTGCTTATTTAACTTCTATGCAGAGTACATCATGAGAAATGCTGGACTGGAAGAAGCACAAGCTGGAATCAAGATTGCCAGAAGAAATATCAGTAACCTCAGATATGCAGATGACACAACCTTTATGGCAGAAAGTGAAGAGGAACTAAAAAGCCTCTTGATGAAAGTGAAAGAGGAGAGTGAAAAAGTTGCCTTAAAGCTCAACATTCAGAACACTAAGATCATGGCATCTGGTCCCATCACTTCATGAGAAGTAGACGGGGAAAAAGTGGAAACAGTGTCAGACTTTATTTTGGGGGACTCCAAAATCATAGCAGATGGTGATTGCAGCCATGAAATTAAAAGACGCTTACTCCTTGGAAGGAAAGTTATGACCAACCTAGATAGTCCATCTAGTCAAGGCTATGGTTTTTCCACTGGTCATGTAGGGATGTGAAAGTTGAACTGTGAAGAAAGCTGAGTGCCGAAGAATTGATGCTTTTGTACTGTGGTGTTGGAGAAGACTCTTGAGAGTCTCTTGGACTGCAAGGAGATCAAACCAGTCCATCCTAAAAGAGATCAGTCCTGGGTGTTCATTGGAAGGAGTGATGTTGAAGCTGAAACTCCACTCCTTTGGCCAACTGATGTGAAGAGCTGACTAATTGGAAAAGACCCTGATGCTGGGAAAGATTAAAGGCGGGAGGAGAAGGGGACGACAGAGGATGAGATGGTTGGATGGCATCACTGACTCAATGGGCATGAGTCTGAGTGAACTCCGGGAGTTGGTGATGGACAGGGAGGCCTGGTGTGCTGTGGTAAATGGGGTTGCATGAGTGGCACATGACTGAGCGACTGAACTGAATTTCCTGTCCCTCAAAAATATTCATTCACTTGTCATTGCATTTTGCCTATAGCATCAAAAATATAATTAGTTGTGTTTTCTTGACTTTATCAGTGGCTAAAATGAAATATTGAGAGTTAATACTCATTATGTAAATGTGTTCACAACGGAAATTTGAGGTCGTTGCCCCAAAATTTAATAAAGCCAGCAGAAGGAGTAAGGCAATTCCACAGAGTGTAAAGTACTCTCTGAGAGACCTGTGTCAAGAAAGTGATTGGGACTTTGCCACCAATGCAGCAATTTTTCAAGTGCTTGTCCTTAACTTGAAGGACAGGCATAGAAAATTGCTCATCTTTGTAGTCACAGCTCCTGGCAGAATGATTGGCGTAGAGTAAGCATTCACAAATGTTTGTTGAGTAAATGTATATACAGTTAGCTGAAAACTAAATAAGTCATAAAAGGACTTTCCTCTTTTTTTAACCCTAATTTTTGGATGCAACAGACTGCAAACTCTCAGCAAACCTTTCCAATTTGCCTGTTGTTGTTGTCCAGGTTTACTCAGTCCTATATGCTCTTTGCAACCCCAAGACCTGGAGCATGCTGGGCACCCCTGTCCTTCACTATTTCCCAGAGTTTGCTCAAACTCATGTCCATCAGGTCAGTGATGCTATCCAGCCATCTCATCCTCTGTCCTCCCTGTCTCCTCTTGTCCTCAATCTTTCCCAGCACAGGGTCTTTTCCACTGAGTCAGCTCTCTGCCTCAGATGGCCAGAATATTAGAGCTTCAGCTTCAGCATCAGTCCTTCCAATAAATGCTACACGGTTGGTTTCCTTTAGGATTGACTAGTTTGATCTCCTTGCAGTCCAAGGGACTCTCAAGTATCTTGACCAGCACCACAGTATGAAGGCATCAGTTCTTTGGTGCTCAGCCTTGTTTATTGTCCGACTCTCACACCTGTACATGATTACTGGAAAAGCCATAGCTTTTGCCTGTTGTCCCAGGGTAATTATTAATTTTTCCCTCACATGTGTCCCATTTGGGTGGTAATGACCTCAAGCCTATCTGATGATAGGAAGTGAGGTACAAAAGGCTTTTTTGTTAACACTGACATATTCATACAGTTCTGCCTTACCTCAGTGAAAAGTCTGAGGGTAAACCAATGTTATAAAACAAGAGCTGATATACTATATCTGTTTTTAGGAAATGAATTTTCTGGAGCCAGGATGGAAGATGAAGTGTAGTGAGGGGAAAGAATAGGGATTCTAGTTGGGGGGAAAATCCAGTTACCTAAATAGTTCTTTTCAGGGACTTGGGTTTCAAAGAAGGGACCAAGTTTAAAAAGGATACTTTTTGCCCTACATTTTGTAGATTTTCACAAAAAGACAAATGGGCCATAACTAAGCTTTCTGGTTCCTTGCTGATGATACTTAACAGTAGATATTTTTAAAAGCTTGCTTTTAAAAATTATTTTTTTAAGTTTTATATATGTTGAATACTTTTTTAGCATATATATTATGATTTTTTAAGAAACTTTATCATATACAGAAACAGTGATTCTAATTGCTTCTCTCATTCAGTTCATCACATAGAACTAGCTTTATAAGTTAAATGAGGAGAGATAATAAAGACATATTCAAAAATTTTCACAAAAAAGTAGCCATAATTTCATTCTATTAGTAAAAGTAAAATTTTGAACAATAGCTTCACAAGTTGAGGAACAGGTAAAATCAGATCTTGGCCATTAAAGAAAAAAATTTAATTAGTTCAATAGTAAAATTCCTTTTTAAGATAAGTTTAGTCTAGACCATTCTTGAATAAAACACTTGCAAATTAGAGAAGCTACCTGCAAATGAGTAGGCTATTCCCTATGAAATAAATGAGATCGAACTACACGTTCAGGTAAAATTATTCACGTGTGTATATCATATATATATATGTGTGTATGTACATATATAAAATTATTCATTTGTGTATACTATACATGTGTATATATATGTGTCTGTATATATATATATATATATTTGCATGTAGATAAGACATATGAGGAAGAAATGCTAGGTAACTATAGCTAAGGGCTGAACCCTCCCAAATACATGGAATATTTATTCATGTTGTTTATTATGTCATGCTACTTGCTATATACTATGAGATATATAACATGTGTACACAGCATGTTATATTTCATTGTAAAATATGGTTCAAAGGAAATCATTCCTGTAGGCTTCCCGATTGAATCATACAGAAATGAAATCTGGACCATATGCTTCGTAACTTTAAATAATCCACATATTTCCATAAAATTTCCTTTGTAATTAAGCATCATGAGAGAAAGTCTTTTTCAAGTATATTACATTACAGTTTTGCCTTTTAAAGGAGGCAAAAACCTACTGAACAGTAGGTTATAACTCCTTCCCTTACCTTCTAAAACCTACACAGTTGGAACAAAGGCAGAAGACCCAAAGAGAATCCTCACAAAATGTTAGGCCCCCAAGGCTGCCACGCACAATGCAGAATACAAATGGTAATGTAATGAGGTCTTTTTTTTTTTCCCTTCTTAGATTTCCAAATGAAACCAAGTTCAAGTTTAACTCAACGAAGAGAGGAGGAAGCAAAGGCACCCTCACGTAACATAATGTACATTAGTGCAGAATTTCACTCTAAGGTGTAATTTTAATTTAAGCTTAATGGTTCCACAATGCATTCCTCTGTCCCTGCTGTGCATAATGACATTGGAAAAGAGCATGTACATTGTCCTGACTGCTTTAGAAATTTTCTAGATTAGCAGAATTACACAGCTCCTTGCTCTGCAGCAAAATAAGTGTTAATTTTAGAAGTTTAGCTTTCCCTTAGGAGGGGATGATCCTGAGACCTTAGTATTTATTCTTCTCTTTCCTCTCTGTGTCTCTGCAGGTGGATACATTTCTCCGCCCAAGATTTAATAGACTCCAAAAAGATATTGCAATGTTTTTGTCTCTATAACACAAATAAACAATTTAAGAAAACATATATATACACACACAACAAAACAAAGTGAAAAAAATGAAAATAGAAATTGTTTCAATCTCTACCACAAAAGATCATGTCTGGTCATTGCTCACAAAGAACTTGTTCATGCTTATTCTCAGTTTGGTAGTTGAATGAAATTACACCTGAAAACATTTCCTATTCTTTGATATTGATGTCTTCTCAGCTTTGGAACTAAGATACAACTCAATTTTCAGTTGAATCTCTTGCAAGCTTTTGTTGCAAAGTAATCTTAGTCCATTTCAAATCAACCAAAATTTTGCGATTGTACATGTAAGCACTTAGCAGAGTTGTTAATTCCTAGGAGTTATTTTAAAATGTTAGTTTTCTTATCTGTGATGACTTTTTTTGACTGTGGTCAACTAGAAAGAGAAAAAGGACTCAAGTCTTCTAATGAAATGAAGGAATCACTCCAGATTTCTTTAATTTCTGGGCTCATGAAAATTGAATAATCATCTAGTTTCTAAAAAATAGTTTTATGCCTTTCACAAACACATACATGTTTATAACAAGTATTACAGCCTCAGATGCTCATAAAGACCAAGTTCAGTTCAGTTCAGTTGCTCAGTCTTGTCTGACTCTTTGCGACCCCATGAATCGCAGCACACCAGGCCTCCCTGTCCATCACCAACTCCTGGAGTTTACCCAGACTCCTGTCCATCGAGTTGGTGATGCCATCCAGCCATCTCATCCTCTGTCGTCCCCTTCTCCTCCCGCCTTTAATCTTTCCTAGCATCAGGGTCTTTTCCAATGAGTCAACTCTTAGTAACTTGTAAGTGAGTGGGAAAGAACTAGTTGAGAGTTGCAGGGTACATGTGAACTGTCTAAAAAGCAGCTGCCGCTTGTTTGTAGGAGATCATGGCTGTGATAGGTGGAATAAAGATGTCTGTATCCCAATTCCCAGAGCCTCTGAGTATGTGTCATTATATGGCAAAAAGGGATTAAAAGAGCAGATGGAAATAGGTTGGTAATCAACCTATTTTAAAAGAAGAAAACTGTCCTGAACAGTAGGCCCAGTGTAACCTGGTCATCCTTTAGTGTGGAAGAGGGAGGCAGGATAGTCAGTGTCACAGTGATGCGATGTGAGCCTGACTCCTCTGGTCATAACTGGCTTTGGAGGTGCGGGGAGGCTGGGGGGGGG
>SJYT01013429.1:45019-87759 GCA_006410635.1 Cephalophus harveyi | reverse complement strand
CCCCCCCCCCCAAAAAAAAACACACACACTAGTATTTTTTCAAACTGAAGTCTACTTGATTTACAGTATTATTTTTCTCCACCAATATTAAACTACATCTTCACAACACTTTTTTTCCGCTCTTAAATTTTTGCCAAATCTGTAGGTGTAACGTGGTATCTTGTGGTTTTCACTTGTGTCTTCTTGAGTTTGAGAATTTTTTTTTTTAATGCTTATTGCCATTTGTGTTTTCTCTCCTGTGAAAGGCTTGCTTATGCCTTTTGCTCACTTTGGGGGGAGTTGCCTTTTTCTTAAATATTTTTTAGATCTTTATGCATTCCGGATAGGAATCGTTTAAGAATATTATATATGTAATATATAATTATGTATCTGGAGTGATTAACATCAATAAGTCCTCTACTTCACTTTAAAGACCTAAAGACACACTAAAGATAATTCACACGACGTTGAGACCTAACAGTGTCACGAGTTATTCTACAGTTTTAAGAAAATCTTTCCTTGTGATCAAGCCCCCTAGAGCCTCACAGGAACCTATCTCTTCCCCCAACCTGGGCCTTTCCGTCGTGTTTCAAAGACTAGCAAAGCCATGATGCAAGCGCACCAAGGAGGCACGGAAGAAGACCTCCATAAGTGAACAAACGAATGACGGAAAGAATGTTACTGCGTTGTTAGGTGACGTGAGGAAAAAAGGAATGTTGGATGGCCGGCTGATTATCGGCCGGCCTCCAGGACGCACGGTGCGGGGAGAGCGGGGGAAGTAGAAGAAGGTGTCTTTATTTACACCTGGTCGTCGGCGCCCAGCGGCTCACAACTTGGTGCGCGGAAGGCAGCGCTGACCGGTCGCGGGTCCGAGGTGGGCGCGGCGGCCCTTTGGGCCCCGCCCCTTCCCGCCCCCCGAAGACGCCACGGCCCCGGCCCGCAGCGGCCGCGCGAGAGCCTGCGCACTGGGGCCCCAGCGCCTGTAGCGGCGCCCGGCTCGGCTGCTCCGAAGATGGCGGAGCGCGCCGGCGGCGGCACATCCTTGAGGGGACTGCGCGAACGGATGGGTGAGCGGGCCGGCGGCTCCCGGGGGGGCCCGGGCCCGTGCAGGACGCGGACTTCCCGCGGCTTCGGGGACCGTCGGAGCGGGAGAACTTGACTCCGGAGTCGCCTCGCGCGCCGTCGGTCCTCCCCTCACCCCGTCGGAGCGCCCCGGGACGGGACGGGTCGGGTCGCCGAGAGGGGACGCGGGCGGGAGGGGAGACCAGCCCAAGCCCTTCAGCCACTGCACAGCCCAACTGCCACTGCCGACGGCCGCACCCCCTCCTGCGGGCGGGGCGCGAGAGAACTAACGGGCGCTCCTGGGGCGGGAGGGCGGGCGCCTGGCACCCGGGAGCCGGAGGACAACCCCGAGCCCCCCTGCCTTCGGGGGGCGGCGGGCGCCGGGACGGCCCTCTCGGCTCCGGGCAGTCCTGGAGATTTCCCTGAGCCCTCGACGCTCGAGCTTTCTTCGTCTTCCATAGTCGGAACCCAGGGCTCTCCGGAGGCTTGACCTCCCGCACCGTCCTGGTTAGGATCTGGTTAAGGTCCTGTGAGGAGGGGGCCGTGAGGGTCTTGATTGGAAATTTGGAATGAGACTTGCACCCATCCCCCGCTCCTCTTGGCTTGCCTCCTGTAGCACGTGATCGCCAGGATGTGAACTTGCAGACCCTAGGCTGAACTGAACGAAACTCAGCGCTTCTGGGTGCTTTCTTCTAAACTGGTCTCATCACCAAAGAAATTTTTCTCCCAAATCGTTTATTTTATAAAAATTGGCAGCACATGGCTTAGCCCAGGAGACTGCTCCAGTGCTTGAGCTAGTATATGTTGCTTGTGGGAGGTTGCTTTTAGTTCTCGAGCTAGTTTCCTCCTATATGAGCTTGAGTAAAACAGTCTTATTGATTTTATTGAAGTCCTTCGGGAATTTTCCATTTGCAGTTAAGAAATTAATTTAGAATGGCTGCAATTGGAAGGGTTTATGTTACTTCAGAACGCTTTGAATTAACTCCCCAGAGACTATGTCCGCAGCAAATACACTTTCATTATTGCACAGGGAGAAAAACTCCTCTGCCTTTAGCTTATTATGGTTCACCTACAGGGAGAGTTTGCAATAAATTCAAATTGTTTTATTGTTAATTGGCACCTAAGATTCTCTGATATTGACTTATTTCACTTATTTAAACTAACCAGCATTCTGGATAGCCGCCCCCCCTACCCACGTATTTTTATATTGAACATTGCAAAATATTTTTAAAATTTTACATGGGACAGTTGCTTGGAATACCCAGTATTTCAAATCAAAAACTTGAAAGCAAAATAAAAAAGGCTTAACCCAGAACTCTAGTTGACATCTTTGCTGCCCATTTCATATTAGGAATGAAAACATCACATATTAGAGTTTTCAGAGGATCACCTTGATTAGAAAGAACTTTCTTCATGGTCCCAGCATTTTCCTGAAGGGGACAAAGGGTCAATGAAATGTCCCAGTATTTCAAATCAAAAACTTGAAAGCAAAATAAAAAAGGCTTAACCCAGAACTCTAGTTGACATCTTTGCTGCCCATTTCATATTAGGAATGAAAACATCACATATTAGAGTTTTCAGAGGATCACCTTGATTAGAAAGAACTTTCTTCATGGTCCCAGCATTTTCCTGAAGGGGACAAAGGGTCAATGAAATGTGCTGCCACTTTGTGGCAGTTGCTACTTTTCTCTTATACAAATAACAGTGAGTAAACTTTGTTGCTGTTTTAGGCAAAATTCCTTGAATCCCCCTTATTTTTGTTGTTCCCTGATTGCAAATTTCTTTGGTTTCTTTTTTTTTCCTTAATGTTTTCTCACTCTCTCCCTGGCCTAATAACATGCAAACTTTAAGTAATAAGGCCATGAACAGAGAGCCTTGGTGTGGGTGGAACGGATCTGCAGGGGACCACACCACTCCAAACTACTCAGCTTTGAAGAAGGGTGGATCCAGGACTGGGCCAGCAGCTGTGTGGGAAGGCTCAGGGACTGGGTTGCTGGCAGACAGTCTGCTGCTAGATACCACTGGCAGCCTACGCTTTGAAGGCTGCATCCAGCAGGAGCTCAAGACTTGTAGCAATTTACCTCTTTTTATTCTGTTACCGAAACAACAGTGAATAGCACTGTATTTGTTAATCTGTAGCAATTTGGTTTCATGGTATGCTTGTTTCTTGCCACAACCATAGCCCTTCTTAAAATAATTTTTTTAAAACCTTTCAATCATTTTTTTTTTGCAATCTATGCCTTTTGCTAAGTAATAAGAAATACTGTTTCACTGCTGCTGCTGCTGCTAAGTCACTTCAGTCGTGTCCGACTCTGTGTGACCCCATAGACGGTAGCCCACCAGGCTCCCCTGTCCCTGGGATTCTCCAGGCAAGAACACTGGAGTGGGTTGCCATTTCCTTCTCCAATGCATGAAAGTGAGAAGTGAAAGTGAAGTCGCTCAGTCGTGTCCGACTCAGCGACCCCATGGACTGCAGCCCACCAGGCTCCTCCGTCCATGGGATTTTCCAGGCAAGAGTACTGGAGTGGGGTGCCATTGCCTTCTACTGTTTCACTAGTTTATATGATTTAATGTTTCCAGTTAGTATTGGGATGAATATCATTGATATCTCATAAGGTTAAACATTTTGGGGTGATCATGCTTGGGTGCAGATTTAGGAAGATTATTACCATCCTTGAAATAACTGTCTTAGAAAAATGTTCTTCCTTTCTTGCATTTTGCTTGCTGTAGTGGAGCAGAGCCCTTATGACACAGATTTTGTGTGTGTAGAGGAAGGAAGTTTAGGAGAGAAGCAGAAATTTTCTACAATGTTGAAGTCAGTAATGACCTAAAATGCTTTATGTCCAGAAGGGGCCTCAAAATTTCAATGATATCTTTTAAAAATCTATCAAGCGTAAAACATTCTTTAACTTTGGCATTCTAGTGGCACCTATTTTTGGTTCTTTTTATTCTGAGGCTTTTATTGGGTTAGATAGCTGGAATGATTTTTATTTCCTCCTCGTAGAAGGAGAATGGCAGAGTTCCCTGGTGGTCCAGGGGTTAGGACTCTGCTGTCACTGCTGAGGGTTCAATCCCTGGTTGGGGAACTAAATTGCCACAAGCCTTGAGGTGCCACCAAAAAAAAAAAGAATCGTTTTCTTTTTGTATTGCTTTTTACACATTTTCTTTAAACTTAGGCTTTTCTTAGCCACAGCTATTTTTTTTAAAAAAGGTAAATGCTTTATTTTAAAATAATTTCCATTGCTGTATTTCCAAAGTATGTTTTATACGAAAACCCATATATTTCATTTACTTATTGTTGAATAAGTTGTATACATTTAGATCTTAATTCCTACTTCAGCTACTTTTTTTCATAAATGGTGAAGTGATATACATAATTCATTATGGCAATTTTTTGGGAATACAGATTAAGATTCATAATTCAGTTTTAGTAATAAAATCTACATGTTTTCTTATTTAATCTCCAGGCAGAAAGTAACTTTTAACTTTAATTTGGAGCTTAGAATTAGTATAAGAACTATAGAAATACTCTATTGTACCTGTTAAATTCCTCATTGAATAGAGTTGAATAAAATGTTCATTTTGTTAACTCCAGACATGGAGGCTTTCCCCTAGTGTCTGGACATTTTTAGAGCCTGTCCTTTTGGTGAATGTATTTCTTGTCAGTAGGAATTTGGAAGTAAGGGTCTAAAAATCAGATTTGAGGGACGTTTCCTGATTCTTTAATGGTTAGGACTTGGCACTTTCACTGCCATGACCTGGGATCAATTCTCTGATCAGAGAACTGAGATCCTGCAAACCACCCTGTGCAGAAAAAAAAAAAAATTAGATTTGATATTATAACCTGTATATGGTGTGGTTCATTATTGCCACAACAACTACTTTTAAGTTTACTTGTGATTAATAAGATCTTTAAATCTGGTAAAATTGTACATTTTGAGGGAAATTGTCCTTATGGCCAACTAAATTGTGCCAAAATATGGACTTTGCTTAACGTCTTTTAAGCAGGAAAACTGAATATGCAAAAGCAACAGTGGTTTTCTCTATGCTCACATAGAAATGTGAGTGGAAGGGGAGTGTGTAGGATGGTTTATTTAACTTATAGACTGTATAAGAATTTTCTTAGTACACCAGAACTGAAATTCAGAGAATAATTGTGGTCCACAAAATTGATAAATTACTGAAGAAGTTTAGAAGAGTCTAATCTTCAATTCAAATTTAGCTAGATCATGGATTATCTGAGCTGTTTGGTCTCTGGGATTAAAAAAAAATCATTTCCCCTTTTGAAATGGTGGTATCTATGGCAGCAGTTGTGTCACTTTCAGGGTTACTCTGTAAAATGGCTCCCAGATATCTTTCATCAGTGGCAAGTAACATCTCAGCCCATTCATTCTGAGTACAACCACAGACCCTCTAGTCTCTTATTTAACTGCCCATCTTCAACTGTTGTACGTTTTTCTTGATATGTAGAGACCAGAATTGTATGCAGTATCACAGGGGCATGTTTCCTGTGTTTTTATACTAGAGTAGAAGAGAGTTTTCAGTATTATTTTCCAGCTTCTTCCTGAAGATGCCTGCTACTGTGAGGCATTTTAGATACAGTCATATATGGAAAGAGTTCAGGGAATTCCCCAATAACTTGTTTTGGTATCATCCACAATTTTAGTTTTTCTTACTTTCCCTAAATTTTGCTCCCACACTCTTTTTTATACTTCACCCTTATTGAAGTTTATTTACCATTTTCTACCTGTTTAGACAAGATGTGTTAATTAATATTTATTAACTTGATATTTTCCTACCTCGAAAATTACCATCCCATTGGAACTTCTTTGAGTGTTTCTCCACCTTCACTGTGCATCAGAATAGAGCTTTTAGCAACTGCAAAGGCCTGGGCCCCACACTCAGAGAGTGGAAATGGGGAGGGGAAAGCATTGCTAATTTTTTTTTTTTAAACAATTTAGGTGACTCTACTAGGGAGCCAGATAGCCCTTGATCAAGGTATTTTATAAATGTTCTCCTTAATATTGGGCCCAATCTCTGAGGCTCTCACTGTTGACACTTTTGCTTCCAAATTCAAATCCATAAACTCCAAATCTTTTTTAAATTCGCCCAATTCATGGCGAAACATTTTTTTCCGAATCCTTGTCAGCTCAGTTTTCCTAGTACTTGGTGTAATGTCTTGTCTGAGGCATTTTTGAGATCTGTTACTCATTAGCTCTTATTCATCCACCAGCTCATGCTGCTGCTTCCACTGACAACTGTGTGCACAGATAGGCTGGCGTGTCTGCAGTAAACAGTGTTAATTCTTTGTTGAATTATTGTTGAACACATAGGTACTCAGTATGTCTTTGCTAACCCAGAGTCATCTGTCATGTTTTCTAGAAGAGATGCTATCCATTCTCAAGATACAATTTGCCGCCCCTGGATTAGCTGTTTGTCTTAATATTTAATCCCTTTTCTTTATCTCCCTGTATTTTAGTTGCTGCTGCTAATGCCATTGCTGAAGAAAGACGAAGTCAAGGTAGCTTTAGTTCTCTTCCATCCCAACCTTCAAATATAAAATCACCATTTAAGCCAGGTATATTTTCTAGAGTACCTTGATAGATGTCAAAGTGTTAATATCCTTTAAGTTTGATATCCTATTGATATCTAATTATTTTCTTTTTTTTTTTTAGTAATAGATGGCTCTGTGCTTAAAAATGACATAAAACAAAGATTTTTATGTGTTATATTGGATTAAAAGCATATACTAAATGAGATAAAGAAGATCCATGAAAAATATTTGGCCAAATTGTTTTATTTTTGAAACAGTAGTTTCTGTTAGCTTTAATTTTCTGAAAACTAAAGTATGAAAATTTTTTCAGCATTTGAGAAACAAGCAAAATGGGAATTTCAGTAAAAATGACTCTGAAAACAAAAATGAAGGAATTCCCTGGAGATCCAGTGGTTAACCCTGTGCTTTCACTGCCAGAGGCCTGGGGTTCAATCCCAGATTGGGGAACCAAGATCCCATAAGCCATGGCATGGCCAAAAACAGAAATGAATTTGCTAAAAATTTTACCATAGATATGGTATCTTTCACTGATTGCTATACTTTCTCAAGTGTGACTTTGTATCAATTAAGATCTAAAAGAATCTTCCAATTAAAATAAATTTATATTAAAAAAATATTCTTTTCTAAAAGAACCATAATCTTGAGAGAGAATGCTTTTTCAGCTATGTATTTTCCTCATCTGGCCCTATAAATCCACTGCAGAACTAGTGCTCACCTTCATTCAAATGGAATAGCAGTTGTCTGTTTTGGTGAGGAGCAGTTTCTTCCTGTAGCTCTTTAGAAGAGTATTTTTACAACTGCGTGGATGCTCTCCAGGCTTTAGTGAGAGGAAATTTGAATGTAGGAAAACATCATGCTGGTCAGTAATATGGTATGTGCCTAAGCTCATGAAGGTCAAATTGGCATGCTTAATATGTTCTGTTTAGATGAGGCCTTTAAAAAGAAGTTTCATATTAGAAGGGAAAAAGCCATATATTCTGGCCATGTGTTTTTTAATTCTTATTTTAATGTACAGCATATTAATCTGATGGGGTTTGACTTCAGCTCAAGTCAGCAGAAACATCACATGAAAGAAACTATTTCTTTTGAATTTGGAATTTTAGTTTGGATAGGAGGAGAGTCATTTAAGCCAATTCAGTTCTCAGGAGTTAAATGAATACCCAGTGGAAATGATTCTTTCATGGCCATCTCTGGTCATTTATATAGTAAATCTTTAGTTATTAGTACAGGTTATGTTATTTTTAAGAAAGAGAATAAAATACATTAACTTTCCTTCTCTGTCTGTAATGTGGAAAACTTAAACATTTTCTTGGCTCTTACCTTGCATTTGGAATATTTCAGCTAATAAAGAGACACAGCTACTTGAAAAAGAAAGAAAGTCTAAGATCGTATATGAAAAACAGATGGAAGAAAAACAGCGAAAGCTGAGGGAACAGAAAGAAAAGGATGAACAACGGAGAATATCTGTAGAAAAAAAGAGAAACGAAATGTTAGAGGAAGAAAGGGTACGTGTTTTTCTTTGTTAATCAGATGATACACTGTGTTGCCTGGTTCTGCAGTACTTTTTTCTTAGCCCTTCTCTGCTTTTATTGGAACCGATCCTGATTCTTCTGGAACTAGTACCAGTTCTTCTTTGGTCTTTCCTTAAACATTAGCGCCTCTTGCCCCATCCTGATCTGAGACCTGAGTTTAGGCTTAGTAACTGAGGTGAAGACGAGCCTTGCGCATCCAGGGAGAGAGCCCTGTGTGCCTGCAGGGTCCCTGCAGCCTGGGCTTTGTTCTGAGGCGCTTTCTCTCCTACCTAATGTGTTGTCCCATTGCCTAGTATTCACCCACCCACTATCAGGCCCTCTCTGATAGGGCCCCCTCTGCCCCTGACCGGTCTGCTTCTCACCACTCCCCTCATTGTGTGAGTGGCAGAGCCCAGCCGGATCAGAGCCTTCCACTCTCCCATGGTTCCCCAGCTCCCTTTTGTTTGCTCTCTCTCGCTCTCCCCTTATTGTTCCTTTCTCTGTGTTGTGGCCTTGCTCTCTTCTTACCTGGACTCTGTTTGGGTGTCTTTGGCACTCTGTTGATACGAGTCAACTACCTTTGTCCTGCCCTCTCTTTCCCTCCCTGTCCTTCTTCAGTCAGTTTGCCTTTGGCTGTTTCTCTGTGGGCATCTGGTTATCTGTCTCAATTTGTAGGATTCTTTCTGACACCAAGTTTTTCTCCTGTGGGTTGTTGCACATCTTTACTATGAGTGTCCTTGGCTCCTTTGGAATTGGCATGTTCCATCCTATTCTTCACTGTCATTCTCTCTTTCTCTTTGTTCCAGTGCCCTTCAAGTGTCCCTGAGTGAGCCTTGGTTTGTCTCTGGCTCTTTGTCTGACTCTGGCTGTTTTTTTGCCAATAGCACCCCCTTTTTCTTTCTACTTTCTTTGTCTTAGCTTCTCCCTCCTTTTTGCTCCCCATCTTTGGAGTTTCTGCCATTGTTCTCTCAGTGTGTGGATTTTTATCCTCTCCCTGTCTTTTTTTTCCTGTTGCTCTAATTTTAGAATATTTTTTCTTTCCTTTTCCCTTTGTTTCCATTTCTCTCCCAAGAGCCCTCTTCTCTGTGTCTTTCTCTGGTGCTCACTTTTCTTCCCAACTTTTACACACAGTTGGCTCTTGAAAATGCCTCACCCCCCCAACCCCTTATCCACATCGGTGAATCTTCTTTATTTTAGGGCTACTCCTGTGGTGTTTCTTCCCTGTCCATGGTTCACTAGCACCTTCTCTGTCTTTTCCCCCACATTCCAGTATTTAATGAATTCTCATTCAGAACTTGTTTCACTCTATCTTCCTCTGTGAAATGTCTCCTTAAAATTACTTCTCTGTGGTGAAGAAGAGTGAAGGCCAGAGAGACTGAACTTGATAAAGACAGAACCACAGAGAGTAAAATAGGAAACTGTTGGGTCAGGAAAGATCCTTGGAGGACAGAGGGAGAGCCCCGAGGACTGCGAGTAGAAAAGACCATCTTAGGAAAAGAGGAACCTGAGAGAGAACACAGGAAAGGAAGAAGCAACAAAATGGCACTGTAGACAGGGTGGGAGCCAGAGAGAGAGAGCGCGCCAGACAAGAGCCCAGAAGACCAGGAGAAAGGTCCAAAGAGAACCACCAGCCCCAGAGAGCTAGTGCGGGAGAGCCCTAGACAGAGCAGGGACCGTTCATCACAGAGGAGGCTGCACATAAAAAAAGAGAATGATTCAGTAGAGCAGGAAAAAACCGCAGACTCAGTGGTGGTGAGGAGGGGCGAGTGTGGACAGGGGCACATGGGAAAGAGGACAGGAGCTTGCACATGAGCCACAGATGCCAGAAAGAACCTGAAAGAGCGTGGAGGGTCAGCACATCTGGAAACAGCAAAAGAGAGCTTCAGTTCAGTTCAGTCGCTCAGTCGTGTCCGACTCTTTGCGACCCCATGAATTGCAGCACGCCAGGCCTCCCTGTTTATTACCATCTCTCGGAGTTCACTCAGACTCACGTCCATTGAGTCCGTGATGCCATCCAGCCGTCTCATCCTCTGTCGTCCCCTTCTCCTCCTGCCCTCAATCCCTCCCAGCATCAGAATCTTTTCCAGTGAGTCAACTCTTCACATGAGGTGGCCAAAGTACTGGAGTTTCAGCTTTAGCATCATTCCTTCCAAAGAAATCCCAGGGTTGATCTTCAGAATGGACTGGTTGGATCTCCTTGCAGTCCAAGGGACTCTCAAGAGTCGTCTCCAACACCACAGTTCAAAAGCATCAATTCTTCAGCGGTCAGCCTTCTTCACAGTCCAACTCTTACATCCATACATGACCACAGGAGAAACCATAGCCTTGACTAGACGGACCTTAGTCGGCAAAGTAATGTCTCTGCTTTTGAATATACTATCTAGGTTGGTCATAACTTTTCTTCCAAGGAGTAAGTGTCTTCTAATTTCATGACTGCAGTCACCATCTGCAGTGATTTAGGAGAGAGGTTTTAATAATGCAAGAATATTCTCTTTTTAATCTTTATTATACTTCTGGGGTGTCTAAGTAATTTAGAACAGCTTCCTTTCTGTTAGAAAATATAATTTAAAATATTGTCATTAGATAAGTTTCATTTTAAAATTGCAGTTGCTTTTCTCCTCAGAGGATATGGATGGCTCCATTTTCCTAATATGTTCTCCCTCTAAACTGTGGGAACATTGTAAGGATGATGTTGCTATGAAGCAGTTGTTGTCAGGGAAGAATAGAAAACTTTCTGGCCCTGAGGTTGATTTGCTTACGTGAATGTAGTCCATGGTACGTTACAGCACAGAGATGAGGAATAGAAAACTGCATCTCATTTCTGACAGTGGCGCTGTTTTGCCACTGTGTAGCATTTGCATTTGCAGACCTGTTATTCTGTGCGGTTTAGACTAAAGCTGAGGTCAAGACAAACACACCTCTTTTTAAAAACTTGACTAGTTAACACCAGAATTTAAGAAGTTAGAAATGTGGATATAATAGATGATCTGGCATAGTTTCACTTATATGTATTAGTTGATTTTTTATCCTGCATCATTCTACAAAGAATTTAAGGTATATTTTAAAAACTATATACCACAACCAGATGAGAAAATAAATATTTGAGGGAATCAAGCAGAGGGGGGAAATAAAGTAAGAAAATAATAAAACATAAGGTATGATTAGCATACATCAAAGTGTACTACTCAGTCCTTGTATAGTTGCTGGAATAGGCTACACCTTTATTTCTAAATTTTCCTAATGATACAAGCAAAGAGGGAAGCATGGTCAGTTTCTCAATTCATATCCATAAGATTAAAAGCTACTTAGTTGGGAAAGTATGGATTCATACCTGAGATGTTTGCAATTTTAACTTTTCTCTTTTATAAAAAAGATTTTGCCTGATTAAAAAACTTGGTGGTAGGGGTATCTTATAACTGATAGATCAGAATTATACTAGTGAATATAATACATACATAAACATTTATTGGCTTTTATTTTAAATAGGAGAAATTCAAAGCCGTCCTTCATCGTACACTGGAAAGGAGCAGCCGCGTTTATCATCAAAAAAGATGGTCATGGGGAGGCTATGCAACAGTAAATTCTCAAAATAAGACCGGTAATTAATACAACTGCTAAACTTTTAAGTTTATTCATTTTCACATGTAAATATTAGCTATTAGTATAAGGTTGTATTTACAATGGGTTTTCAGCTTTGTATCCTAAGTGAAAACACTGCCATGTATTCTTTGGCATGCATTTAAATTTGTGTCAAGTGAGATTGCCAAAGAAACAGGTGAAATTTTATAATAACTTTATTTTATACAGTATATCCAAAATCTTACCATTTAAACTTGTAATCTGTGTAAAAATGAATAATAATTGATAAACTTTACACACCTTTATCCAGTGCATATTTTAAAAATAAATTGCCCTGTTTACTAATGATGTACTATAATTTTTCCTATGTGTGGATGTAATTCTAAGCAATTGCATAAAATTAAATTTCCATAATTTATAAGGAATGATTGACAGTGAGCATTGTATACCTAATTAATACATATTTATGCTCTGTATAAGTACATCATGAGCTCATCTTGTTTCCGCTAATGATGCTTTTTTAAATATGAGTACAGTAAATCTTGTATCTTTTCTCAGTCAACAAACATTCTACATCTACTGAAAAGCTTGAGCAGGGGACTTGTGGATTACATAGACAAATGTCATCTACGGGTCTTCAAAATTCTGTTGCCAAGAGTAAGTATTTATTTCATGTATTTTACTGAGTTTCAAACCAGTGAAATCAAGTCTTTATATGTATTTCTACAGTACCACTTACTCTTTAGATCATAGGGCATTTAGATTTATTTTAGAAGGGCACCGTGTTATTTCACAGTAGAGATGGTGATTACTTTTTTCTATTTTCATCAGTATAAATCTGTTTTATTTTTAATTTGTTTTTTTTTTTGTTTTATTTTTTGGCTGGGTCTTTGTTGCTTCTTGGGCTTTTCTCTAGTTTCAGTGAGCAGGGGCTACGCTCTCATTGCAGTGTCTAGGGCCCTCATTGTGGTGGCTTCCCTTGTTGTAGAGCATGAGCCCTAGGGCGCATGGGCTTCAGTAGCTGTGGCGCATGGGCTTCAGTAGCTGTGGCACATGGGCTCGGTAGTTGTAGTTCCCCAGGCTCCAGAGCACGGGCTCAGTAATTGTGGCACACGTACTTAGTTGCTCCAAAGCGCGTAGGATCCTTCCAGATCAGGAATCCAATCCATGTCCCCTGCATTGGCGGGCAGACTCTCCACCACTGTGCCGCCAGAGAAGCCCCTTGTTTCTTGGTTTGTGTACTAATGGTATCAGATGGGTTTGTTGGGCTCAGGTAGCCCAACAGCTATGAAATATGTTTTGACCCAAAGACATTGCCATTAAGTGACAGAATAATTTATTTTAGAATTAATCCATATTCTGTCTAACCTAAAACTGAAATCCGTTTTTCCAGAAACTAGAGAAGTCCATTCAATTTCCGTTAAGTTTCATGAATATTACCTAATTTAAGAAAAATAATAGCATATATATAGCAGTGGGCAGGTTGATCTGCTTCAATATATGTAAAGTTGACAAGCAAGTTACCTTCCTATTTTATAATTAAGACCCCAAGAAATTCAGTGATTTCCATTCCACCCTGCTCTTCTGTGGTTTATATTTTCACCATCTGATCATAATTTTTTGCTCATTTGATCATGGTTTTAAACGGTTTTAAACTGTACATTCCACTAACAAGTCTGTGTGTTTCCCCAAAGCAAATAAAGTGGTTTTTAAGTGTTAATGAGAGAGTATTTCTAAGCTGTACTTTACAACTCTTTGTAGAGGTAATGCAGTGCTCTTTAAAATAAAATAAAACTTATCTACTGCAGATACTTCAAATACATTTTGCTCCTGGTGTTTACCCTTTTAATTAGCACTCCTTGGTTTATTAACCAGGAATTGAACATGCTCCCTTGGCAGTGAAAGTGTGGAGTTCTAACGACTGGACCACCAGGGAATTCCCTAGCATTCCTTATTTTTTTAAAAAAATAATCTTTACCTGAGTGTGTCAGTGACCATATCGGGCTTATACTACATGGTGCTTCTCACTGATAGTTGAGATGGATTAGATAACTATACCCATCAAAAAAAATTCTTTTTCTTTCCAGAGAAAAAAACAGGCATGATCTTTGCAGGAAAAAGACATGGCAAACATATTCCACTTCATTCCCTCAAACTTGGCTGTAGAAAAGATAGACCATTTTTGTACCTTGTGAACTGAAACACAGGCATAATTATAGTTTGAATTAAAAATGCTTCTTTTGTGTTATTAGGTGTCTGAGCATTTTTTGAGCATGCTGATTGCTCTAAAATTCCAGTGTGGAAAAAGATTCTGGATATCATTTAAAGCATGTAATTAGTTAATTGTAGCAATGGTTAACTTAGTGGGAAAGATTTCCATTTTTGTCTAAATGTATGTTGAAAAAGGATTTTTTGTTTTGTTTATACTTAAATTACATCATTTGTACTTTTAGAACTCTTAAAATTTTCAGCAGTGAACTTGAGAGATCTTTCGTTATTTGTCAGTTTTGACACATCTCATTTTCTCTTGTAATAAATAGTCCAACAGAAGTTGATCCACTTTCCATCATTAACCTTAGTATGCTTTTCCAGAGTACTTTTACATATAGCCCAGGTTCATTCATAGATTAATAAGGGAAGATTTTCTCTAGCACCTTGCTTATCATATAATAAAATTAATTTATTATTCACAAACTCAATCCTTTAGAAAAATTAGATAACATTCATTGCAATGTCATATCTGTATACTTTCATTTTAATTGTTTCACAAGCGTTGACCCTGTTTTACTATCTAACTGATTAGAGGAATTAGCAAAGATTTCTCCACAGACATTTCTTACATTTTTATGATAGTGAGCCAACGCTAGTGTGTTTTCATTAATATGTGTACATGCTGTATTAGTGAAACATGTAAAGAAAAGGGACAGGTGATGACTTTCAAGTTAGTAATGAGTTAAATTGCACTGAAGAAACAATTCCAAGTAATTTTTTAAATGATATCTTCACTTGTTTTTAATCCAAGAAGGTATGTGTGGAAGATACTTTGTGAAATAACTTGCTTTATAGTATATTACACACTCTGGAATGATTAATGCTGTAATTAATGATTCCACGGAAAATAAAATCAATATTTTCACTGGATTTGTAAAATCCCTTCAAACTGAAATAAAACCTGTTCAATCCAGAGAGATGAACATTTCAAACTCAAATGAAGTTCATAATCTAACCTGTGATATTTTAAATTGCTTGCTTTATATTTTAATTAAAAAAAGTATGTTTGGCTCTGCTGTGTGTGCAGCATGCAGGATCTTAGTTCCCTGACTGAGGATCAAACCCATGCCCTCTGTAGTGAAAATACAGCCTTAATCACCAGGGAAGTTCCTAAATAGCCTTTCTTTAAATCGTGACTGATTCGAATAATCTGTTTTTCTTCTACTCAGTGCTGACTTACCATAACTTCACACTATTTTGTCATTTCTTGCAATGTGATAGTAAGGGATAGGTGATCTCATCACATGATCAGATTGATTACATTTCTGTGGATTGTGCTGTGCAATTACATTATCAGTTCTAGAATTTTCAAATGATGCTACATTATCAGCATTTACTTTAATCCATAGCTCCCCAAAAGAATTCTTGTTTTCTTCTTTTGGCCACTCGGCTTGTGGGATCTTTGTTCCCTGACCAGGGATTGAACTCTTGGCAGTGACAGCACAGAGTCCTAACTCATGAACTGCCAGGAAATTCCTCAAAGGGTTCTTCTTTAAACAGACTTCCATCTGTATTCTGAGCTGGAATATTTAAAGTGAAATGGAAGTGTCTACACAAAAGGGATTACTTTCCCATATGACTAGTTTGGGTTGCTAACATTGTGATATCTGTGCCAAATATTAATTATTAGTTTTATTTTAAAAATACTAGTTGAGAGAATTCCTTGGCAGTCTGGTGGTTAGGACTCGGTGCTTTCACCTCTTTGGCCTGGGGTTCAATCTTTGGGGAACTAAGATCCTGCAAGCCATGCAGTGCAGCCAAAAAAATAAAACTCATAAAACTGAAGTGCATAAATTAGTTTAGTAATAGATGTCATGCAGCCAATTAAAATAAATAAATTTATTAAAAAATAGATGTCATGGACTGTGTCTAAAATTATACATTGTGTATTCCTAATTTGGGAACTTTGATATTGTCAGTCAGTATGAGACATTTTCTTTTTATTATTTCCTAGATAATTTTATTTCTCTTTGGATAACTTAAAGAATAACCTGGTTTTAACTTTGGGCATGTAGAATCTCTTCATAATACTTGAAATTTAAAAAAATTCTTACAAGGAAGAGTAGAGAAGATAAAAAAAAAGTTTGGAAAAAAGGAATGGCTCACTCCTGAAGGAATCTGTTTAAACAGCTTGTAAATAGTAATGTTCCTGGACTTCTCTGGCAGTCCACTGGTTAAGACTCCGTGCTCCTAATGCAAGGGGTGCGGATTCAATCTCTGGTTGGGGAACTAAGGTCCCACATACTATGTGGCATGGCCAAAATTTTTTCCTCATTTTCTTAAAGAGTATTATTTCTTTGCCTTTCATCTCCAGAAACACCAGAAAAGAGACGAAGTTCATCTTTGAATAGAAGATGTAGCAGACTGCATTCATCTACAGAAACAGAACAAGTAGAAGAAAAACAACCTGGTTAGTTATTTCTAAGTGCCAATCTTAACTGGTGGTTTAAATGTGTTATATTTATGTCAACATTCAGCTGCTTGAGAAGCCATTCCAAAACATTGGAAGCCAAAATATCCCTTCTTTAACTAAAAAATATACTTTGGTGACATGCTTATTTGGCTGAAGCTAGAAGAATCTCTTTATTATTTTTTTTTTCTTTTTCCCAAAACTGAATTTTATTGGAAGGTCTGGTTCTCATTAAGTGTCATACAACAATAAAATATATAATTCTGCCATGAAGCAGAGAACCAGACCGTAGAATGCTGGTATAGATAGATTTGTCCTGAAGCACTTCATTCCTTCAAACATTTCATTAGTTCGTATATAGAAAGTAAAAGGAAAGTGAAGTCGCTCAGTTGTGTCCGACTCTTTGCGACCCCGTGGACTGTAGCCTACCAGGCTTATCCATCCATGGGATTCTCCAGGCAAGAATACTGGAGTGGGTTACCATTTCCTTCTCCAGGGGATATTCCCAACCCAGGGATCGAACCTGGGTCTCCTGCATTGGAGGCAGATGCTTTAACCTCTGAGCCACCGGGAAGCTCTAAATTACTGGCCATATTTTGAACTTCAGAGCTTTGCTGCTTCACAGCATAATCCACGTCTATCCTTTGGGGGTGTTTTCACTGCTGATCATTACACACAAGATTTCAAAATTATTACTGAACTACTTGTTTATTTAAAGTTGTTTCTGACACCTTTCCCTTAAGTTTTCCCTATTAAACATGATTGTTCCTTTTTGTTTCATAACAAGCTGTTCACTTACAGAGGATTCAGGTCACATCCTGTTAAAACAAATGTCATTGTGGCAGGGATCTTCATGAACTTAAAAGTTTATTGGAGCAAGCTATTTACAGCAAGATTTACTTAATTCACTCAGTCCCTGGGAGCTAGTGGCAATGAACTTGACAAATGTGACTGTCAGTGACATATATCTGGACGAATCCATGTCAGAGTGCGTTTGTCATTTACAACTTTTTTCTCCACATGTGAGTTTCTCCATAGAGACTCCATACATTGGGTATGGTAATAGATATATTACCTGGATCCCCACATTGGGATTATTGTGGTATGCTGGGCCTTTGCCTGTCTATTCAGGTCTTATCTTCCCTAACAGTGCAGTCCCATCAGGTGGCAGTGTTTGGTCTTATGTATGTGTGGTTCTCAATTGCCTCTGCTTTTAGGTTGGGATACTTATCATTTAGAGCAGTTCACATTGCTCTTTCTAGCTTTCTTCATTTATTTGTGAGACCTCAAACTGAGTCCTTTCTGTTTGTTCTGATCATTTAGTTTGTTAGCTGTATACCTCTCTTTGGGAGAATACTTTAATTGGTTGCATGCTCATCCCAACAAAAGTGTCAGTAGCCAGGAACAAAAGTACTGCTTCATTAGTAGTTTAATAGCAATAATCCAGGTAATAAGCATAGGATAGAGTGCCTGAAAATGTTAGCATTTGTGCTTAAAAAGTTAGGTTGTATCACTTAAGTTTTTACAGAAAGGCATAAAAATAATTTGAATCAATACTTTGCAAATGAGTGAGTCTGCACAACATTTTATGTTGTATATTTATTTTACGATGGCAAGCATGGTGGAGTAGTTATCAGGGTAATTTATAGGATGAGATAAGGAGTTTTGTTTGTTAAATTTTAAAACTGTGGGTTTCTTGACCTGTGCTTAAATATATCACAGTATTATAAAAAGGGCTGGATTTTAAGTACATTAAAAAACCTAAATAATATCAAGAGAGAAAGCCAACCTTCTTTTTTTCTTAAAATGTGGAAGAATAACATTGAGTGGCTCTTTAGCTTTTAATTAAGAACATAAAGATTGTTAGTAAAATAGGGACTTCCCTGGCAGTCCAGTATTTAACACTTTGCCTTCCAATGCAGGGGGTCCAGGTTTGATCCCTGTTCGGGGAGCTAAAAATGCCTTGTGGCTAAAAAAACCAAAACATAAAACAGAAGGAATATTGTAACAAATTCAGTAAAGACTTTAAACATGGTCCATGTAAAAAAAAATGTTTAAAAGAAGATTGTTGGTAAAACAGATTTTCAGGGTTATGGGTCACATATCTTGTTAAATATGCCTCTGGGTAGTAAGTCCTCAGTCATAGAGAGCTCTAATGCATTGTTCCCAGCCTATTTCTCCTTTTTTCCTCCACTTTTTCCTTTCCAGAATATATCCTGCCCCCTTTCCTTGTTTTTCGGGCAGCATCCATATGATTAGTGAACCAAAGTGCTATCATAGACTTTGTTGTAATGCAGCTTTATTTTGCCTGATTTGAATTCCTGACTTTGCTTCTGCCTAGTTTTATGTGTGTCAAATTATTTTCTGCCCATCTCTCCCCAGTATATTGTGAGATATTCTGATTCGGTTCAGTTCAATTCAGTTGCTTAGTCATGTCTGACTTTTTGCAACCCCATGAACTGCAGCACGCCAGGGTTCCCTGTCCATCACCAACTCCCAGAGCTGGCTCCAACTCATGTTCATCGAGTTGGTGATGCCATCCAACTAACTCATTCTCTGTCATCCCCTTCTCCTCCTGCCTTCAGTCTTCCCCAGCATCAGGGTCTTTTCTAATGAGTCAGTTCTTCACATCAGGTGGCCAAAGTATTGGAACTTCAGTTTCAGCATCAGTCCTTCCAGTGAATATTCAGGATTGATTTCCTTTAGGATTGACTGATTTGATCTCCTTGCAGTCCAAGGGTCTCTCAAGAGTCTTCTCTGACACCACAGTTCAAAAACATCAATTTTATTTATTTAATTGGTTGTGTGCTCATCCCAACAAAAGTGTCCTTTTTGGACATCAGTCAGACTGATGCTTTCTTTGTGGTCCAACTCTCACATCCGTACATGACTACGAGAAAAACTGTAACTTTGACTATATGGACTTTTGTTAGCAAAGTAAATGTCTCTGCTTTTTAATATGCTGTCTAGGTTTGTCATAGCTTTTCTTCCAAAGAGCAAGTGTCTTAATTTTGTGGCTTCAGTCACCATCTGCAGTGATTTTGGAGCCCAAGAAAATAAAGTGTGTCACCGTTTGCATTGTTTCCCCATCTATTTGCCATGAAGTGATGGGAGCAGATGCCATGATCTTTGTTTTTTGAATGTTTTAAGCCAGCATTTTCACTCTCCTCTTTGACTTTCATCCAGAAGCTCTTTAGTTCCTCTTTACTTTCTGCCATAAGGGTGGTATCATCTGCATATCTGAGGTTATTGATATTTCTCCCTGCAGTCTTAATTCCAGCTTGTGCTTCATTCAGCCTGGCCTTTAGCCTGATGTACTCTGCAGAGAAGTTAAATAAGCAGGATGACAATATACAGCCTTGACATACTCCTTTCCCAATTTGGAACCAGTCCATTGTTCCATGTCTGGTTCTAACTGCTGATTCTTGACCTGCATACAGGTTTCTCAGGAGATAGGTAAGGTGGTCTGGTATTCCCATCTCTTTAAGAGTTTTCCGTAGTTTGTTGTGATCCACTCAGTCAAAGGTTTTAGTGTAGTCACTGAAGCAGAAGTAGGTGTTTTTTCTGGAATTCTCTTGCTTTTTCTGTGATCTGGTGAGTGTTGGCGGTTTGATCTCTGGTTCCTCTGCCTTTTCTAATTATAATTCTAATTACTTTTTAAAATATGTTACTCCCATCAAAAATCTCAATGGTTTGTCTTAAATTTCTTTAGCTATTAGAAATCTAGTTATTATACTTTTATTTTCTGTAGCACAAACTGTCAGTGTTAAATAAGTGATTAGGCACATACAGGTATGTAAGTAAAATGCTTTCTCTGCCAAAAGCGAGGAACTGAAAAATAGCTGAGTCTTTTTGGTATATTTACCAAGCCTTAAAAAAGCCACCATCAAATACCTTTTTAAAAATATTTAGAGACTTCCCTGGCAGTCCAGTGGTTAGGATACTGCACTCTCACTGCCCAGGCTGTGGGTTCGATCTATGTTCAGGGAACCAAGATCCCACAAGCTGCATGGTGAGGCCCACAAAAAAAAAGTTTATTTTAAAGTAATAAATATTTAAACCAATAAATATTTAGTGTAAAAAACTTTAATGTAATTTCCTGTTATCCCAGTACTCACTGACAACTGAATATTTGCATTTATATATTTTTAATAAAGTGCAATCATGACCTGCTTTTGTTTAGATTCAAAATATACCATTTTCTGTGTCCAAAAATTGCGTAGTATTACTCTTAATGACTGCCTTAGTATAGTCCAAATTTTGTGTTGACTGTTTAGATTATATTTTCAGTTGTTTCAGTATTATAAACAATGCTGTATTAAGTAACCACATACATAATCATTTTTTAATTTAATTTTCTCTTAAAGATAACCTAAAAGTCAATTGTTGGAACAAAGAGTATGTAGTTTTCAGAGTAGCTTTTGATACACTATTGCCAAAATGCTTCCCATGGAGCATGTGCCAATCCACCAGCCTAGTTCCCAACATTGGTATTATCGCTTTCCTCCATCTAACTAGTACCAGGTATTATAATTTTTTCCATTTCTTAGGCTAAAAATATTTAGATTGTTAAAACTGGAAGAGACCTTGGAGATCCAGCCCATTCTGATTACTGTGTGTTAGTTGCTCAGTCATGTCTGACCCTTTGCGACCCATAGACTGTAGCCCACGGGGCTCCTCTGTCCATGGAATTTTCCAGGCAAGAATACTGGAGTGGGTTGCCATTTCCTCCTCCAATTCTGATTAGTGTCTTACTACAGTTTTTAGTATGGGTGAGAAAATGCTCTTGTTTATACTCTATCTTAAAATAATCATGTATAGAGTGTCTTACGTAATCACCTGTAATGGCAAAATCCCTGGCCCTGGTGACTTTGTTTAGATTACCTTTTATAAGTGTCCAAGGTTTTGTAGTTGTCTATGAAAATCATTCTGAACTATAGTGTGATTTAAAATAGAAATGCTTATTGCAGACATCAGCTTTGGAGAAGCATCTTATTTTCATCTAGAGAGCTCTGTTGCTTTCACAATGCCTCTCTTTTAGTGGTGGTGCCTCTGAAGTACCAACTTTGAGATGTTTCTGTCTTGTGTCTGTGATCCATTTCACTAAACATTTCTGTATGGTGTGTAATCCCTGTGATTTCCTAATAAACGACTCTGATTTTGTTTTTATACTGCTAATGGTACATTTCCATCTTGTCAAATTTCTACCTGTGTGGAATTTCACTCTCTGTTCTCATTTATCCACAGGCATCCACAGTGTAATCCAGTATGTAAACATGCCCCTGCTTAGGCATAGCAGTGATGAATTGAAGAGTACCATAGTACCTCGCCAGTCGACAGCGGTGATGCCTTTCCAGGAGAAGGTAGAAATACCTTCCAAGACTAGTGTGGGAGCGGCCCACAAGGCAAGCGTGGAAGTGCCCCCTGAAGTGAGCGTTGAAGCACTCACCAAGGCAAGCTTGGATGAATCCCCTCAGATGAACATGGAAGCACCCCTTGAAGTGAGTGTGGAAGCGTTCCTGGAGGAGAGCATGAAAAAACACCCCAAGGTGAGTGTGGAAACACTCCTGGAGGCAAGCATGAAAGAACACCCTGCAGTGAATGTGGACGCACTCCCAAAGGAGAGCATGAAAGAACACCCCCAGGTGAGTGTGGTTGCACTCCCAGAGGAGAGCATGAAAGAACACCCTGCGGTGAATGTGGAAGCACTCGCGGAGGAGAGCATGGAAGAACACCCCAAGGTGAGCGTGGATGCACTCTCGGGGGAGGGCATGGAAGAATACCCCAAGGTGAGCATGGATGCACTCCCAGAGGTAAGCACAGAAGAACACCCCAAGGTGAGTGTGGAAGCACTACCAGAAGTGAACATGGAAGGACCCTCTGCAAATGTGGAAACATCACCTGAGACAAGTGAGGACCTATCCCTTGAAGTGCATGTGGATCCATCCCCGGAGGTGAGCATGGACTCATCCCCAGATATGAGCGTGAACCCGTCTCCTGAAGTGAGCATGGACTCATCCCAGGAGGTGAGCACGGAAGCATCATCTGAGGCTAGTGTGGACATATCTCCCGAGGCGAGCATGGAAACACTCCCTGAGGAGAGTGTGGAAACATCCCCCGAGGAGACTGTAGAAGCATTCTCAGAGGCAAGCATGGATGCCCTCCCAGAGGAGAGTGTGGAGGTGCTCCCCATGGAGACCACGAAAGGGCCTTCTGAGGCAAGTGTGGAGGCGCCCCTGGAGACCTCCCCTGAGGTGACCGTGGAAATATCTTCCAAGGTAAAGTGAAAGATTTTCCACAGGTTCGACAAGTGCCTTTCATTGACAGATTTTCTATTAAAATCTATTATTTTTTGTTGTATAGATGATGATGGGTCAGAGTTCACAACATACAGCATTCTATGATAAAATATATTCACTTTAATGATTTAAAATTATCTGATACTCATGGTCTCAGAGTTTCCCCCTAAAGCTGGAATAATAGATAACTTTTAATAGAAGGGATAAAATATAGTGGTTTATATGAATTATGCTTCTAAACTCTGAAGGAATGTTTTTGAGAACTATCGCAGAGCTCAATTAGGATTTACAAATAAAATTAAGTTTTGAAGTAAAATAATTCTTTTAAATTATTTCTATGACCTGTTTGAATTGTACAGTATAAAATATTAGTCTGGAAGAATGAATGTCTGTACCTAAGTCTCATGCATGAAAGGAGAATTGGGATTTTAGGAACATTTTATTCAGAATGTTTTTCTTTTGAAAGGGCAGCCGCAAAAGGTAATACTAGTAATTTTTTTATATGATCGTATTGATTTGTTCAGAAATCAGAAATGGATGAACAGCCCTCAAACCCTATTACCAAGAAGCGCGTACCACCATCGCAGATACCATGTTATAGATGGTCGTCATCTCCTACAAGAAGGTGGCGTCCACCATCTCCCACCAGTGCTAGGTAAGTAGCTTATTTGCAGCTGTTCCTGATATATGTTTTACCAGGATAAACCTCGCATCAGTGTTTCATAAATAATGTAGTATGCATGGTAACAAATATAAAGGGAAAAGCCTTTAAAAATGGATTTACCTTTTCTCTATTACAAAATATCATATCATGATGTCAAGACATTATAGTGTGTGAAATGGTACAGTAAAAATCAACACATATATATTATAAAGTCATACCAGACTTCCTCCATTAACTGTTTTTTTTCCCAGTAGGCAAATTCAAAAGAATTGCCCCTCGTCACCTTCACCTGGCACGTCAAAACAATCGACACAGTTTTGTTTTTCCTATAAAGTAATTCCTATGCAGCGTACCGTATTTGCACAAAATGCATTAGGTACTATGGGAATGAAAAGCAAAGCCGTTTCTAACACCATTAACAACTCTGAGGCTGCAAGCCAAAGGGATATGATCTGTGAAGGTGAGTTCCTTCACTAACAAGTTCATTTCAGTAACCAGAAAATCTCAAGGTAGTTTGGGAACTGTCATTGTTATTTTATTCCCCAGTTCAGAGAACTATAGGAAGCAAACTTTCGTTAAAGAGCATTGCGCCAGTCACACTGGCACAATGCTTGTTTTTTCTTGCCGCAACTTCTGATTTAGCCCCATTTTTGGAACTGATGTTTAGTGTGTACAGATGGGTTGGATGAATGTCATGGTCTGGGTGGTCCCTGTAGTTCCTTCCAGCTCTGATAGTGGATGGCCCTTAGGTATTTTCCATCCTTGGAGACAGTGCATCCAGCCTTTTGTGGCTGAGCAGGTTTCCATCAGGAGCTGTAGGGTAGTTTTTATGCATAGAGCATAACGTGTCAGATCAGTATGTGGGTTACAAAAAATACCATACTGGTTTTTTGACTATCACATGCATTCTTTTTTTTAATTGAAGTGTAGTTGATTTAAAATTGTGTTACTTTATGGTGAACAGCAAAATGATTCAGATACACATATATAGATATTCTTTTTCATATTCTTTTCCATTATAGGTTATTATAAGATACTAAATATAATTCCCTGTGCTTATGCTCAGTCCAAATGAGGTGTGAATCTTTTATTTTTCTTTTTTGGCCATGCTGCACAGCTTGGGGGATCTTAGTTCCCCAACCAGAGAGTGAACCCAGCAGGGAAAGCAAGCAGTCAAGTAGGACCTTACTGTTTATTTTGTATGTAGTAGGGTGTATCTGCTAATCCCAAACTCCTAATTTATCCCTTCCCCCCTGCCTTCTCCTTTGGTAACCATAAGTTTGTTTTCTATGTCTGGAAGTCTATTTCTGTTTTTTTTAAAATTGAAATATAATTGATTTACAAGAATTTTCCACAGTTTGTTGTGATCCAGACAGTCAAAGGTTTTAGCATGGTCAATGAAGCAGAAGTAGGTGTATTTCTGGAATTCCCTTGCTTTTTCTATGATCCACTTGCATTACTTAATTTTAAATACACTCATGAATTTTGCTTTTTGAAGGAATTACACAGTGAATTCTTTGTAACAGAAAGTCTTTTTGTTACGGTTTATTTATTCCTGATTTCTTAAAATCCTCATTTTCATATTGTAGTTTATTTAAAACATATTTGTCACATGAACTAAAATACTATGCCTCCATGTGGTCACCTTATTTTACTGATAGTCTTGGTTTCTTTGGTTATCCACAGTTAGCCACTTTATGATCAACCAAATATATTAACATACTGTTATCAACACTTAGTGAAATAATATTTATTTAATAAAAATGATGCACAATTTTCAGAATGTATGCTGGATATATTTTTGTTTAATTGACTTAAGATTTGTACACTTCAGGGAATTCCCTGGCAGTCCAGTGGTTAAAGACTCAGCGCTTTCACTGCTGGGTTCATTCCCTGGTTGGGGAACTAAGATCCCCCAAGCTGTGCACCATGGCCAAAAAAGAAAAAAAAAAAAAGATTTATACCTCATTTGGACTGAGTATAAGCTTATCTTCCTCCATATTCAGTATATCTTAATCTTTTTTTCCATAGAGGTAATTTAGTCAGGTATCTCAAAACAGCTAAACCAAAGCAGGAACACATTATTTCTTTTGGGGACAAGTAGTTGTTAAAAGTTAACAAAATGGTACTTCTGTTGGTGGCTTGGGGTGGCCATGAGGGCATAGGAATTGGGCTTTTGAACAAAAGCTGTTACATAAGTCACTTATAGTTTATTTATACATTTTATATCATGGACATACTGTTGGTTTTTTTTTTAAACATTGCACATTGTCTTGCACCTCTTTGTTGGACATAGAGGCAGTAAGTTCCCTAAACTTAACTGTTTTGCATGTTAATTGAAACTAGAGTCTGGTAATAAAGGCACACCAGGACCTAAGAATGCTGAGGAGGCAACCAAAATTTTGGCAGAAAAGCGACGCCTTGCTCGTGAGCAAAAAGAAAAAGAAGAAAGACTACAAAAAGAGATGGAACAAAGGTTGGCACAGAATCATCCTTTCTATACAGTAAATCTTGGTTGGGACCCAAATTCTGAAAGTCATACTTTATCTTTAAGTTAGATGTATATAAATTCTTAAAGAGAACTGACTTTTTCTTCAGTGTGAATCAACGTGGGGAACATTTCAAGCAGACAGGATGCTAGTGTAGATGAGTATGCGTTCCTCTTTAGTCTCCGTGTGTCACGTGCTCTTGAGGTGTGCTGTAAAGATGCAGAAAGAGATCTGCATTCACGTCAAGGGCCTCGCTCTCACAGTAGCACCTGAGTGATCACCCAAGACTGTTTCTGTTGGCATTCACTGGTGTTAGCCCCTTTCTTTATTTCAAAAGTCCTTTATAACTTTAGAATTTGTAAACCTGTTTATGAGTAAGTTGCATGCATCATGACCCTTTCCTCCTAAATACTTCCCTGTATACTTTCTAAGAAGAAAAGCATTCTCTGATGTAACCAGGGTATTAATAACTAAAATCAGGAAGTTTATTATTTTATTTTCTAATCCAGGGTCAACATACAATTCAGTTTGCTATTTGTCCCAGTGACAGTCTTCTTTTTAAAGGTTTTTAAAATGACAATTCTTTCTTAAAAGTTAACATGTATGTGTAATAGGAAACTAAAAAACACGAGAAGCAAAAAACAAAGTCATCCATAATCACAAGTAGTTTACCTTTTGATGTGTCCTTCTACCAGTGACATTCTTTATATAATCTTTTCAGTTCAGAATTCAGTCCTTAAACAGTTCATAAAAAATAATATGTACACACACATAGAGATAGTAACTGGTAAAGCAACTTTACTTAAAACTTTTTTGTAAGTTTGAAATGAAAAAGTTATCCCCCAAAATGTGTAAACTTGGAAAAGATACTTCCTTATGTTTTACTGGGTTTCCAATGACCTGTGGGCTGCAAATGTCATATACAGTTGTGGGCTACTTAGTCTAAAGGTTTCTTGATCTTTGATCTCGAGGCCCATTTGATTTGGGTCCCTGTAATGTAAACCTCTGTCCACAACCTGCAAAGAATAATAACTGATGTTTTTAACTATTATTTTTGAATCACAATCATATCCTTTCCATGTACCTTATATGGGTTTGGGAGAAAGGAAGAGACATTTTGAATAGCAAAAACCCCTATAACTTGAAGAATATTATTTATTAGTTCATGTAAACAGCTAGTTTCACATTTTAAAAGCCCTGAATACCAGTCATTTTGATTGAACTTTCCTCCTCTGAGCACCACCAGACCCTTCTGTAAATTCCCTCTCTCATACCCCCATGTGAGATCAGGTGTGAGCATACATCTGGCGCAGTTAAGAAGGAGTGATTATATGTGTGTGTGTATGTGTGCATTTGTGTTTTAAGATGCAAAGTAGCCCACTACTTGATAAAAATCTTTTTCTTCTCCTAAGGGCTAGTTCACCCTATTTAAATAGGTGAAATTATGCACATCCTGTGGACAACAAAGAAAATGTAGGGAATCTGGTGTAAATATAAATTGTATTACTATACACAAGCAGCTTCACTATAAAACTGCACATAAAAAGAATTATTATTTAATTTCATTTTCATCAGGAAAATGAAAGATGTAGCAAAGAAAGTGGATGAAGGTCAAGAAGACGAGTTTTCAAAATTTGGAGATGGGCATCAACCAAAGGAGATGAAGAAGAGAGAAAGTCAGGAACAAGAAGACCAAAAAGTAGAACTCCAGGTTTGCTGGCTCTCCTTGAGAACCAGATTGTAAAATTCAGTAGAAACCCAAAGCAAAAGTCTGTTTATCCAAGAAAGAAAATGACCAGATGCTGCATGCTCTGGTTGCATTTTTACCTTACAGTCTAGCTTTTACCCAGTGTTGCTGTCAGTCCTCCATTACCATTAGCAGAATCCTAGAATGTTTTCCAGGTGAAACAAAAGCAGAAAGCAGCAAATTACAGATTAGCAGTCCTCTAGTTTATCTACATAAATAATATTACAGGTTGGCTTCAAGAAATCCAAATTGTTCACAGAGATTAAATATCCTGTGTGATATTTCCCAATCCTGCATTCTGTGGTGACATACCTGCACCACCCCCCTAACAGATCAGTTGAAAATTATGAATGCCTCAGCAATTCACCAATTAGAATGTCTCACTAGTGTAAGTTAAATCACCTAGTAGATAAATCCCAAAACTGAGCTCAGACAATATTCAGCGTAAATTATTATTATAGCCTAATTTATATAACAGTTTTAGTGTATCACTTATCAAAATCAGTTATATGTTTCATAAATGACTATGCATTTGCATTCCTTGAGAAAGTATCTGTAAGAATCCTCTTGGTGCTTTTGAAGTGTAAGACTTGGCTCCTGGTACCTGTGTCAGTGGAAGACTACACAGTCACATATTTCAAAATGATAGTGGTCTGACAACCTTGAGGTCCTGAAGGGGATTAACATGCCTTCTAAATCTCTAGCCATAATAGTTAGCCTAGTTCTGTACATTTTTGCTAACACTTTGAAAACTGATGATCCATGAATGATATATATATGAGTACTCTCAATCCAAAAGTTACATTTTATTTTGGATAACGTCTTACTGTTGCACTGTTGTCATTCAGATATATTGAGAGTCAATGATATTTTTATACAAATTTCCTAGAAAAGTGCTGCCAAAATAAAAGCTCAGGAGGAGGCTGACAAACGCAAGAAGGAGCATGAGAGGATTATGTTACAGAATCTGCAGGAGAGATTAGAAAGAAAAAAGGTATGCCTCCTCTCTGTTGGGGGGGTTTGATTCTTTGTTTAAAACAATGTTGGACACATGATTCCAAACTGTTTTTAAAAATGACAAGTGATATGCTAGCTGGGGTTGTTTTTCCTCTATACTCTCTCATCTTAGGATCTGACCTCTTCTCCCTAGAATGGGCTCCTCTTAATAACCATAGCTGTTCCTTGTGGACCACTGATGACCATCACAGGGATGTCTCTCCACAGCAAACCGCTGGGAACAAAGTTCCTTTGAACAGAATTCCCTGGGTCATGGTAGGGGTTGGTAGAAGTTTGAGTTTTTTCTAAACTGGGCTGGAAATTGCAATAACTGAGCTTGAAGAAGCAGAAGGTGGAGGCTTCTCAGAGAGGCCAAGATGCAGGCTCTTTGTAAGGTTGGACTGCAATTTGTGCAACCCATGTGTCTCATCTGGGAGTAAGGAAGACCTCAGACCAGGCTGAGGGGCTTCCCGGCCTCTCTGTCAGGAGATCAGTCACCTTGAGGAGGCCAGAGAGCTAGAGCTCTCCTTACTTTCAGGGAAGAAGGGAACTCTTAGCCTTCCTGCATGTGCTCCTCCCAGTAACACAACCCGTGACAGCATTGCATTGTTGAGATGCATTCTTTTCATTAACATCAGCTTCACTCATGATCTATTTAGACAAAAATCATGTTCACAAGTTCTGATTGGTTTGCAATAATATGTGCTTAGTCTAGTAATAAATTTCCACATTGGCAAAATCAGGAGCGAGAAGTCATTTGGATTTCTGTGTTAGGGTAACAAGTACACCTGTCACCATTCAGAGTGTTTTCTAGATGACCGACTGTGAAACTGGGCTTGGAGGAAAGTGCCCACCCAGCTGCTGGCCCAACATCTTGCATTGACTTTGGCACAGACAGCAGTATTGTCTGCTTCTGGAACACAGAAATAATCAGCTTCTTCAGGACCAGTGTTTTGTTTTTAATGTTTTCATGTTTGAATTTTATTTTTTTTTTAAATAGAGAATTGAGGAAATTATGAAGCGGACGAGAAAGCCAGATTCGAATGCCTCAAAGGTAGTCTGTGTGTTCCTACCAGCAGTGTATAAGAATTCCTGTTGTTTTACATTCTTGCCAACTTTTTAATTTTTGCCAGTCTCTGATGCTAATGAAATAACATTTCACATTTCCCTGATTATTAAAAAGGTTGAGCATGTTTTTTCCCATCTTTAGTTAGCTTTCATGTTTTTTCTTGTGTGGAATCCTTTGTTTAGTCTTTTGCCTAAAACTTTCTGGCTGACTTATCTTTTTCTTACTCATTGGTAGTTCTTTAAATGTTCTAGATACTTCTTTCTTGCTTGTATGTGTTGCAGATATCTTCTCTCAGTTTGTGGCTTATCTTATTGCTGTTTGCTGCTACATAGATGTTCTTGATTTTTCACATTGTGGAATTTATCAATATTTTTGGATGACTAATGGAGTTGAGTCCCATATTGGCCATTTGGGGATTCACTTTGGTGAAGTGTCTTTTCAAGTCCCTTGCTCCTGTTTCTATTCAGTCACTCGCATTTTTCCTACTGATCTGTAGGAGAATTTACAAGGTCTGCTTCTGAGCCCCTTGGATATCTGTACTGCAGGTATCAGCCCCCAGGCTGTAGTTTGCCTCACATTCTTATAATGTCCTTTGATGAACTGAAGCTTATTTTAATGAACTCAGATTTAGCATTGTTTTTTCTTTTATGGTTAGTGCTTTCAGGGTCTCTCATAAGTATTTGTTTATCCCTCCCCCCAATGTCTTGTCTTTTGACAGTTTGCATTCTTCTCAGATCTTTTGGGGGACTTCCCTGGTGGCTCACTGGTAAAGAATCTGCCTGCCAATGCAGGATATGGGTTCAGCCCCTGGGTGAGGAAGATCTCCTGGAGGAAATGGCAACCCACTCCAGTATTCATGCCTGGAGGATCCCAAGGACGGGAGCCTGGCAGGCTACAGTCCTGGGCTTGTGAAAGAGTCAGACACAACTTAGCAACTAAACAACAGGTCTTTTTATCCCCAGATTCTGTGTTCTTTACCATCTGAGCTACAAAACATATTTTGCCTATTTGAAATTGCCTAGTTGTGGTCATTCACATCATTATGAAAATTTAGAATAGAAATGTCATTTCTGAAAAGTGATGGCAGTTACCCTCTCAGAGAGCAGGTAGCACATTGGCTTGAGAAGTCCGGCCTCAAGCAGCAGCCAAGAACATTTTAGCCATGGCACCACCTGAGCTTAGGGCTCCAAGGAGGCAGAGCCTTTACACCATCCCAGAGCTGTTGTCCCTTGGCTCCCATTCAGGGAAGTCTACCATTTTTGACTGTCTTTCCGTAGCTGAAAGACACAACTTGGGTCACCTGTCCTGTCCTTTGTAGATTCTTGGGGCTAAAGAGGTTAGATTCCTTTTTTACCTTTTAATTCAAATGACAAAATTAGCAATCAATCCAGGCATGAAATCTGTCTTCTCTGAAATAACTGTCAGGATGATTGAATGGTGGATGCAATCATGACTTTCTTCTCTCATTGTAGGCTACAGAAACATTGAGCGGTGATGCATATGAGGAGGATGAGGCAGATGATGAAGACGAGTCAGAAAGTGACAGTGATTCCTTTGATGACATGCATCCATCAGGTTTGCTCGCCTTTTGAGTTCTGAAGTGAAGTCACTCAGTCGAGTCCGACTCTTTGCAACCCCATGGACTGTAGCCTACCAGGCTTCTCTGTCCATGGGATTTTCCAGGCAAGAGTACTGGAATGGGTTGCCATTTCCTTCTCCAGGGGATCTTCCCGACCCAGGGATTGAACCCAGGTCTCCTGCATTGCAAGCAGACTCTTTACCCTCTGAGCCACCAGGGAAGTTCAAAATAACACTGTGACCCTGACGTGATTTGAACACGCAACCTTCTGATCTGGAGTCAGAATTGTGCCCCGAGGCCTTCCCTTTGAGTTCTATTCATCACCATTTAGGAGCTAGACTGTCTAGGTTCATCCAGACTTCCTCTGCTTGTGAGCTGTTTGACTTTGAGCAAGTTACTTAACCTCTCTGTGTTCAGTTTTCCTATCTGAAAAGGGGGAAGCTAATATTGTTCTCCTGGGGTGGGCATGAGATTGCAGTGAGATCCCGGAGTACTAAGAATGGTGCTTGATACATAGTAAACTCTCAATAAATATTAGCTGCTACGACAGCTGTTCTTTTGTTTTGTGCTGAGAGACTGTAGATGGCAGCTCTTTCTCAGCTCAGTGTGAGGCTTATTAGCATCTCGCAGTTGAGGACCCCGTGTGGCATTCATGACTGACCACAGGTAGAATGCCACTCCCTGCCTCACAGAGAGAAAATGAGGATCCTGGTGTTACAGTGCCCCTAAGGTACATTGTTGAGTCTCATTCCCTGGTGAGTGTGAACCACAGTAATGGCATTTGAGAAAACACAGTTGGTCCACTCTTTATGCCTTAGCGGGTATCAGGCACATGGGAACCCTGCTAGCTACTGGGGCCTCGAGGAACCTCAGCCATTGGGGAGCCAGACATGAGCAGATGGTGGTGCTGCCACATGCTGGTTGCACTAAAAGAAGTTAGGCCAGAATGTCACTAGAACAGAGGAGCAGGAGCAGCAGAGGGGTAGGCTGGGCCTTAGGCCATTGAGAACGGTTAAGATCAGAGGTGAGACTAAAATGAGAGGGTCATCAGAAAGAGGGACAAGAAGCACAGAGCTGTCCTGCCCTCTAGCCATCATTACTTGCTGGCAGAGGGGAGAGGGCACATTCCTTCAAGGTGGCCCTTGGTGCTTTCAGGGCACAGTGGGCTTTTGCTCTGACCCTGCCTCCCCAGAGTCCTGCCTCCAGACAACTCCTGTCTTCAGGTAGACGTCCCTTGCCCAGACTGGCAGGCTCACAGCCTTCACTTTGCTTATCTTTATTGTTGAAACTCCAATTTTAATCTTGCTGCTTTTTTTTTCCCCTCTAGCTACTATAAATGGCATGGATTCATCCACAAAACCAAAAACACATTTTAAAAATGTGAAGAACACTAGCAAGTTTTTAGATGTGACTTCTAGCCACATCCATAAAGAGACAAAAGCATTTTTAAATACTGACATGAAAACCTTCAGACCAAAAGGAGTGAAGGACCCTTTGAATCAGACAAAGAGTACCAGGTGAGTCACTTCAGTGAGTTTATCAGGATACACCTGGGAGGGGTTATGATTGACATCCTTAGAATGATGCACAAGATTACTGACTGCACTCTTAGTTTGTCCCAAACACTATGTCAAGTGCTCTACTTATAGGAACAAACTCAGTAAGGATGAGCATCCCCGTTCTTACAGACTCGAAGACTGAGGCATGGGCTTCCCTGGTGGCTCAGTGGTGAAGAATCCACCTGCCAGTGCAGGAGACATAGGTTTGATCCTTGATCTGGCAGATCCCACCTACCCTGGAACAACTAAGCCCAGGCACCACAGTTACTGAACCTGTGCTCTAGAGCCTGGAAGCCACAACTAATGAGCCCCACTTGCTACAACTACTAGGGTGTGGCCCTTGCTCCCTGCAACTAGAGAAAAGCCTGTGTAGCAGCAGAGATCCAGCACATCTAAAAAATAAACAAAATTATTTTTTAATGAAAGAAAACTGAGAAATGGAGAGATTATGAGCCTTATTCAACCCAGCATCCCACAGTTCAAGGGCAGAACGTAAATTCAAATCAGAAATACCTGATTCCATTCTGAGTTTTTAGTCACACTGGTTAGTGTTGTCTCATACAATCAGGGAAGGGGACGTTGAGTGACTGCAGTGTAACAGACATTTTATCTGTCTAAATTCCCATTGCAACTCTGGGTATGATATTAAAGTCATCATTGTACGTTTGGGAAACAGAGGGTCAGAGGTAAGGTCAGAAGAACAGGACCAAATTCTTAGGAAGGCTCATTGGGTGATTGCCTGAAAAAGAGTGTTACTTGCCACTGAGGAAAGAGATCTGGGAGCCATTTTATAGCATAACCTTGAAAGTGACATCACAATTTCTGCCATAAATACCACCATTTCAGAAGGGGAAACTGATTTTTTTTTAAAATCCCAGAGACCAAACAACTCTGATAATTCATGATCTAGCTAAATTTGACTTGAAGGTTAAACTCTTCTAAACTTCAGTTATTTCTATCATCAATTTTGTGGACCACAGTTATCCTCTGAATTTGAGTTTTAGTGTATTAAAATAATAAAGCTTCTGTCAGGCAAAGCTTTGGTTTGGAGACAATCAGGATTATAACCAAATATCTCTTTCCAGATCCTCCACCAAAAGACCAACCAACCGAGCAGCAAAAACTGGAAAGGCGGAGACCAGCACCGTGGGACCTGCCGAGAGTTCCTGTTCAGAGGCACAGAAGTGGGTGTGCGACCAAATTATCGACTTCTCAAGAGAGGCAGAATCACCTGGGTCCAGTTTCCCTCCTGAGAGCCCAAAAGTCCAGCCGAGAGGCTCCATGACATCCTGCCTGAGTCACCGGCCACCTATAGAAAACAAAAACAGAAGCCAATCTGTGTCTGCTCCATCAGGTAAGGCCTTCACCCATTTCCACAGCCCTCCTCTGTTTACAGCTTTGCCAGGGCTTGGCACCATGTAACTTTGGAGGTTAGGGAGAAGACAGTGGTGGGTCTAAAGCTAGGTTGAAGAGACCCCCATTAGTTACTTTTGAGAACATTCATGACATGACCAATTGTTAATATACAGAGTAGGTTCATTTCAAACAGTGGACTCCTCTGCACTCCTGATCCACTGGCTGCTCTGCAGCACTCAGATCATTTAGGGTGCTGGTGGTGGTGGTATAGTTGCTGCTGCTGCTGCTGCTGCTAAGTCGCTTCAGTCGTGTCCGACTCTGTGCAACCCCATAGACGGCAGCCCGCCAGACTCCCCCGTCCCTGGGATTCTCCAGGCAAGAACACGAGTGGGTTGCCATTTCCTTCTCCAATGCATGAAAGTGAAAAGTGAAAGTGAAGTCGCTCAGTCATGTCTGAGTCTTAGAGACCCCATGGACTGTGGCCCACCAGGCTCCTCCGTCCATGGGATTTTCCAGGCAAGAGTGCTGGAGTGGGGGTGCCATTGCAAGTCATGTTCAGTTCTTGCAACCCCATGGACTGTACCCCGCCAGGCTCCTCTGTACATGGAATTCTCCAGGCAAGGATATTGCAGTGCTTTGCCATTGCCTTCTCCAATTTAGGACAGAGGGTTGGTGAATTTTTTGGAATTAGTCCCTCAACTTGTGTTTCCAAAACCAAAAGGCCTTGGTTTTTCTTTCCTTGAGAAGCTCTGTTTGAAATTGAGAGGCAGCTTCGACCCATATGGAGGTTGGGGAGCATTTATAAGAGCACCAGTATGGCAGCAACTTGGGGTGGGGGGCCTGCTGCTGAGGGTCCCGGGCCGGCCTCAGTGTGGGGCGAGGATCCACTTGGTATGGAACCAGCATCTTCACTAATAAACCTTTCTTTTCTTTTTCCCTCTGGTCAGATATGTAAACCTCGTCCAGCCTAGAAGAGAATCCATTCTCCACTCTGGATTCTGACCTCCGGGCCCACCTTTCAAAATTTCTCTCCTTCCTACATGAACCCAGCAAAGAAAATGACTCTCAAAAAAACATATCATCTTAACATATCTCAGAAGATGCTCATATCATCTTGAGTCTTGCCCATAAACAAGGGTTCTGAGTAAAGAGTCATTTTATTTTGCTGTAAAAATCTCCGTTGTCTGTCATTCTTGTATTTTCGTGCCAACACATTTGTGTATCAAGCATGTCTTTGTAAAATGTTCACTCTTAAGCATATATAAAATGCTAAGAGAATCTTACACCAAAAGAAAAGTTTTTTGTCAGTACCTATTTGAAATCTTAAAATCATGTTTACTGCATTTAACAATTAATTTGTTTTTGTTGTTTAGTCGCTGAGTCTTATCTGATTCTTTCCAACCCTATGGACTGTAGCTCACCAGGCTCCTCTGTCTGTGAGATTTCCCAGGCAAGAATACTGGAGTGGGTTACCATTCCCTTCTCCAGGGGATCTTCCCGACCCAGGGATCGAACTCATGTCTCCTGCATTGGCAGGCAGATTCTTTACCGCTGAGCCACTAGGAAAGCCCCAACAATTGCTTTAATTTAGCAATAAAAACTCACATTCAGTCTGATAGAGAACATAATGGGTCTTAAGGGTTTCAAGATTCCTCACACAAGGTTTGTTGGATTGTTCTTAATATACAAATACAGAAAGTTGCAAGATAGAGTAAATCACATTTTATCGTTAATGTATGTTTGTTTCTAACTCTGCCATAGTCTGCCAGTCCTGGGCACAGACACTGGTACCTTCAAATGCTGGCGGTCCTAGAAGGTGTAATTTTTTTTTTTTCATCTTTCCTGCTTTTGTCAGCATTTCATTTTGGAAGTACATATTGAGGTTTATAAAAACTTATTGTGTACATAAGGCAGTATTTGGCTGTTGTCTGATGGGGTTTGTTCAATTCCTCTGCATGTTTACCATGTATAATCTTTTTCTGCTTATGTTCTCCAGGCCTGCCATTCAGTATACACTCAGGCTTGAGATGTGGAACCAAAATTTGTTTGCCTTTCTCTAGCCACTAGCTGCAAGTGTGTAAAGGAGCAATGTTTTCCTTCGGTCCCTGCTGTAGATAGGCACAGCACATACACAGTGGACATGAACACATGTATACACACACGTGTACACAGGATATATGTTTCCTGAAATCCACTGAATCATGCTTAAATGATTGACTAAAACTTGAATTCAATTAGTTGTCCTAATGCTAATGGGTTTTCTGGTGGGTCACAAATGAAGCAGGCCCATCTTCCTTTGTAGCCACCAGTCTTGAATTAGTAAAAGGAAGTAGTTATTCTTTCTGATTCCCTAGTTCTTTGCTATTCAGAGTACTGTTATCTTTGTTATAGATCAGAGCCTTAGATTTTAAAACTTTATATACACAATCTCTTATATAAAAAGCAGAGACAATCATTGTAACAAAATGTGTTTCTGATATTTTTCTGCACAAATTTGACACGTTGAAACACTGTTAAACCTTCATATGTGTGCTCTATGCAATAAACTTTGCAGATAAAGCAAGTTTTCTTCATGTTTTAATAGCAAAAAATGTACTGAAGGTGGTATAAAGGTGACACCAGCTTGTAACCAAGCCGTGAACACAGGCAGGCAGTATGTTCGATAAACAGTCATCACATCCTCTGATGCCCGTCTGCAGCCACTTGGTGGTTTAGCAGTGTGCCACCGCGTGTGACATTAAGGTGTGAATTTTGAACTCTGGTTTTCTCCCTGCACCTGTTTCAGTGCTTGTTACTCCTGCCCATGATGGCTTTGACTTATATTTGAGGCCAGTAATTAAAGTATCTTTCTTTTTACTGTGGTAAAATTTACATAAGTGACATTTAGTACATTTAAAACGTGCAACTGTCACTGCTACCTAGTTCCAGAATGTTTCATTACCCTAAAAAGAAACCCAGGACCCTTAAGCAGTCACTCCCCATTCCCCCCTGCGCATCCCTTTTAAAGCTCACATCTGGTGAGCCACACGAGGAAAACACAGTTGCTCTTGACAGTCTGCGTGTGTGCTCTGGCAGTCATTGTGCTCTGTTACACGCACATGACATCACTGTTACTGTGTGGCCAAACCGCTGTTTGGATCTGCCCATAAATGTTTAGCTTCTACTCTGGGAACATGTTCCACTCTACTGGGTTTTGTGTTGGATAAAGGTGCGGTCCTTGTTTATCCCTGATCTGTGGCATCTGGTGCTTTGCGAATAGCGACAGCCGTTCCCCACTTGGCATTCCGTGCCGGGCCATGCACTAGGATTGTTGAACCAGGGCATTCCTTGGTAAGCACACAACCTAAAACACCAGTATAGCAGCCTCCTGACAGCTCTGAGGTGTTGGACACTGACCCGGCCTCCACGCTTGCCATAGGCTGGTGTCCTCTGGGGACACACTGGTCACCTCACGTTTCCCTTGCTCTCTGGAGAACCTCTTGGTCCCCACTCCCCTGAGGAATAGGCCCCTGGCCTCTCCCAGTGTCACCCCTCTCCCCTCCCTAGTGTGCAGTTTCAATCCCAACAACCACAAAAATGCAATAAAAACGGGAAAGGATGCTGGACAAGTCTGAAGACCTGAATCCCAGCTGAGGTGGCTGCAAGCCCACCAGGTGACTGCGCACATCACGGACCTTTCTGAGCCCTCTGATGTGGCGAGTTGAGAGGCTGGGCTCCAATCACTGAGGGCCTTCAGTTCTCAGGAGTCACTGACTCACTGTGGCAGGAGCTAGAGGGTTGAGAAATGGGCATAGAACTGTAGCAGCAGCTGGTGCCAAGAAGCACAAGCCTGAAGGCAGACTGTCCAGCATGTCTTATCAGGGGATATCCAATAGCCCCACCCCCCGCCCCCACCATTCACAGGCCTAGTTGGTTGCAGACCACTTTGACCTCGGTCTCCCTTCCCACCAGTCTACTTTTGAGTGTTCCTGGATAGGCTTGTCTCATAATTTCTCAGATTGTTGTAATAACCGTAGTTACATGTTCTATATGCCAGATATTTTAGAGGCATCATTTTAAACCCTCACAACAACCCTGTGAAGTGTGGGTATTCATTTTTCCCTAGGACACAGACTCGTGGAGGTGGGTATTTGTTCAACATTATACAACTAGAAAGAGGATCTGGTGCTCAAATTCAAGTCTAATTCTAAAGTCTTGGCTTTTGTGGTGGGTAATATACTCTTTGGTGCTAGAGATAAAAATTGCTAATGTTTGTTGAATGGTTTTCTTGGATGTTGCTTTTCTTGCATGCCAGTCGGTTGCCATGCTTAATAAATAAGCATTCGTATAATCATGTAATGTGCATGTGATTGTGCAAGGTAGGAATTCTGTCTTGTTTTACAGGCGAGGAAGCCAGCTCAGAGAAGTTAGGTGACCTGCCCAAGGTCTCATACTTAGGAAGTGGCAGTGCAGGCAGCCAGGATTGGAATCCAGGCAGTATGGCTGCAGAATTTATCTTGTTACCGAAAAGTAGATTATGTTCTTGATACTCTGATCCCCTTCATTATGAGGGAGAAGAGGGTTCTCTGCTGAAAATTATGTAGCTAGAATTTCCCCTCCTCCCTCCTGAGTCTTAGGTTGTCATTGTTAAAATTGACTACTGAGCACTGAGCGTGGTGCTTCCCTCATTGTGATGTAGTGGACAGTGTTCTCCCCTATGGCAAGGCAGTGTCATAAGCCTTATAGCTTGGGCTAGAGGTGTGCCCAGGGGTGTGTGACTTTGTTTTCTCATATGGAAAAGTGGGGCACTGGTGCCAGTGTTGACTGTGAAGCCTTGGTGTAAGTGGTATAAGGTGCTTTTCAAGTGTTAAGCAGTATCTAGGGGCCCAATGCTGGCAGGCCTGTTGCTGGGGGACAAAGGTGGAGCCTGGGATTGGCGGGAAGGGTGGAGGGGGCTACAGGTGACCTCAGGCAGGGTTGTGTAGGCTAGTCATACAGCTTTTTCTCCACAGAGCTCTTTAGCCCTGGCATAGGCCGGGGTTTTGCATGCCGAGTGGGATGGGAAGCCAAGGGTGACAGGATTGAGGACGACAAGATGGGGTCAGTGATAGGGTGGGTGTAGCATCTCGGGGAGGTGAAGATGGAGAAGGACTGAGAGAGGTAATTGAGCCATCAGTGGACTGGAAAGCTAAGAACTAGTTCAATGAGATGAAGAGTGAGAACAGGAAGGGAGGGAATGCCGTCAAAGAGATGCAGGTACCAGTGCCGTGAAGGCCTAGGATTTCCCTGTGCCAAAGCAGCAGAGGTGGAGGCACTCGAGTCAGGGTCTCCCCCTGGGGCCCCCTTGGGCTCCAGCCCTTGCCACTGCCCATCACCCAGCTCCTTTAGGAAGCAGAGGGTCACCATCTCAACTCCCCACCTCACCCCTACTTCTTGGGGCCCCAGGAGATGACCCAATAGACTCTTATAAAGAGTTTTAATGATTTTAACTGCTAATTTCTCTAGGGAAACACACAAGAGGCTGTTCTTCATTCATAGCAATAACTTGCTACAAACAGGCCTTGATTCATAACGTGGCAAATGCTAGCTTCAAACACGTTCTGTCCTTTCATTACCCCGGGTGTGAGAGTTCCTCCGAAGACCTCTGCCTTTAGCTGAAATGTCCTTCCACCTGAGGAGCCTGCAGCAGACACCTGTGTCACTGGGCCTCCGGCACCATCCTCAAACAACTACGTGGCGTGGGCAGGTTGGATGCCCCAAGAACCTGAGCCTCAGGCATGTGGCCATGAGCCATGATCTAGAAGCCACCTCTACCTCTGTCCACACCATCTCCACCTCCCCCACCCCTGAGACAGAGGGGCCCTCCATGAGCAGCCTCCCAAATGACCGGTGTCCTTGAGCAAGATCACCTTCTTCTGAAGGCCTGGCAGTGGAGGAGTGGCCACTGAGGCACAGCAGGGCCCCACATGGCACAGGGAAGGGCAGTCGGAACACAGACGGGATGACTTCTTGACTCACTTCAGCTGCAGTTCCCTTTCTGGCCGACCCCCTGGCCAACGGAAAGCAATGTGCTCTTTTTAAGGGTGATCAACATCTGGGAAATGTTATTTTGGGTCAAAGTGGGGTTTTTCATTGTTATTGTTCTTAACTGGATCCAAGTGCTGTCATGGGGTTTCTTTTATCTTGTTTATAATTCATGTAATTGAACTGAACTGAGTATGTCCCTGAAGGAAGGAAAAGTCATTCAGGTTTCTGGATCTGCGGTATCACCTTAGAACAATTCCACCGAGCAGAATTAGAAGTCAGGAGGCGAGTTATTTATATGCTGCTTTATTTCTGTAAGGATACACGGAACCGTTAGATGATCATTACTAATGACAAAATGTAGAAATGAGGCATCGGCTTCTCTAACCACTCCTACGAGAATGTTAGTATGCACTGTCATTACATGTGTACTCTTGATATTGTCTCATTATACTATGTAATATAACATTGTAGCTAGAATACAGTAAATAGGGGGTCCTGCGACTCAGGTAAGCACTACGTGGAACTCTGGTTCTGCCTGTGGGCGCAGTGGCCTCCATGCTCCCCTAGAGCCAGCTAAGCTCTAGAGGAACAGTCCTCAGAATCACAAGAGAAGGGAATTGGCAGGCCTGTTTAACACACCAACACAGAGCAGACAAGTACTATGTTACAAGGGATTCCACTCGTCACTGCTGGGAAATGTCATATCCGTGTCAATGACAGTTCTGGCACCTGCTCACCTACCCCTCTTGAGTTTTATGGTTACTTCTGTAGGATGAATTCAAAACTGTAGGAACGTATAAGGGGGCTAAAATATTCTCATGCAAGTCTCCAAACCCATAAACTATGTTGCTATTAATTAAAACAAAGGAATTATTAATTAAAAAAAGATAAAAGGACAGCTGGGTTAGTTCTGTTAAGCTTCCAAAAGTATTCGCTGTGATGACGTTCTTCTGAAACAGGCTCGTTTTCTCAGATCTGCCTACACTTTCCAAATCACCTGCACGTTCCATGCTTGAAAGTAGGAACGCTCAGAAAACACGCCACACAGGGAAATCAAACGTTAGTACAGGGGAAGAGGTCAGTTGAGAATTACAGCTAAATTCAAATGTTAACTTTTTGGAAATTCAGATTAGTTATTTGAAAGCACAAAAAACAGAAGGAAGGTTTTGATGAGGAAGTTATTTAAACCATGCATTTCAGTAAGTTCTTTCTGCTCACAGAACAGGGTGAGCAGCTGAGTTGGAGCAGCCGCTGCAACTCTTGTGTCGTGTGACGACAACGTGGGTCCCAGCTGAGCCACAAGAGGTATCTCAGTGGGGCTTTATCTCTTAGGCTTCTTGCTTACATCACTAAGCAGCTACATGGTCAGCGCTTTTCTGCTCTATGATAAACATGCAGAAGAATCAACCTACCTATTTGTTTCCTAATTGCAGCTATGGAGAAATAAACTTTGCTGCAGGCTTGCTTTTTGCTAAATCCTAATATGATCACTGTGTGCCCTTAACTCAAGTAATAACTGTAAAATGGGAGAAAAGACAGAAGGAGCAACTCTGAAGAGGTGAAAGGCCGCTCTTGCCCTATGGGTGGGGCCGGGCAGAGGGCAAGGACACAAGGAACAAGACTCAAATTCCATTTTACAGGACAGGAGCCCCTGTCACTTTACAGCTTTTTGGCACAGTCGGGGCAATACACTTGCTCCTGATGGAAAACAAAGCGCTTGTTGGCCAGATTCACGGAGCATTTTTTGCAGTGGAAGCAGTAGTCGTGCCAGGATTGTCCTTCATAGGCCACCACACTGGAGCCTTTACCAAACCCTGTGGAGGAAACAGAAGCACACAAGAGCGACAGCTGAGTGGACACAGGTGGCAGCCAGGCTGCCGCCTTGCCCATTCATGGAGCCGACAAGCACGCAGGCTGCATCCGCCCGGCGCCCGGCCCCCCGCTCCACCGCGCAGTCCCCCACGCCGCCGGGACCTGAGAAGATGCCAGAGCTCCGCCGAGGGCCCCCCTGCTCTCCGGAACCCACATCCCCAGCCACCGCCATCGCCCTGTGACTGACGCGCATCGACCTCCCAGCACAACCAGTTTCTTTGATTTAGGTCAGGGCCATGGCATCAAAGTGGCCACCAGGAGGCAAACTTGGGCTGTTTGTGGGGTGTGCACTTACCGGGCCTCGAGGAGCTGCTAAGCTTCGATTTTTTCTATAAAGAACCACCACCCACGAGGGACAAGTCCTCTCTCCACCCGGATGCCTGCCCCGGAGGTTGGCGCTGGGAAACAGGGTGAGAGGCAAGCGTTTCCCGTGGCACACTGGGGGCTTCCTAGCTTTAGAGACTGGGTGGCTCACTCTTGACACAGTCCTTTTCCCTGAGGATGGCAAAAGTCTTCTCAAATGTACATTTCAAGGCTCCCCGGGAGATGGGAAAATTGGAGGCGGGGGGGAAAGGGCCCAGGGCACGTGGACCGCGGCCGCGAGATGAGGAATGAAGTGATTAGCTTGGCTCCTGATCGCAAAAGAACTGCCCACCGGCACCTCTGAGCTAGCCTTCCGCTACGGGGTGTTCTCATCCCAGCTTCTCGCTCTCCGGCCTCCCCCCTCCCGCCGCACCC
>SJYT01013429.1:12074-44715 GCA_006410635.1 Cephalophus harveyi | reverse complement strand
CCGTGGCCGTGGGTCTCAGGCTCGTGATCTCCGGCAGCGGCGTAAGTTAGTCGGCAGTAGTTGTAAGTGTTCTGTGTTGCAAAGGCTAACCTGGCCTGAGGGAGAATCCAAACTACTTGGGGGCCTTCGGGACCACAATGGCAGGGGGAGAAGGGCATTCTTTGGGGCCTTTGTGGATGAAACCGACGACGTAGGAAAATGAGAGATGGTTACCATGCGCAAAACCTAGCCTGGCAGACTTAGCAAGGACTCTTTAGCCTACCAGTGATTGGGTTCTTGCATCCAGCACACTTCTTGGCCACAAAGTTCTTGTAGCAATCCACGCAGTAATACTGGTCCTCCACAGCAGTGAAACGCTGCCCAGCCAGCTTCTTAGAGCAGGTAACACACACAAAGCAATCGGCATGCCAGGGCTGATCCTGGTAAGTGATTCCTCCAGATGTGATGGCCTAGACCAGGGAGTGTAGCACCGGATTCAGATTCAACAACCATTTTGTTGAATGCCTACTACGTGCCAGGCACTGTGCTGGGCGCTCTGGTCTATAGTATCTCATTAAATCACCACAACGGCCATGGGAGGCAGGTGCTATTATTATCTGCCAGTTACAGATGAAGACACTGAGGCTCAGAGAAGATGAGCCCCTGTGCAAGGTTACTATGTAACAACTGGGTGCAGGAGGCCGGCCTCCAGAGCCAGCGTGCCCTTGGACAGCCTGCCTTGGCCTGGGCGCTGCTTTCTACTACCACAGAATGATAATTCCTACGTCACAGGGCTGTCGTGAGGATGGAATGGGAGAGTGTGTGTGCAAGTGCTCTGCAAACTGTCAAACACTGCTACAACTCCCTTGACACGCACCTTGTTGCACTTGACGCAGTGCTTGGCAAACTTGGCCTCATGGCAAGTCACGCAGTAGAAGTCCTCCCCTTTAGGGAAGAAGCTTCCTGTCCCAATGACTTGCTTGCAGTTGCTGCAGGTGAAGCAGTCTTTGTGCCAGACAGTGCCCTTGTATTCCACGTTCTGATCTCCTGCAGGGGGGGGGAAGCGAAGGGGTAGCCCCATTGGCAGTGCCCTGCAGGGGGCTGCATCCACTCGGGGTGCTGTCTGGGCCCTCCAGAGTGGACGGAATGCAGGCCCTGCAGTGCGTGGCCCCATGCTTCCATTCACCTACCCGCGGGGAGTTCTCCACCACATCTTCCATGTGGTCATGCCCACCCAGACTCTGTCAGGAAGGGAACCCCGGCCGTAGTGATTTAGGGTCAGATGCCTGAATCCCCACTCCCCCACCCCCATGGCCTTTGTGGATACAGAGATGCAATGTGACCCGGAATTACACCCTAAGGAAGAAGCATGCTTCGATCACTTACTATCCCAAATGAGAAAGCGCTACATACTTTTCACTTCCTTCTCTTGCCACAGACAGTTCTCTCCAGTGTTCTTTTAGCTGCCAGGTGTGTGCGTGTGTGCAAGCATATATGTGTACACATATATTCAGGTATATATATGCGTGCATATATACGCTGAACTCCAGCATTGGCTCCCCGCGGCTCCAGCCCCATCCCCGCAAGCAACCCCTTGCCACGTCTGCCCTCAGGGCCTCCTCCCTGGCTGCCCCGGGGCTGAGTGTGGCTGGTACCTGCTACGATGGGCTTGAGGCAGCCCTTGCACTTGGGGTTGTCCTCCCGAGTGGTGCACTTGTTGCACAGGATCTTGTTGTCCTTGGCCACAAAGGTCTCACTGGCCAAGGGCTGTAGGCACTTGGAGCAGCGGAAGCAGGTGTCGTGCCAGTAGCGGTTCTTGTAGTGCACCTCCTGGGAACCGAGCAGTAGCCGGGCATGGTGAGCAAGACCTCCCTCAAGACCACACAGTGCCCCCGCCCCCCTGCCCAGAACCCAAGCAGAAGGACCAGGGCCCCATTCATATCCCTCCGGCCCCGCCCGCCTGCCCCCCACAGCCGCCACTACCTTGGAGTCGGCGCCAATGGGCTTGCGGCACTCCACACACGTGTTGGCGCAGAACTTGTCGAAGCACTTGAGGCAGCAGTGGTGGCCGTCCTTCTGCACATACTTCTTCCCCTGCAGGTTGTCCCTGCAGTAGTGGCAGTCGAACTTCTCAGCCATGGTGCCGACTTTATAGCTGGAAGGACCTGTGGGGGGTGAACAGGAGGGACAGAGAGTCAAGGGTTAGGCTGGAGTGTGCCTGAGGGGCTCCAGGGAGGCCACCCCGGGACCCAGGCAATAGGCACCTCACCAAGACACCCGCGACAAAAGCATCCTGCCATGAGTCCCTGGCACTCTGAAGGGGGGGCGCAGTTGATGAGCGAGGGCAGGGCTGGGACGGGGCAGGCTGGAGAGGGGAGGCTGGTCTATACCAAAGGACACACTGCTCTGGGTCGAGTCTGCAGGTGGCAGCTCGTGGGCTCCCCCTTCACAGGAAGGAGGTGCCCGGACCCTCACTAGAGACCCAACCAGGAGCCCCGTCACCCTCCCCAACTTTCTCAGCACAGAGTATCGTCTGGAGGCCCTGCTCTCCTCCTAGCTGCAAAGTTCAGTTCATCTGAAGAAAAACTTACTGCTGACTCTGGACCACGCTAGGCGTGGAAGCAATACTTAGTCATTTAGTTTAAATGTCTGCATTTATTTTAAACAAGCCAGAGCGCTTTTTAATCCCTACAAAAATCCTACAGAATTATTACAAGATACTTTACTAACTTTTGAAGCCCAAGCATTCAGGCAAAAGAGGACTTATTAAAATGGCACTCTCCATAGGTACCAGCCAGTCTTGCAATTGAAAACTATTTGTCACAGTGACGTTTGGTTTTGAGATGAGCCAAAATCAAATTTCCCTTCATTAGAGCATCTGAAGATCAATATGGTTAATAAACTATACAATTTAGGACATTTGCTTTTTTTAAAAAAAAAAAATTGCAACTGTAAAGTATAATCTGGGCAAAAAAGACTTTTAAAAGATTTTAAGTTGATTATTCCAAGAACCCCTTCCACTTTGTTCCTATGTACAACTCCCCTTGGCCCCTCCCCACCCCAAAGTCACAGCCCATAAAAAGCACTCTGAATCCTGCTACTTAAAGGTAACAAATGTGAGTTTCTATTAGCTCCCAACTTTTGTAAGCATATGCTAATTTCTTCCTCTCTCCCTGAAAAAGAAATTTACATTGGTAAATAGACAATGGATTATTTAATTTGCCCAGGAAACACAAAAACACACTATTTTCTCCAGCTACCCACAAACACGGTTACTGTGTGAGCGAACATCCCAGGACTAATTTAGAGAGAAAGGAGGGAAGAGGAACGAGCACTTGCCTGGTACTTACCGTAGCTCTTCCGCTAACTGAACAGCCCCGGACTCCCACTTTGGGTCCCATTCCCAGTTTTTTTTTTTTTTTTTATACAAACACATGTCCATGTTGTTTGGATCCTGTTGCCGCAGGCAACCAAACAGCAGAGTGAGCTAAGGAAACCACACCCTGTGTCTGAGCAGCGCCAGGGAAGGCCGTGAACTCTCACTCAGAACCAGCAGCCTCCAGACAAGGGCGGGTGCTCGCCTCCCCCGCCCAGCCCGACCCCAGCAGCTCCAGCTCCCACAGACAGACCCTCCTCTCCAGACACCTGGCGACTGAAGACGAGGAGTGACATTCTTCTATGAAGACAGGGGCTTGGGACAGTTGTGTCACAGTTCAGAGATCTGAGACCCGAGAAAAGTTCTTACTGGTACTTTCCCCCCGAAAGAAAACTGGGGTGCCCCCCTACATAACTGGGTTAGAAAGGAAAAACAGAGCCACGATGAAACCAGGTCTATCTCCTTGAACTACACACTGTGTACTTAAGGGAGCTTTTAAACTGTCTTCAGCCCCTGTGTACGTGGGACAGAGTGCCTGTCACAGGGATAGAATGTTGACAATCACTCTCCTTAATTCATTCTTGTTGGCCTTTCACATGCCACATAAAATCCTTATCTTATTAGCTTTTCCATATTGAAATTGTACACTCCACAAAGATTTGCTTTCTTGTTAAGCGCTTCACGGAGAAACCAAATAAATCTCCAGTAACAGTAAGTGCCAGGAAATTAAATTATCAGTGGCTCCTAAATGCCATTTGGCAGGTAATCAGAATTTGTACAATTAGACGGCACTGGCTTCCTGTGTGGCTAGTAACCATGGCGGATTTAGTCCTTCACAGACTATCTTCTTGGACCATATTTGAATATCCCTCCTTCTCTCTTATCAAAGTCTACAGAAGTCTGAACCCAACTCATTTTAATATATATCACTCTCTTTTGATATCATCCAAAATAGAAATGGATTCTAATATTCTATCCCAGAGTACCATACACAGACCCACCTAAGGGCTGGGTCTATGTCGTGGTATTTCTGAGTCCTAGCTTTATGGTAAAAATACAGATATTCATGTCATACCAAAAAAGACTACCAGAAAACAGTAAATTCTATGTAAAGGTTTTCGAGAGAAGGAAAACCACTGTGGTCCACACTACCATAAGATCTTACCTGCCAAGCCCTTCCCAGCTTAAAACCACATACTTTCAAATAACTACTTTACCAATGCCAAGTTCTTCACTGGTTAATTTTCATAGTTCTGGAACATGACTTGCTCAGAGTTTCTAGGCACCCAATGAACTAATCCATAATCCATGGCTAAGCAATGAACACGGCAGAACAAGAGTATGTTGAAAACAGACTGCCAGTGAAACTGTTCACACCTACAGTACACGGTTGTAAACCAAGCAGAGGGAAAATTCAGTGAATCAACCCCTGGTTAATGGTACCACTAAGTTTCGAAAGTCCGACCACTTGGTGTTTTTGAATCCCCGCTGGAGGCATTACTTTTTCTTCTTGTAGGATGAAAAGTCCAGGGTTATTTCATATGTCCCGCCACAGTATACTTAAACTCAGAGAGTTTGTATCCAGATGGAGTGACAGATTTCAAAGGGCATGCCCTTTTAGAACAATTTCCACAGCTGACTTGAGCCTTTTTCATGTGTGTGGAAACACTTATTTGTCAAGATAAAATAGGCTCTTCTAGGAATGCAAGCTTTATTGCCTAATAAGTAAACAGGCTGGGAATACTTGAAGCATGTTAACGATGTCGATGTCAAATTCACGAACTTTAGTACTTTTCTGCAATAAATCCAAATAAGTGGAACTTGGGCAACCTAAATGAGATTACCTCGTGTTTTTCTAACTTTATGATTATTTGGTCAAAAACTATATTTCAAACCTTCATGCAGAATCCTTAAGGTAGAAGCTGGGGTAATACATTCCTGCTGTAGAAATAGTTACCACAACAGAACTCTGTATAAAATATGGATAATGTGCACAAGAGCAAAATATTGTTACTACTTGTCATCAAATAGATTAACAACTCTAAGAAAATGGCTTATAAATGACAATGCTGAGACAGACAGAAGTTCCTAAAATACAGCAAACACTCTGATCTGTGGGCTCCACCAAAATGATCCACCGTGAAGATCTGACTTCATGAGAGAAAATCTCTACACTTTCCTTTTTTCCCCTTTGCTAGACATGAGAGACTAGAGGGAAAAAATGGTGAAGACGGCATTTTAATCTCCTCTTTAATCTTAGTGAATGACATCCACTTAGGCGTTTAGCTCTTAGGGAACAATTTTCTACCTCCTTAGCAATTTCTAAGTTTGTGAAATGCAAAACCTTTTAACCTTCCAAAATTTCCAGATCTCTCTGCCTTGGCCTGTTGCTGTTATCAGGAAAGGGCAGGTCATCAATCAAAAGATGAAACACTGGATACATAACATTAGAACGATCCTTTCCTTCAAGGTTCCCTGTCCCTGTCCAGAACATGTGTGCCCCAGGGGAGATCTCTGACTAATCTTACTTCACAGTGTGGCCTTCACCCCTGTGTGCTAGTGAGGGTCCTCTATCACAGGAATGATAGCGGCCCTGGAGACCCGATCCAGGGCCCGGGCGACGTGGGTCCCACAGTTTGTGGCTATGGATTGACAGGTGGAGGTGAGTTATCACTGTTCAGCTTTTAAAACCTCTTTTATTAAAAACATTTAGTAACAAATATTTCTGTTTTAGAAAATCAAGGGACTGCTCATGGGACTCTAAGGTGCTGATGTCTAGGTGACAGTCCTTTATAGACTTAGCCACTTGGAATGCAGCTGGAAATGTGACTGGGTGATCAAATTTTAGTATTTATTCCAAGATGGTAGCCTGACTTTCTCGCTATGCCTGCTTCAAAAGACACATCATTTTTCACTTAATAAACAAGCTTCCTCTTTCAGAAAATTCCTGAACTATATCCAACATGCTAAGAGGGCCCTATATAAACCTCAATATCTCAATAAAAAGTTTGGGCTTTCAATTTAATCATGTACACATACAAGAAATACAACATTACACAACATTTGTTTACTATAAACCTCTCATTAGAGAAGATACAATTTGTATTTAATAATCTTGTTTCTGTTTTATACATATTCTCTCAGGGATTTCTTGCTAATCTTCATTATCCCTCTCCTCCCCAAGTGGCTCACAATAAGAATATCTAAGGAAAAAGTGAATATTATGACTAGGTAGCATTTTTCTAACTATGTGCTTTCCACGAGTGGCATAATATACAGTATAAACAATGAACAGCAACTCAAATGGGAAAAAAATGTAGGTTATTTCTGGTCTGTTAATTGCTATTTCCAGGATAGGACATTAGTCACTCCGTGTATAAATGCTGGCTTCTAAAGAAAGGGTATACTGCTTTCCTGAGAACATTCAACAGAGCGAAGCCTCAGCTGATGAAAGGGAGGCTTATGCAGCAGCCACAGCTGTGCACCTGGAGGTCCCACCCCACGCAGGGCCGAGCTCCTGAGTCACCATTGAAAAGTGGGCTTTCAGAGAATTTCACAGGAAATTAGAAAGTCATTTTTGCCCTACAAACAGACCCCGTTCAGGAGGCTTCCAAAATGCCTGCAATTCCTCTTTTGGCTCATGGGTCACAGGTGACCCAGTTTAGATGACACCTGGGATCAGGAGGGGGCTGTGTAGAGATGGTCCAATGAAACATTCCGTGCCCCTGAACTTTCCCTGGACAGACCCTCTCCCAGAACTGCTCTGTTCTGACACAGAGCTTTTCTGAACGTCGCACACAATATGTGCAGCACATTCTGCCTTTCACACCGGAGAGCAAGGCCCGCTGACCTGGCAGCCAACAGAACGTGTGTTTTCCGTTTCTCTAGCTGTGGCAAAGAGGCAGGCGGTCGTTTGGTAGTCATTCAAAGTACAAAACGTTCAGTTTCACCCTTGAACACGGTTTCTGACTACCACTTTCCTGTGATTTCCGGAAGCCAGTTCATTGGGTCTTCCCCCCTTGCCCACTGTTCCCTTTATATTTCGGCCTGGAAAGGGAGCTACATGATTTCACTGCCCTCCCATCTGCCCCATCCGCAACTTTAAAGGCCAAAGGGTAAGGAATGAAATCTGCAGAACTTTGCCAACGGTAAGTATTCAATACAAAAGCATCAGTTCTTGTCCTTGAAAGGTCCTCTCAGTATGTGGATGGTCCCTAAAAATGGATTATGATCCATCCAGTCATCAGGGCCTCTACTCTGTCCACACAAAGTCCTTTTCAAGGCACTATGGGGCTTCTTTCTGTGAGCACTTCTTTCTCAACTGCTTTCACGGACCTATGAACCTGTCTCTTATACACATCTTAAAATCCTTATCTTATTAGCTTTTCCATATTGAAATTGTACACTCCACAAAGATTTGCTTTCTCCTGTTTATTCATTCTTTCACCAGTTGATAGACATGAACTGCTTCTACTTTTCAGCTATTATGAATAATCCTGCTGTGAATGTTGTTTCTGCTCGTGGATTTATTTTCTTTTTTAAATACATATTGAGACAAAAAGGTAGAAGAGAGTGTATAGTGAAAATTCTTTTTCTCTGCCTGTTCCAGACACCTATTCCCCTTTCTCCATCAGGAACCAATGATACTGGTGGCTTATGTTTCCTGAGATACTGGGCATATGAAACATAGACAGCCATGTACATTTTTTTTCTTTAAAATAAAACATAACAATGATACACTACACATACTCTTCTACACCTTACCTTTCCTATTCAATATATCTTTGAGTTTTCATGTCAGTACTTCAAGAGATGTGTATAAGAGACATACTCTACCAGTTAACACACGTTCAAGGTCCACTGGAACAATTGCTACAGCTGACTAGTTTGTCTACACCCAAAGACAGTGTATGCTGGCCGATTACCACAATCTCAGGCGTGTGGTGCCATGTTTGTAAAGTGGCTCCTGAGGGTGGGGGGAAAAACAGACTGCTCTTGAACACTTGGGAACAAGGATTGCATACTGATTCCCTAAAGCAGTGCATTCCATTATAGTGTATTTGTTTTAAAATACCAAAGTGAAAGTGAAAGTGCAGTCACTCAGTCGTATCCGACTCTCTGCGACCCCATGGACTGTAGCCTATCAGGTTTCTCCATCCAAGGGATTTTCCAGGCAAGAGTGCTGGAGTGGGTTGCCATTTCCTTCTCCAGGGGATCTTCCTGAGCCAGGAATCGAACCCGGGTGTCCCACACTGCAGGCAGATGCTTTACTGTCTGAGCCACCAGGGAAGCATTCCATTATAGTGTATTTGCTTTAAAATACTAAAAGAGAAGTTTAAAAGTATTTCCATTGTTTAAATATTGACAGTCAATTACAAGTTTTCAAAAATGTTTTTTCCAAAAGACTGCCACTGATAACTACTTTGCCCCTTAATCTGAAAGCTGGGAGATGGCACAAAGTGCCTGGCTGCTAAGAAAGGGAACTGTTACTTAGGCAGAAGGCAACAGAACCACAGTGACGTTCCTGGCTTTGCAGGAGAGAGAGGCAGCAGGCTAACTCCAGAAAACTGGGCTTTCTGGGGAAACTGGCCATCCTTCAGGCCTTTGGCTCTATCTCGGGAGTCTTGTCCATGGCCAAAGGGCTTTCTCAATGTCAGGAAAACTCATTGTAATGATAATGATGCTCCAGAGGTTCTGAAGCTTTGACCCCTTTTCTGATGAAAACAGTTAATAATCTACGTGTCATATCAAAAGTATCACAGCTGTTTCTTCGGGAAGACTCAAAACACAGCTCAGAAAAAGAGAAGGTATGGTTAAGTCAGTATGGACTTTCTTAGTTATAAATCTTCCTCCTTCCAGCTCTGTATCTGATTGATCTTTTCCAAATACTTTAAATTCGATTTATAGCACTGTCAAGAGGAAGATTTGTATCTTATAAACAACAACAAAAAAATCCTAATAACAAAGAAAACCTCTTTCCTCACAGTCTCCTCCAGCTTCATAAGATGTCCTGGAAACTATACGATATAGTAGTATATTTATATATTAAAAAATAAACTACTCAAACTGATGATTTTACTTGAGTAAGAATAATCTTTTGTCTTGAAAACAGTAGTTGAAGAAGGCAAGGACAGAGAAGAGATGAGTTAGACTTATTTACTATTTAGACAAGACTAAAATAATTTCATCGAAAAGTATCTTTTAGACCAATGATGGATTCAGTGCCTGAATAAAACTGTGCTTGCTAGAAGATAAAGAATATGAAGCTTTTACCTGAGTGTCTATGGGAAGCCATGGCTCAGACACCGAGTTCAGGAGCAGCACCTACGCCAGTCTTCCCTCGAGCCCAGCTGATAAGGCTGCGGCTCAGTTGTGAACATACATTTAAGGGGAAGTGGCTAACACAAAAATAACCAAGAGCAGATGGCCCACCCCTCCCCAGAGATCACAACCTTAATCCCACTAGAAAATTCTTAACCATTTTAGGTGATCCAAGGGAGAAGAATAGGACCCAGTAAAAATACCAAACACTACATATAAATACCTGTGGGGCTACTCAGCATCCAAATTAGCTCCAGAGCCAGAGAGGCCACATAGAAAGTGATCCCTGTACCGGAATAAAATTTAGACTCAGCCCTGGCATACCTTAACGCTGAGCCACCCTCATTAATCCACTTTATATGCCTAAAGAGCTTGCACTTGGTCTTCTGGAGAGTTTTTGTGCTGTTAATGATAAAAGTAACTATAAGAGATAAACTTATGTTACCAGTGTAATTAAAAGGGATTAGACATGAAGAATATACAGATCAAGGGCATTATCTCTGTCCTCCTTGGTCTGCACCAGAGATCAGGAGAATACTGAGGAGGGCAATTCTAGCCACGTATCTCCTTAGAGTCAGCGTGGGGCAGGAAGGAGCGGCATACACGCATATATACCTACTATGTACGCCAAGGAAGAGACACTGTCCTATAAACAAAATCTCTTGCTTTTCACTGCCAGGGAGAGTAAAAGTAGACATAGGGACAAAAACATGGCGTCCTAACATGCTCTAATGGCTTCATGGGGCACCCGCTGGCTGGACGCTGGTCACTGGGATGGAGCTCCAGGAGGAGCTGAGGTCCTGAGGATGGTCTGTGGGTCTGTTCCCCACCTCTGTCCTGACCCTTCTCTGGCTTCATCCCTGCCCCCCTCAGCCTCACGCCCTCCAGACACAGCCCACCTCAGGCCCCCACAGCCATCCCCCCAGCCCAGAGCCTCTCATGGCTGCTCCTCTGCTTCCTTCAAGGCTTCACGCCAAGGCACTTTTGCAGTCTCATCTTCTTTGGCCACCCTGTTTAAAAGAGCAACCATGCTCCCCACCCCACTCTCCCTACTCTCTTCCCCAATCTGCTCCCCATGAAAGCTGTGTGTGAAAAAACTGAATTTAAAGACGAGAAGCATTAATCAAGACGCCTATGAAATGGAGACACAGTCCCACCTGGATTCCTAAAAAGTGGCCTTGGCCATTGAAGTTTAAGAAAAGGAGACAACCTTCACTCTGGGTCATGCCATGTCTCATCTAGTGCTTGTCACTGGTTTCACCCTATTCACGCATCCCCCGCTTCCTCCCCGCAGGCCAAGGGCCAGGGTCATGCTTTACTTAGTTTCCTGTTCCCAGATCCCACAGGTAAGCAATACATGCTTCATGATGAATGAACCAATGGGTTTCATGGTTCTTATGCTCTTCAAATGTTTAAAGAGAAGTTTTTCTAAAAGTTAGCAAAAACTATCAATAATTCCTAGTTGGCTGTCAAATGACATAAGAATAAAGTCCCAGACGGTACAGGCAGATTTATTACACATTAGTGTCAAAAAAAAAAAAAAGCCTGGGGAAAGAGAGGAAGTGACATTGCCCTCCCGCCATGCCTCCACAGCCTCCTCCTTATCTCAGCTGATTGCATTCTGGCAGGGAGACTGGCCAGGCTGAACTATGCCGCACCCCTAATACAAACTTAAACTTTTCACTCAGAGGAAATGCTCTTATTTTATCAGATGATTAACCTTTACGAACCCTACATTTTCAATTTTAGTGAGGTGTATTTTTAGGTAGAGCTAAAGTATTTTTAATGTCTGTCTGGCCTGCTCTGAACAATAAGCTCAGAGGCCCAGGCACTGGGCCCCCAGGACCTTGGGCAAGAAGAGTAATTCCTTTATCCGCCTGATCCTCGTCAAAGGTGGCAACACAACACAGACAGACCAAGAGCCATATAAAATAAGCAAATGCATCTAAATCTCTTTTGCCTGAAACACAAGGAAAAACACAGAAGCAAGAGAACTGCTTTCTGACCATTCATTAATTAGTCAACTCCAACAAGCCAGAGTGAGCTGGGAACTCGGGCAATGACAACAGCATTTATGTTGCAGTTTATACCAAGGAGGTGAACTCTGCCTTCTTAAAAGACTCATTGAATCAGTTCTAATGAGACGGATGAAACTGGAGCCGATTATACAGAGTGAAGCAAGCCAAAAAGAAAAACACCAATACAGTATACTAACACATATATATGGAATTTAGAAAGATGGTAACGACAACCCTGTATGCGAGACAGCAAGAGACACAGATGTATAGAACGGACTTTTGGACTCTGAGGGAGAGGGAGAGGGTGGGATGATGTGGGAGAATGGCACTGAAACATGTATACTATCATGTAAGAAACGAATCGCCAGTCTATGTTCGATACAGGATACAGGATGCTTGGGGCTGGTACACGGGGACGATCCAGAGAGAGGGTATGGGGTGGGAGGGGGGTTCAAGATTGGGAACTCATGTACACCTGTGGCGGATTCGTGTCAATGTATGGCAAAACCAATACAGTATTGTAAAGTAAAATAAAGTAAAAATAAAAATTAAAAAAAAAATTCATGAGGTATGACCACCATCTGCTTTGACATCTGTCCCCATTGACCATGTCCTCAAGTCACAAAGCTACAACTTTCACAAAACCAAAACAGAGAAGGTCTTTTGCTGGGTGAAAATCAATTTCTCGGTAAGAAGAGCAGGTGGCTCAGTGGTTCAGAAACCTTGACAGTTACTCAGCGTCTGAGCCACCTTTGTTACATATTAACAGCATGATGTGTGCCAACATCCTTAACAATCACTGCACTGTTTACAAAGCACCTTCATGTACTGTTGGTGGAGCTGGTTGGTGTTTGATGAACAAATCTCTTTAGCGCCCGAAGGCCATGTTTCAGGCCGTTCAGCCTCTCCTGCTCCAGCAAACATCAGGATGATTTTTTGGTGAGTGTTGGGCATCACAACGTCTAAGTCTCCTCTCACAGGAGAACCCGAGAACCATTTCAGAGGTTAGCTACACACTCCTGCCATCCAACCACTCTGCATTTACATCTAACCTACCTTTGGCTCCAGCTGTAGATAACACCGCCCCATCCATTCGTTGACTTTATAACACTTTCTGAACACATGTCTCACTGTGCAGTGCAAAATATTTTGTTGGTCACAAAGAATGAGAGACAGCCCTTCCTTTGCAGTGTACCAAGATCAACATACAGATGACTAGCAGGCCAGGCATGGCACGCTGAGTACAAGACAGATGGAAAAGTGGTATCAAGATTTATCACGGTCAGAGATCACATTGGGTTTGGGGGACTGGACAAGGCTAGATGGCTGTGAGGACATGTGCCCTGGTCCCTGAAGAATGGGGGAGACTGTGGTGCACAGCGAAGGGGAGGGGGCATTCCAAGAAAGGGGACAGTGTGAGCAAAGGTGTGAGAAGAGTGAGGCCCGCTCCAGAGGCAGGACGCAGCCCAGAGTGGGCGGGAGCGGATAGCCAAAGGGAGCCATCACACACACCGCCTCGCTTCCTTCCTCACTCACTCCAGAAGCAGGCAGGGGCTCTGCCAGGGAACGGCGGTTCTCCCCTGAGGTGTCAGGAGGACAACCTGCATGAAAGCACCCTGGGCAGTGGGCCTGGAGAGGAGAGCTGAAAGGGCCACTGCGGCACAGGACTGAAAGGACAGCTTGGGTGTACTGGATGGGGAGAGGCCACCGCCCTTCTGAGGCCGTTCGTGATTCTGGGTGATCAGGGAATCGATGGGGCACTTGGGAGGCAGAGCCAGTGTGGGGAAGAGTGGAGCTTTATCTGGGGCTTTATAACAAGGTTCTTCTGCGATGTCAACAACTAAGCCCCTTTAATGGGATCCCACGTGTCAAGCTGAGAGAGAAACAGGGATGAGGGTAAGGTCAGGTGGAATCATGTTCATGGGGATTCTCACCCTGCAATCGAACCTCAGAATCTCTACCTCACAAACAACTCTGGGAGGATCAAACTTCCAAAGTTCAAAGGGGTGCAATGTAAGAGTCAAACATGGCGAATTCAGTGACCCAGTTGGCTCACACCTTGGGAGTTCCTGACTTATGGCTTGGCTTGTGGTGACCCTTCTCCCTTTACCATAGTTTTCTTTTACTGAAGAAATTGGAAAACATACTCAGGTTGAGTTACTTGGCCGTGAGTCCAGCCAGAGACAACAGGCTGGTAACAACCTGAAATGGAGTATTTGTGAACCTATCACTACTTTCACCTTAATTTTTCTCTTCCATTCTTCTTCTCCCCATGCCTGCTACTAATACATTAATACACTGCAAGTTTTAAGTTTGTCAGGCTCCCCAGTCCCTCCGCCAACAATTTTCCCGAGCGACTCCAACCGTGAGATTAAGGCACCCAGTCATGCTCCGAGACATGGTGTGATTCAATGTTGCGCTCTCCAGAGTATTTCTTGTCCTATGTGCTCTTGCCAGAAAAAGGCCAGGACAACTTCTGCCATCTCATGTTCCTGTCAATCTTTAGGGTGAGAAGAGTACTTTTTCTTACTGACAAGCCAAATTTTGCAAAGTCACTGCTTCAGTGTCACAACCAGTCAAAGAATAAAACAAGGGGACCCCCAGACCATACAAGGGGCAATTATATCAGGTAAGATCCAAATGAAAGTGAGCCTGGAATTTTTCCTCCCCAAAGGGGAAGTTTTCGCTCAAGAAAGGGTGGTTACCAAAGGGGAAGATCTGTTACAAGTGAGATAAAATACAGGGAACAGAATACCCTGGCACTAGCAGAACACCTTGAAAATGTTCATTCACTCCTGTGAAGGCCTGTTCATTTCTCAATTCACCAGGGCTCAGAAAATTTCCATGTAAGACTCACAGATCAAGCATTTCAACACGTGCCATGGCCTCTGCCATTTGATTTTTGAAAATGTCACTCCATGATTAGTAACAGTTTTAAATGTCTCCTGTCCCCAAAGTCTGCCCCTTCCCATACTGCTCCTACATTCTCACCAAGATGTAGGAACTATCCTAACCACATCCCCGAGGTGTTTCTGTGGCCTTCTAACCAGAAATCACCATCAGGACAACAGTGAAGAAATGATTTTCAAAGTGAGCCACTATGATGATCTCAGATTTAAATATATATATTTGAAGTGTCACTTAAAAGAGGAAATAAAGAGGAAGTGAGAAAAATCAGAAAGAGTTTCAGAAGGAAATATAGAATACAAACACAGAATTTTGATCAGAAGAAAACGAACACTTCATGAAACTGAGAAGCTCGTAAGGACAAATCTTTGTCATATTTTAGGTGTCAAAAATCTCTTCCAGTCTATTTCTACCAGCCACTTGTGATATATCTGTTTTAGTTCCAAGTTGCCATGTGCCATGACTCAAAACACCAGTTCAATCATGCTAAGTCCTGGCATTTACCAAGCCCCCACCTGTTATGGACATTTCAAGCCTTTGATAGATGCTTGAGAGCTAAACATTCCATGAACCTAGCCTATAATTTACCCAGCTGATTAATATATGTAACAGGAAAGAACAGCAACTCAAATAAGCTTCCATCTCCTTACTCTTAACTCTGCTACTTGGGACCAGAGGTGTGATCATACCACCTTATGAGCCCTGCTTCAGGGTGTGATATCTTCACTAGTAGCATACAACCTGTCTTCAGGCATCAAAGGACTGGAATAACTACATCCCTTCATTCTGCATCGGTTCTTTCAACTCCCAAGAGGGGAAGCTCCACAACTCAGGGTAGAAGTTGCAAACACGAGTGGTTCTCTGGAGTTGGTCATGGTACCCAGAAGTGAGTGTGAGAGCACAGGGGCAGGACAGGCATCCAGCCATGATCTGGGCATCACTCAGGAAGTTTAGAGTTTGTCAGGCAATAGGGCCAAATGGGGTTCTAGAAGACTGAAAGCCTCACTGGGCGGCCAGCACAGACAGAATGATAGTGACACGAGGGCCAGCCAACACAGCCCGAGTCGCAGAAGCCATCACGGGTCCCAGGCTCGGGAAGCCTCCATCACGTTTACCTCAAACCCCAAACCTTCTTGTTAGTTTTCCAGTGGTATGTTAATCAAAGAGAACAAGCATATGAATACAGATTGAACGTAAACAAGACCGGGTTTTCAGAAGCAGGAAAACCCAAACGAATGGTGATGGCAATCACTGTACTCAAGGACTCAGATAAAATGGTTCAGACCGCACCATAACTATTTTGGAAGGTTTCCACAAAAGAAAATCAAGTCTTAATTTTATATGAGATTGTTTGAGCAAGTAACATTGTTCTAAGACAAATAACATAGAATTTTCTTGAGTTTAATATGGGGTTATGTTTTATAAAGTTTCAAAGGAATACAGCGTAGTAGCTAAGAGCATGGGCTGTGGAGCCAGAATGTCTAGAACTGACTCTTGCTTCCTCCACCACTTAGTGGTTGTGTGCGAGCACGTATTAGTTAACTTCTCCGTGACTCTCTGCTCATCTTTAAAATAGAGATAAAAAGAGTACCTAACCTGAACAGGGCTGTCATGAAAAAATGAAACAGTAAATACTGGCAACATTTAGAACAGTGGTTAGCACACAGCAAGCACAACCTATTTTTATTTATTCAATTTCACTCTAAAAATATGGATGTTCCAAGAAGCAGATTCCTGCAAAAGAGGAATGTATCTTCAATTCACAGGGGATATGTGGAAAAAAAAGATAAGAGCTCAGGATCTTGGCCAAGAGCCCAGAGGCAAGGATTTTGGGCCTGAGAATGACTGGGGCCACCAAGAGCAATTCTGAAAGTCCTAGGAATTCAGAGAAATCAGTCTTTGGCAGCAGGACCATCCAGGGGGAAAACTGTCCCTCCCATATTTTCAAGGAGGTTTACAGATGGTAGAGACCCGCGGAGATTGAAACTCTGCTCTTTTGATCCTCTAGTGAAAAGACAGGACCCACTAGATCTAGGTCCCCTGCTCAGTCTTGGGCTGGGGAAGGACCTTCCCCACGTCCCTCCTACATGTAAGGGCCTAGTGAGCCCAGCGGATGATCAGACCTTCCTACGTGATCAAAAAGGCCTTGCTTTGATGAGGCGAATTAATGAGGTATGCCCCCTGTGGCTCACACCTCTGATCATCAGTTTGCCTCTGAAGAGGCACAAGAAGAGGCTGCCTGTACTCCAGGAACCACACAGCTTAGTCTTGGATCACGTGAGTTCATTCAGAATGAATGCCAAGGACATGCATCTGAAGACGTGGTTTTCTTAAGCCACTTACAAGATGAGGTAAGGCAGCTTGTGGGGAGACTTTGCTTGAGTGAGCACACTCAGGCCGAAGGTCTCAGAAGTGGCAGAGCTGAGATTGTGCCTTGTCTAACCCATCCCTGAGCCAGGATACACTGTGGTTACCCTGCTGTGCCCAACCCCAGATGAGCTCAGGTGTAAGCACCTGGAGGGGGGAAGACTGCCAGGAGACTGTTCTCTGACCAACCCATGGACAGGCTGATGCAGCGATGGCAATGGCCCAGCACCTATGAACACCTGGTGGCTAGGGGAAGAGAGTCACACTGTCAGGTCCACCAATCTCACCCCAGAGCCCCAGGGCGCAGCCCCTCCTATTAGGAAGGGCTTCTCAAACCCTGAGACTCAACATGACCCGGAGAACCCAAGGAAGTGGTGGCTCAGTGGCTCACTGGGGAGGCAGGCTAGGGGCAGGGGTTGCCTTGAGGTCAGCTGTGAGGAGAGGAAGGGCAGACTTCTCCAAAGATTCTGAGGCTTCTTTGAAACCTCCCATCACTTTCTCTCTTAGTGGCAGGGAGTGGGGAATGCCTGCAGCCACCATTTCTCAATCCCGTATAACTGAAAATCCTTTCTTTGGTATTAATTTTGCTTAAAATTCTATCAACCAGGACTTCATCTGGGTTAACAATGTTCCACGAGAAAACAGAAAGTTCACTGGTGGGTATTAGTGAAAGTAGCTAAGGATATGAAGGTTTTCAGTGTTATCAGCAATGCTACGTAAAATATTTTACAACAGAAAGATTTCTTTGGTGAAAACTTAAAGTTTCTTGTTTTATATGTTCACAGTGACTCAAAGTTTCCACATTCATGACTTCACCAAGTTGTTTTTTATTTTCTGAGATACTATTTATGCAGCATAAAATTAATGATTTTAAAAGTGTACACTTCAGTGGGTTTTAGTATATTCATAAAGCGGTGCAACCATTACCCTTATCTAATTCTAGAACATTTTATCACTCCCTATTCCCTCTCTTCTCAGCCCCTGGCAACCACTAATCTACTTTCTGTTTCTGGGGATTTGGCTATTTGGATATTTTCATATAAATGGAATCATACGATGTGTGACCAAAAATTCTGTGGCTGCTTTCTTTCACTTAGCATGTTTTCAAGGCTCATGCATGTTGTAGATGTGTAAGTATTTCATTTCTTTTTATTGCTGAATGATACCCTATTGTCTGGATATCCTATAGCCTGTTTATTCATTCTTTCACCAGTTGATAGACATGAACTGCTTCTACTTTTCAGCTATTATGAATAATCCTGCTGTGAATGTTGTTTCTGCTCGTGGATTTATTTTCTTTTTTAAATACATATTGAGACAAAAAGGTAGAAGAGAGTGTATAGTGAAAATTCTTTTTCTCTGCCTGTTCCAGACACCTATTCCCCTTTCTCCATCAGGAACCAATGATACTGGTGGCTTATGTTTCCTGAGATACTGGGCATATGAAACATAGACAGCCATGTACATTTTTTTTCTTTAAAATAAAACATAACAATGATACACTACACATACTCTTCTACACCTTACCTTTCCTATTCAATATATCTTTGAGTTTTCATGTCAGTACTTCAAGAGCCTCGACTTTTGTAACATGTATATGGTATTCAACTGTGAAGATGGACCACAATTTATAGTTCGTTACGGATAGACATGTAAGTTATTTCAAGTCTATTATTACAAACACTGATGTAAGAGGTATGCAAAGTTTAAAATGATGGGATGAATTAACTAAAAAGTTGGTGAGTTTGATCAGACTGCCTTTCTCTAATACCAAGGGTCAACTTGCACTAAAAGAAGCAGCGCTGTGATTTACAAGAAAAGAGACAGAAAGGAAAAGGCTGAAGAGATCTCAAGTGGATCAGGCAGCACCCACCAAAGCTTACTGAAACGGCAGATTATTTTTGTTCAGGCAAAGAAGATGCCACTTGGAAATCCCATGCCAATTACGTTAGGGTTACCTTCAGCTAATAAGCCACCCAGACAGGAAGTGGTTTTTGGTTCCAAGTTGAGTGCTCTTTGCACCAAACCACAATGCTTGGCCAATGAGTTACAAGACAATAAACTGAGTCAAACACTTATCCTGACAACATACACAAGTGCTCATCGCGGAGCAGTGCCGCACTGTGAGGCACCGGGCACAACCGAGACGTGACCCCTCAAGACTGAGCAGGCGCTTAGTGTTCATCAACTCTTTAGGCAGAGAAAGTATAAAGTATATATGGTATTTGACTTTCACAGGTTCACGTTCTCTTCTTTACCTACTGAACAAAATAAAAGGTGGCTTCTCAGTTGGGAAGAAGCTGGACTGGAGCCAGCTGAGCTGGGCACAGGGCTCCTAAGCCAGCAGACGGGCACAGGAGCCCATGCTCAGCACTGAGCCAGAGCCGGTGTGGCTGAGTCACACAGCTGACCTTCACCTTGCCCGCCCGGAAGGCAACACCGCACACCTTCCTTATGGAAACCTGTCAGGGATTTTCCAGTTCTGCATCAGAGCTTTAAATGGACCCTGTGAGTGTTCCTTCTGTAAAGCAGAAGAGCAACTTAGTGTCTATCATCTCAAAAGTCAGTCTTTTCTGAAATGGGCACTTGCTTTTTTAAAGTTCACAGAACTAACAGAAGCCAGGCAACTCGCGCTCTGTCACTGACTTACCAACTTAGATTGTTCCTCCCTGTTTCTTCGACAAAGAAGAAGAAGAAATCTCCCTCCCACTCCCACTCCAATCTCACAGTGAACATTTACAAAACTAACTCTTTGGGTTTCAGGAAAAGGGGTTAATGCTCATAAATTAGCATAGTATATGCAACTGGTTAAAACATACGTCTACCAGTGATTTTTGTTAGATGTTAAAATAGGGATCCTCAGTCACGGTGTTGTGGCAGGTCAGTGTAGAGGGCCAGGAGTATATTAAAAATCACAAAAACAAACTAATTTTAATTCTCTTCAAGCTATCTACTCATTTCAGGTCATAAATAAATGCTAAAATATGCCTTATAAATGACTACACTGGACAAGGGAGTATACAGAGAAAAGATGAATTCAGGAACTGTGAAAAAGGACGTTTAATTTTGAAAGTTTTTAGCGAGTGCAAAATCAGTTACAAGTTATGTTTGTCAAAGTAAATGAAGACAACGTTATAAAAGTTAAATTCATTTTAAGCTTCCATTTAATGCACAGAACAGTGAACATTTGGTTGGCTTCATTGCTTTGTAACTCAATGAATGGGCAATAGACATGGAATCAAAAATCCCCTGTTTACCTGATCACAAGCCAATTTAATTTTTCTTCCTCATCAATAAAATGGGGACATGAATACCTGACCCACCTTCCCTAAGGATTGTTTTAGGAACCAAATTAATCCTGTGTGTCCAAGTACTATATGAACTGAAAAGAAAAAAATCTGGAAAAGAAAAATATATATAAAAATCAGGCTTTGGACCTAAGTAGATATAGTGTCTTTTAATTTTTCAAGTGGATTTCATTTTTCACACGACTTACACAATTTCATAGTAAACACACACGCATTTATACACCACTAAAATCTAGTAGCAGAACACTCCAAAAGGACTGGCAAGGATTCTCTTTCTCTCATGACAGCCCAAAACTTCCAAGGATACAGAATTTAGAAAATAGGCATACAGGTATTCTAGTTTTCCTTAGGGTCTAATTATTTAATCCTCTTGCTATTTAGTTAATATTTGATTCTTTGCAAAGGCACAAATAGCAGGAAACAAATATATTATAAACAAGTTCCACACAATCTTGGTTCTTGGCTTTGATCTAAAAACCTCTGCCTATTTGTAGAGGGTAATTTTAAGTTGCTTTAAGTATGGTTTATCCTTCGTTCTTTACAAAGAGAACAACTTGGAAAGCTCTCCACAGAACAAAAAATTAAGCCAAGGTTGGTCAGAAGACTTTTTTTCCCAGAAAAATTAAATAAAACAAGGAGCACTTTTTATTTGTTGTCAGAGGGCTGGAGATTTAGTAACCACTTGAAGAAGTGAGTTAATCCCTTTGTAACACAGCCAAAACAGAGTTTATTTTCCTACTGTTATGATGGTAACTTAGAACACACAGGACAACAATATCAAATATCAATTCCCTCCAGAGTTGTAACTTTCTAAATGTAGTAATCAGTAATTTGTCAAGATTATCATTCAACATATGAAAAATTTCTACAGAGTAATTGTGCCTTGAGCCACTTTCTATATCAAGTCCTCAAATGCTATCAAATATAAACCAGGTACTGTTTTCATGAAAGAAGAGTACAGGTGTTACAGATGGATAAACTGAGATGTTAAAAAGATTAACTGTCTTGCCTTAAGAGAGGGGAGCAAGGGCAAACTAAGAATAGAAACTCATACTGTCACCTGTCCCCATAAATCTAGAAGCTTTCCACCTTCCTACTAGGAACACAGCCTAATCAATTTCTATGTGGTTTGAACATCTGTTTTGCAGTCAGGAAGTGAAGTTTCTAAACTGTTTTGTGGACATGTCATTTACTCCAGGGTGGCCCTGTACATATGAATGACAGAATATAAAGTATTCATATACAAAACAACAGTTTTCAAACAAAATTAAATCAGATTAATAGTAATTATTAAAAAACTTGAATTATAACAGAAACTAGATACAGTTTTAAACCTCTCTACTACACCGTATACAGTAAATCCGTTTTATTATCGGAGCTTATGAAAGTCTCAGATCAAAGAGCAAGTAAGTAGTAGAGGAATCAAAACCTTTGCAACCTAATAAGTCTTTTCCAAGACCAAAGGGCATTATCCTTTCATGGCGCTAAGGACTTCTAATAGGTTTTAAAGAAGTAGAGTGTCTGTCTCAGGGCACTGCTTAAATTTTTACAACTCCCTATAGGTAATTTTTTAAATCCATGTTCTTCTTCTTTTTTTCTTTCTTTCTTTATTATTATTATTTTTTACTTTACAATATTGTACTGGTTTTGCCACACATCAACATGAATCTGCCACTGGTGTGCACGTGTTCCCACCACCCAGTTCTTTACCCATATCCCCAATCCTAACTTTTTAAACATTAAATTTTTCTTGGAAGTTTCACAGCTTGGAAGCATCGAAGAGATCTGCTTCTACCCAGGCAACAGCAGCTGGAACTGAAGTGGAAACTGTGGGATTAGTCCTATAGGGAGGGGGCCCAACTCCTTGGAAATGCTTTTAAGGGCTCTTCAGCCAGCTAACTCAGGAGTGCAAGGGAAGACTTCCAGAAGGAAATATACCCAGCCAACCCTGGGGCCAAGGGAGAGTGTTTGGATGGAGTTCTGGGGATTGAGAATAAAAAGAACAACAATGCAGCTTTGCAAGGACAGAGGGCGTGCTTTCCACATCAAGGAGGCAAAAGCCACACTGAAAACCTCTCATCTCCATCCCAGTCTCAGTGTTCCCAATTGTAACAAGAGTGTTTCTTAATAATCTGCACTTAACACCTTGACACCAGGGTTTGGGACAGGATCTAGCAGAGAGCAAATTTAGTCCTTAGTTAACTGCTTCCCTGTTTTCCAAATGCAACAGATTTTGTTGGACTGACCAACACTGATGTATTTTTTAGAACACTTTTAAAGATGATATCCTGCCTCTCTGTAAGAACTGGAAGTTATTTGGCTCCTGTCTCAACGATGAAAACAAAATTTACAAGCATACCCCCCCCTTCTCTATCAGGGGTCAGCAATGTCTGAGTCACAAAAAAGTCCAGATTTAAAAATAAGCCAGTATTCTTTTCCAACTCCATGCCAGAATTCCAGAAAATGTGCGGCTTTTAAAATAAGGCTCCTAATTTTTTTGCCCAGTAAAAGTGGGGCATCTATTTGACACCTTCTTTCATGGGACTCTATGCCACTTTAGGCATATTTGGATATTATTCGAAAAGCCAGACTCAAAGTATGTAAAATACATGAACTGACTTGACTGGTGAAATCTACCACATATTCTTGGAAATGCATCCCGAAGTCATTTAGATTGATAGATACAGACAGAGGGATGACTAGATATCTCATCAGACAAGCAGAGTAAAATGCTAACGGTATACTCTAGAGGCTGGGGATACAGGTGTTCTTCACACCATCACTGCAAACTGGAAATCTTCATAATAAAATGTTAGCAGAAAATAAAAATAGATAAGCAAACACTTAAAAAAAATCAACTTCAGTGATAAACAAGGCAAGTACTGGCTTAGACTACAGGCAGAGAATGTGGTCCAACCCAGAACGAAAGGACCAAAGTGAGTACAGTGTCCTCCAAGTGAAAGAAAGAAGCCAGCGCCATCATAAGGCTTTTTAAGCATCATCAAAGAAGCCCTGAAAATCTCCTAACGAACTGTATTATTGTACCCATACATTTTTCAGACTTGTGTTGAACACTTTGAGCTATGGGCCAAGAGAGAGACCTTTCAAAAGGTTCCCTAATCCATTCACACGGCCCCATCCGAGGGATGACACTGGAGCCCGCCTCCAGCCTCTTGACTACCTCTCCCCTTTTATGGTGGTTTCAAGTTGAAAGCAATACTCCTCTGTTTCCAGATTCCTAAAGGTACTAGAAAAAAAAAATCTAAATATAACAGATGGATAAGTGCTCATGGTAACTGGAAACCAAAATGTAACTGCAGCTTTTGCAGGCTGATGCCCTAACACATGGCTTTAGTGTAATGGTCTCACTGAAGACCTTTTGTCTTTATTCCCACAACAGAAATATTATCCTGACTTTGATGGATGACAGATAAGTGTTATTCAAAATTTTATTTTAAGCTGACATTAATAACCTTTACTTAAAGTCATTCAGTAAGTGTTCTCATGTATGTCAAAATTTTCTATGAAACACAGTTGAGGGTGTCTGTTGCTTTTTTATTGTCTTTAAAATAGTTCGATGCACTTTAAAAAATCTAATTCAAATGTTGGTGAAACCTCTGAAACATTTCTATGAGTTATAGGATTCCATGGAATATAATGTGAAAACCAATAGGTTAGAAGGACCCTCTATTTGTAGTTAGTGTTTATAAAATCTACCATCCTTAGGTAATATAAACAGCCACAGAACCCTCTCAAGATTTTATATAATGCTATCATGCTGGTAACTTCCTGTTTCGGAATCCCTTTCCTCATCACTTATAGTATTTAACTCAAACCTCCTGCCCCACTATCCTCAACACCAATTCTCCAGTTTTACATCTATAAACAAGACCCTCAATTCTTATTTCCTACACGGGCCTTTCAAGTTTCAACACTACAAATAATGTGACCGTGTAATGTAGGAGATAAAGGGCAGCGATATAAAGTGCTTTTCACTTGCTGGTGGTTAAAAATAAACAAAAAGTCTGAGTCTGAAAATGGAACTTATTTCACATTCAACTTATATCTTTTCCTAGCTACCACCAAAGTAAGTGTCAGAATCTTAGCAAATTTGATAGCAGGTCTAAGAATTTCAAAATTGCAACCACATAATGATATGCATGCTGCAGCATTTGAGGGTGAAGCATATTATATGGACACCTGCAGGTTGCTCTGAGTGAGCATCTGAACCTACTTTAGTGAATAACACACTATGGATTATGAATCCTCTAGCCATATACACTGATACTACATACACAAATTCCTCACCAGAATCCACAGGAAAACTCCACTGGTTCTGGGAAAGAAACACTTGGAATATCTTAGGGAAATTATTAATTCATACCCCTGAATCACGTATGGGCTTCCCAGGTGGCGCTAGTGGTAAAGAAACCTCCTGCCAATGCAGGAAACATAAGAGACGCGGGTTCGATCCCTGAGTTGGGAAGATCCCCTGGAGGAGGAAATGGCAATCCACTCCAGTATTCCTGCCTAGAGAATCCCATGGACAGAGAAGCCTGGCAGGCTACAGTCCACAGGGTCGCAAAGAGTTGGACACGACTGAAGCGACTTAGCAGGCATGCACAAAGCAGGTATAAAAATGGTCATAATACACACATATCACATGGCTTAAGAGGTTTCCATAGTCTTGGAAAGACCACAAATTCTCACCAAACTACCTAAGGACCACTGCTTTCCTACTCAGGTGAAGAACTGGTACAGAAACTAAATGTTCACCCATCAGATGGAGATCCTTCAGTGAGACATGCTATATAAAGAAGGAATTATCTGGCTGATAGGATAGCAGAATGAGACTACTATTCTAAACACATTTTAATATACGTCATCCTTTTTAAATTTAAATTGATTTCATCCTTAGACCTATTAAAACAGAAGTAAAACATTAAAAATTAAAGACATGAGGAAATAAGCACAGTTCTCCACAGTAGGCTTAGTGATGAGTATAAAAGTGCTATGCTTCTGGGCCTTGACGTTTTAACTTCTGTAAAAGCTTTGACCTCAGCTATGCTTATTGTACTGACCATAATAAAATGTATATGACTATGACCTTAATCTCATAAATTTTCTAAGTTCACAGTTGTAAGACACTTGAGCAAGGTTTCAACTCCAGAACTTATGAGTATCCAACATTCGTCTCACAAGTATGGATTTCTTTCACCAGTGAGCATCTGTTGTTGGCTTCTCAAGTCTCTGTACTATTAATAGAAGAGTTGATGATGGAGAAAACCTTAAAACAACTTCCATATCCATTGAGTTTTATGATGTTACAAAATTAATAAAAACATTAAGTATTCACAAGTTCCTATCAGACTTGAACTGAACTTGATGACAGACTTTAACACTAATATTTTTTGAGGAATAAGGATGTAAGGGCATTTAAGTCGCTTCTCTTGTCTCAGTCTTTGTACAGTCCTCATGAATCATTTACTAATTCCTTTGCTTGGTTTAAAAAAAAATTAACATGTGTGAGTTTGTTCCTAGAGAAGATGAAAGGACTTGCAAATAGATAAATTATCCATGAGTAAACTCACACACTATACACTAGCATTAAATATAGCACTGACTCAATTTGTGATATATTATTAAATTTCCTAAAACCGAAGTATCTTGTAAGTCTCAAAGTATCATACGGAAGAGGATAAAAAGTTTTACTAAATGATTTGAACCAGCTTCAAGATGGTTTGACTCTACCTACCTTACTGCTCAGAGATCCATGTTTTTATTTCACATCATTTGGGTATGGACAGAGCACTAGACTTGAATTCCAATGTCCAAACCTGACTTCTTCTGTGGAAATCCTAGTCAAATCTAACCTTTCTAGTTTAATACATTTGAACTCTGAAATATGGTTTCAACATTTCTATGCATGGAGACTTAGAATGATGTAACAGATAAAGGAGATACTTTTTTAAAATAAAAAATTGTAATAGCCAATCCATGTTCCAATTGATTTAATATTCCTAGAAAAGATTCACTTTTAAAAGGTTCTCACTGAAAGTTAATTCACATTAACAATACTTTATTTTAATTGAAAAAAAGCATTCCCTGGAGCCAATGGTAATGTTGCACATGTTTATGTATGTACGTGTATGTGCATGTTTATCTAAAAGACTTCACTTTCTCTACAAGTGCCTCATGAACTCTGATTGAAGACGGCAGAAGAATCGAAGACTCTGGAGATAACACTTTTCCAGAGTCCAATTTGGACACTTTCTCTAAGTGAGGCAGTTTCTCTCTTATGGTAAAAATGAATTCTCTCTATATCAGAGGCTGGGAAAGTCAAGAGATGTACAAGAGGTCAAAATTAAGTCCATTAAATCCCAGCCCTGGATTTAGTCACCATGGAGACAGGAGAGATAAATAAACCAGCAACCTTAACAAATGTGCTGCACCTTTGCCAGACATCTCTCTGACTTTACCGTTATTTTTACTTAAGTATCTTTCAGTCCAAACATAACTGATGATGAAGACTATGAAACCAAACAGAACGAGGCCCAAAAGAAATAGGAATGCTCATGCCGGCAAAGGGCAGGCAAAGAGTCAACAGCAGCCCCCCTCAGCAGTGTGCTCTCTGTTCCCCTTGAAAAACGATTGCAACACGAAGCTCCAGAGGCAATGACATATGGGGAAAATATGTGGCCCTACAGCCAGAGGAAACCATGTCAAAAAAGAAAAACAGACATGAAGTAACTGACCTAATTAAAGGAGAAAAGTATACTGAGAGCAGGGAGACGGGAACACAGCTGGAGGGGAGGGGGCGCCGTGAGACGCTCAGGACACTGAGGTGGGGTTTTGCTGTTTCTTTGATGGAAACCAGGAGCTGAAACGGGTGCTGCCCTTCATCATGGCTCTACTGCAGTGAACACAGAATCCAGACACGTGAAGGTCCACCCCCGGCCCTGCTGCACACCAATGAGAAGCTCTGAGACAGACAGTTACACCTTGTCACATGGGACACCAAGATGCCTTGCCACAGACCACAGGAAGGAAAGGGGGAGGCTTGGGATGGTGGAATGAAGCAAGCAAGAAGGAACTAGACTATCAGAGCTTGGCATTCAGGCCCTGGGCAGGAGTCTTCACTGTGTTTCACGATTATGTACTAAACACCTACTGTGTGATCAATGGACACATCACTGCTTGTGATGTGGCATTGACTTAAGAGGTAAAAGCTGAAGACTCTCAATGTCTAACGTGTACAAACAGGATAACACCACAAATAAAACCTCAGACAGAGTGCTACTTACATTTGCCCAGGTGCCTTCTAGTTCTTCTCCATATGTACATGTCACTTGACAAGGTTATAACCACAGCAGATATACCATTTTGCATCCTACATTTTTTAATCAGGTTGTATTATACAAATTCTTTCATAATGCTTTGCAAGTGTCAAAATTTTAATTTTGAACAGATACATGGAATTCCACTACATAGAAGTATCATAATTATTTATCTAAAAGTATTTGTTGAATAAATGAACCATTTCTCTAATGTTGGATGTTTAAATTCTAATTTTTGTCCTTATAAACAACACTGTGATGAATATCCATAACATACAGCTTTTTTCTTTTCTTAGAACAGCTTGTTTCTTAGGACACATTTCCCCCAGATAGGATTACTGGATCAAGAGGTACCAATCTTTGTGACTTTTGCCATATATTGCCAAATAATGTTCCAAAAAAGCTTTTTACCAACTTACAATGTTACCAGCAATGAGTAAGTGTTTATTGCTTCCAAGGTAACCATAGTAGCATCAGGTTTTCTTTTTGTTTTTGTTGACTTAACAGATGAGAAATGTACCTCGTTGCTATTTGAATATGCTCATCTTTGCACATCTGTGATGCTGAACATTTTTCCATGTGTTCATTTACTTTGCGATAGAACGTGAATGTCTTTTACCCATCTCCCTATCGGAGAATTCATTTAGCCAACAGAGATGAAGACTCTCTGATATGCCAGGCCTTACAATCTATATGAACTCTGTGCACAATATGGAAACCAATTATCCTGTCATACTTACTACAAACTTTTCCTGGCCTGTTTTCCCTTTCAATATTTTGCCCCAGCTCTACTGAAGCATAATTACAAAAACTGTACATATTTAAGGTATACGATACAATGTGATGGCTTGACATGCATACCCTGTGAAAAGACTATTGCTATCAAGTTAATATAGCCACCACCTCAGTTACCACTCTATCTCTGTGTGGTGAGAATACTTAAGATCTACTCTGTCAGTCCATTTTTATATATTTGATTCCATTGATCTCTTCCTTTCTGAGATCTATCAATTTTTTTGTGTGTGACCATGTGGCAGTTTGCAGGATCTTAATTTCCCAACCAGGGATTGAACCTGGGGCCACAGCAGTGTAAGCATGGAGTCCCAACCACTGGACCACCAGGGCAGTCCCCAGAGTTTGATCATTGTATACTTTACAAGGTTATCACATTTCCAGGGATTTGATAATTACACTATTTTCTGTGGTCTTCTTTATAAGTTTCTATAAGAGTCTCATAAATATATCCTTCTATAATTATAAAATTCAAAGATTCAATTTCTACTTCATGATTTGTGACCTTTAACATATCTCGCTCTTTCAACAGAAGCACTTAGTTAAAAAAAACAAGATATAAAATAAAAGCTGGGGCTTCCTCGTGGTCCAGTGGCTAGGAACTCACCTGCCCAGTGCAGGGGGCCTGGGTTCGATCTCCAGTCACAGAGCGAGATCCGCAACTAAAAGTTCACATGCCGAAACAAAGACATGGTACTGATGCTCCTGCTCTGAATCAGGTCCCATCAGAAGTTATCCCTCCTATCAGATGTTTACCCTCAACCCTTTTAAGGTATTCCCTTCAAATGAGCATCACCTAGTATGCACTTGAAAATTCACACACTGCTATTTTGAGAGGAAGGATGGCTCTAACTTTGTAGTTGCAATAGCGCAATAGACTTGGGGTTGAAAAGCCACATGTGTGTATGAGCCAAGCAGGTCTTACAAAAAAGTAAGACATTCAGATAATGGCACCCGACCCTTGTCCTTAGTGTCAAGGAGATAACAGAGTGGTGGACACTGTGGCAAGTGTCAGAGCTCATGTTCTATCTAAAGATACAGCAGCTATTTGGCTCCAGCCTAGCATTGCTCAACAGGAATGCAGGCTCGATGCTGCCAGATCTTCTGAGATTTCAAGAGAAGATGAAAATCTGGATTTTTAAAAAAAGTGTGAAATCTCTCAATTTCTAAATGATTGGCAATGCACTTAAAATTTTAAAAGAACACCTCTGTGTGCCAGATCCAGCCCACCAGCTTGAGACCTTGGCTCTAGACAGAAGATTTCCAAAGTCTTTAAGCCTGTGTGACCCATCTGGGCTGGTTTTCCTGCTTACTACTAGTGCACCAAGAAGAGCAGTCACATGAATATACATAGTACGAATCAAGTCACCATGACTACTACTCTTAAAAATTTTGTTTTGTGAATATTAAAAACTGCCAAATTGATAACCAAAGTGACCATATGTCAATGATACAAATATTTCCTAGAAGTGAAATTAATGTTTCCTTAATTGACAACATTATCTCTACTACAAAAACTAATACATAGAATACCCAGCTCAAGTATGCATTAAGAATTACATTGCATTCAAGTTTTTGTTCCAAGTAATTCCATATCTATTGGGCAGCCAAAGGGAATAATTTCAAGTTCTTGAATTATAAAGCTTACCTGTGAAAAATGCTATGCTAAACATAAAACAGGATACATTGTCATTAAAGAAACACAAAATATATCCTCATGTGGAAATTGCAAAGTCCATTTTCCTTAACTGTCCAGTTTTTCCAAATAAACTTTTAAAAACAAGAGTGTGAAACACACAGTTACATTTGTTTTCATTTTGTGGGCATTTGGGTCCCAGACACAGCTGCACATGCTCATATGGAGGTGGCATAATTCACAGGCTCAAGGAGCAAACTGGAGATAGGGACTTTGGCTTGCACCCCTGAACCCATACTGGTTTACTCAATATTGGGCAATTTATTTTAAAAAGGAAAATCAAGCTTCAGCTTCCTCATCTGCAGAAGTGAAAATAATCTAGGGATGTCCTACCCATGAAGACTATTAAACCAAAATGTATCATTTTTCTTGTTTTGCTCACTCTTATATTCCTGACCTAGTCCATAGAAGGGCTGAATGAATGAATAAAAGAAAGGAAAACACATCACAAGACACCACAGCATCGCGACTGTTGAGCTATTACTTTAAAATCGATGCCACAGATTTCTGTCACAGTGAAGCAGAACTTAATGGATTCTATTTCATTAACTCACTTGAGAAGCTCACTGCTCTCAAAGAAAACCCAAAGATGTTAAGTTTTAGTCAAAGATGTCATTGGGGGAATTAGTTAATATCAGAAAACCACTTCAAATATGCCTTCGAAGGACTTCAATAAAAATGTTCCATTTTAAGAATACAGTCTTGTACACATAGTTTCTCCTGAAGTTTTCTTACTGACAAAGTTTGTCAAGGCTGCAAACTGCAGTGGAAGTGGTAAGGACAAACAATGTATCTGATAGGCCAGTTTCATCTGGCCAGCATTTCCAACACAGTTGATGGGAGGATGTTTTTAGCTTTTCTGTATATGTCCTTAAACAATCTAGTGTTTGTTTCTGTGGAAAAATAAAAGTAAGACCTGTGAAAGGGCACAGAGCAAAAACCTTGGCTCCTTAAACAGAGCTTTTCAACTTGCACTAGGGCTCCTTGGAGGAGAAGAGTTGCAGCCTCCTACTTGAGCCAAGGCAGTTCTGGTTTGGTGTTCTCTACTGTGGATGTGACTGGTGATAGAAGCAAGGTCCAATGCTGTAAAGAGCAATATTGCATAGGAACCTGGAATGTTAGGTCCATCAATCAAGGCAAATTGGAAGTGGTCAAACAGGAGATGGCAAGAGTGAACGTCAACATTCTAGGAATCAGCGAACTAAAATGGACTGGAATGGGTGAATTTAACTCAGATGACCATTATATCTACTACTGTGGGCAGGAATCCCTTAAAAGAAACGGAGTAGCCATCATGGTCAACAAAAGAGCCTGAAATGCACAACTTGGATGCAATCTCAAAAACGACAGAATGATCTCTGTTTGTCTCCAAGGCAAACCATTCGATATCACAGTAATCCAAGTCTATGCCCCAACCGGTAATGCTGAAGAAGCTGAACAGTTCTATGAAGACCTACAAGACCTTTTAGAACTAACACCCAAAAAAGATGTCCTTTTCATTATAGGGGACTGGAATGCTAAAGTAGGAAGTCAAGAAACACCTGGAGTAACAGGCAAATTTGGCCTTGGAATACAGAATGAAGCAGGGCAAAGACTAATAGAGTTTTGCCAAGAAAATGCACTGGTCATAGCAAACACCCACTTCCAACAACACAAGAGGAGACTCTACACATGGACATCACCAGATGGTCAACACCGAAATCAGATTGATTGTATTCTTTGCAGTCAAAGATGGAGAAGCTCTATACAGTCAGCAAAAACAAGACCGGGAGCTGACTATATAACTCAGATCATGAAGTCCATATTGCCAAACTCAGAGTTAAATTGAAGAAAGTAGGGAAAACCACTAGACCATTGAAGTATGACCTAAATCAAATCCCTTATGACTATACAGTGGAAGTGAGAAATAGATTTAAGGGACTAAATCTGATAGATAGAGTTGCTGATGAACTATGGACGGAGATTTGTGACACTGTACAGGAGACAGGGATCAAGACCATCCCCATGGAAAAGAAATGCAAAAAAGCAAAATGGCTGTCTGGGGAGGCCTTGCAAATAGCTGTGAAAAGAAGAGAGGCGAAAAGCAAAGGAGAAAAGGAAAGATATAAGCATCTGAATGCAGAGTTGCAAAGAAGAGCAAGGAGAGATAAGAAAGCCTTCTTCAGTGATCAATGCAAAGAAATAGAGGAAAACAACAGAATGGGAAAGACTAGAGATCTCTTCAAGAAAATTAGAGATACCAAGGGAACATTTCATGCAAGGATGGGCTCGATAAAGGACAGAAATGGTATGGACCTAACAGAAGCAGAAGATATTAAGAAGAGGTGGCAAGAATACACAGAAGAACTGTACAAAAAAGATCTTCACGACCCAGATAATCATGATGATGTGATCACTAATCTAGAGCCAGACATCTTGGAATGTGAAGTCAAGTGGGCCTTAGAAAGCATCACTACGAACAAAGCTAGTGGAGGTGATGGAATTCCAGTTGAGCTGTTTCAAATCCTGAAAGATGATGCTGTGAAAGTGCTGCACTCAAT